>KE155957.1:1085396-1136669 GCA_000411075.1 Sisymbrium irio
GTGGTGTGGTGGCTGGTTCATTCTCCACCCATCCGGCTCGACGAGACGAAACGGACTGGGCTCGAGTCAAGAAGTGGAGTGTCCTCTAGATAGCTTTGTCACGTGACTTTGTCTGAAGCTGCCGGGAACTTGACTTGCTTCTCATTTACTCTTTACTCTTTACCCTTTGTTTCCTCTTCCCAAGTATCTTCACTCTCTATGTTCTTTTTTTTAACTAAACTAGGATAACTTTATACATGTATAGATCAAAACATTTCTTAATAACCTTGGGTCCCATATTCGGAATGGATTCTCGGCAGGTTTCTTACATGTTACTAAAAAAGTAGTAATTGGAAAGATTTTTCAGATATGGTTATATATGCCAATACAAGTGAATGGTTCTCACTCGAAACTCCTCTTAACCCAAGAACCCACATACTAAAAACGGATAATGGCTACCGTCTGCATGTATAAAAGGATTATTATCGTCAAAAACATTGCTTGTAATCAATACATGTTGAATTGAACCAATGAAACTATGATATGTTGTTCGATATAAAAAAATTCGTATTATTTGGCAATCAAACTTTCAACTCTATAAACAATAGGACAAGTGGGGATCCAACGCATGAATTTAATTTACTCTGAACAATTTTTATCTATTTAATTTTGTTGATTAATGTATCTTTCATTAAAAGCCCAAAAAGAAACTTTTTCCCCTAAAGCCCCTAATAATGTTGGGCCGAGGTTACAAATAAATACATCAAACCCATGATTGTTTAGTCGAATTAAAAAGGCGAGAATCTACTATTAAATGGGAAGATAATTGGTGCCATCTCTGTAACAAATTTTAAAATTGGATGATAATAGATGATGTTGAAAAGTCAAAAGGAAAAGAAACAAAACAATTAACGCGCAAAGACCAGTTGGTTTTGGTCATTGCGTTCTCATGAGAGATTGTCTTTGCCCCATTCTTTACGAAGTTTTGATTATTCTCCCACAAAACAAAAACGATCCAAAGTCTGAGTCAACGACACACCAGACAGACGACTCCACTTTTTTTTTATTTTTGTTTTTAAATGTTTTTTTATTATTAAAGAGTCTTATTTCTATCATTCACGCTTTTCCTACTTCTTTCATAAACACTTGCAACAGATGCGCGAATTTCTTCTTCTTCTTCTTCCTCATTCTTCACACTCATGAAGAAAACTAGCAAGACTAAGACCAACACCAAAGCTCCCGTTTTGTGTTGTTGATTTTTCCTTTGGTGAGGAACTCTGAATTTTCCCCCCATGACTTTTGTGAATTCTCTTTAAGTCAACTCATTTCAAGATCGCTTTTATCTTCTTATATCTGTATCGAAGTTTTGCACTTGATTTGTTGCTTATCTATAAAGTTTATGCTTTTGTGATTTTTCTTGCAGGATTTTTGGATGCTCATCGGAGGGAACCCTAGACTTTTGTTCTCTAGTTTCTAGCGAATTTTAAACCTTTTTGTGGAAATTTAGAGAGAGGGAAGGGGGTTGGTGTATGATGGTGAGTAGGTTAGGTTTTGCAATTTTCCTCTGGAGCTGTCTCTGGTTGCTGCTCCTGTCTAGCTTGATAGATGCAGATGAAGCCAACGTAAATTGCTTGAGGGCTATAAAATCTGGAGTTACGGATCCAAATGGATATTTATCTAGCTGGGTATTTGGCAACAACACTGCAGGTTATATCTGCAAGTTCAATGGTGTGACTTGCTGGCACGATGATGAGAACAGGGTTTTGAGCATTAGGCTTTCTGGTTCTGGTCTCGGTGGACAGTTTCCTCGTGGGATTAAGCAATGTTCTGATTTGACTGGTCTAGAGCTTTCACAAAACAACTTCTCTGGACCTTTACCAACCGACATTTCCACCTTGATTCCAAGTGTTACAGTTCTTGACCTTTCCGACAATGGTTTCTCTGGTGAAATCCCTGTCAGTATCTCAAACATTACCTTTCTCAACACTCTTTTGCTTCAGCGTAACCAGTTCACGGGTGGTCTTCCTCCCCAGCTAGTGCTACTCGGACGGCTCAGTAAGTTCTCTGTAGCCAACAATCGTCTCACAGGTCCTATTCCAACTTTCAACGAAACCACCCTCAAAATTGGACCCAGTGACTTTGCTAGTAACCCGGGTTTGTGTGGTAAGCCTCTGGATCCATGCAAAAGTGCTGCTTCCTCTCGTGTTAAAATCATTGTTATAGCAGCAGTTGGTGGATTGATCGTGGCAGCATTAGTCGTTGGGGTTGTCTTGTTCTTCTACTTCCGTAGATTGGCTCTTGTTCGGATGAAGTTGAAGGATGATCCTGAAGAAAACAGATGGGCAAGGATTTTGAAAGGACAGAAAGGCGTTAAGGTGAAAAAAAAAAACTTCATCGATCACGCTTACTATTTTGATATATCTTAGTTATGTTCTGAATTTCTGATCATACGGTTGGTGTTTGTGTGGTTCTTTCAGGTTTTCATGTTTAAGCAGTCGGTTTCAAAGATGAAGTTAAGCGATCTTATGAAGGCAACGGACGAATTCAAGAAAGATAATATCATTGGAAAAGGAAGATTAGGAACTATGTACAAAGGAGTGCTCGAAGACGGGACTCCGCTTATGGTAAAGAGGTTGCAGGATTCTCAACGTTCTGAAAAAGAGCTTGATTCAGAGATGAAGACTTTGGGAATTGTGAAACACAGAAACTTGGTCCCTCTCTTGGGCTATTGTATTGCCAAGAAGGAGAGGCTTCTGATATACGAGTACATGCCAAACGGTTACCTTTATGATCAGTTACATCCCACAGATGATGAATCCTTCAAGCCCATGGATTGGCCTTCAAGGCTGAAAATCGCTATTGGGGCGGCAAAAGGACTGGCGTGGCTTCACCACAGCTGCAACCCGAGGATTATCCATCGCAACATAAGCTCGAAATGCATATTGTTGGCTGCAGATTTCGAGCCCAAGATCTCGGATTTCGGTTTAGCTAGGCTGATGAACCCAATTGATACCCATTTAAGCACATTCGTCAATGGGGAATTTGGAGATTTCGGTTATGTTGCACCAGAGTATTCAAGAACCATGGTGGCAACTCCGAAAGGAGACGTCTACAGCTTTGGTGTCGTGCTCCTAGAGCTAGTAACGGGGCAAAAAGCAACGAGTGTGACAATAGGATCTGAAGAAGCCGAGGGAGAGAGCTTCAAAGGTAACCTTGTGGAATGGATTACAAAGCTGTCGAGTGAATCAAAACTGCAGGAAGCTATTGACAGGTCCTTAGTTGGGAAGGGTGTGGATGATGAGATCTTCAAGGTGCTTAAAGTAGCATGCAACTGCGTTCTACCGGAAGCACCGAAGCAGAGGCCTACCATGTTTGAAGTAAATCAGTATCTGAGGGCCATTGGAGAGAGCTACAACTTCACCACCGATGACGATATCGTAGTTCCCTCTGAATCAGGAGAAGCCGATTTCATCGAAGAGCTCATAGTTCGCTGATCAAAGAGGAAGGGTGAGACTTCTGAAACGAACATCTTTAGTCCTAGCAGTCCCAAGATATATACATAATATATATATAAGTAAGTATTGTTTTTTCTTTCATTTGGGTTGTTGGTTTCTCCTCGTCGACGGTGTGGTTGTATTATAAGAAATTATTAGAAGCACTCTCTCTTGTTGCTACAGCCACTGGTTTGGTTTTGTCACTACATCTTTGCTGTTTTTGTTCTTACAAATTTTTTGCAGCACTATTCAATTTGGTTAGAAAGATTTACATTCGTAGTCCACATTTTAACGTTATTGATTAATAGATTCGTATTAGCAACCAATGTCGCTCAAGCAACATGGGAGTTGAGAGTCCAGAGTTATCAAACCCAAAAACCCTCACACTCTCTGTTGATGAAAATTTGGTCTGGTTCGATTAGAATTTGATTTGGTTCAGTTAACCACGGTTGAAGTCTTGAAGAAAACAGTCACACTCTCTCATCTCAATTCTCAACTAACTAACCAATAAAAAAATCCAAAAAAAAGTAAAGGAAAAAAGAAAGGTAAAAGCAAAAGAAACGTTCGATGATTTTGTGAAGTAAAGCTTATAAAACACGAAAGGGAGGAGGAGGAGGAAGAGTCGAAGCTCCAAAGTCAAAGGAGCAAATCAACCAATGGCCTTCCTTTGAATGATCATCGGCATCTCTCCTCTCCTCCTTCTTCAAATCCAATTTCTTTTCTTTTTTTTAAATTAAATTTGAGGAAAAAATGAAGTCGAATTCACCGAAATGCATTCCCGTCGTCTCCACCTTTGCCTCTCCGTTCGACGTAACTCCTCCATCCTCCGTAACTGATTCAACCCGGAAGCCTCTGAGTTTGTGGCCTGGTATGTACCACTCGCCGGTGACGATCGCTCTCTGGGAAGCGAGGTCGAAGATCTTCGAGTCACTCCTCGACCCTCCCAAAGACGCGCCTCCTCAGAGCGAGCTTCTCACCAGGACTCCGTCGCATAGCAGGACCACCATCTTCTACCCTTTCTCCACTGATTACATTCTCCGTGAGCAGTACAGAGAT
This sequence comes from Sisymbrium irio, assembly GCA_000411075.1. Classification (NCBI taxonomy): domain Eukaryota; kingdom Viridiplantae; phylum Streptophyta; class Magnoliopsida; order Brassicales; family Brassicaceae; genus Sisymbrium; species Sisymbrium irio. Next base: position 1,089,926 of record KE155957.1, read on the forward strand.
CCCTGGAACGAGGTCCGTATCGGGATTTTGCTCGAAGATCTCGATGCTTTAGCCGGCACTATCTCCGTCAAGGTATGATCACTCTCTCATTGCTTAGGTGTTGCTTTAAATGACGTCGTTTTTAACTTGTTTGTATAATTGTGTGACTCAGCACTGTTCTGATGATGATAGCACAACGAGGCCACTGTTGCTGGTTACAGCTTCTGTTGATAAGATTGTCTTGAAGAAGCCACTTAGTGTCGACCTTGATCTCAAGACCGTTGCTTCTGTCATTTGGGTTGGCCGCTCTTCCATCGAGGTTCAACTCGAAGTCATGCAATCCGAACTCGGTATATCTTCATATTCTCTAAAGACTTCAACTTCAGCCATGTCCTGAAACTCTGAAATAGATAAAAACACTCTCGCTCTCTTGTTGTTGTTTTCAGAAGATGTTGATGCTTCTTCAGATTCAGTTGCGCTAACTGCTAACTTCATTTTTGTGGCGCGGGACTCTAAGACTGGTAAGGCTGCTCCTATCAACCGGCTTTCTCCAGAAACTGAGCTCGAGAAGCTTTTGTTTGAGGAAGCCGAAGCTAGGAATAACTTGAGGAAGAAGAAGAGGGGAGGTGAGAGAAGGGAATTCGATCATGGGGAGTATAAGAAGCTTGGGGCTTTGTTGTCTGAAGGTAGGATCTTCTCTGACATGCCAGCTCTTGCAGACAGAAACAGCATTCTTCTCAAAGATACCCGACTCGAGAATTCGCTGATTTGCCAACCGCAGCAGAGGAACATCCATGGCAGGATCTTTGGAGGTTTTTTGATGCACAGAGCATTTGAGTTGGCCTTCTCCACAGCTTATACATTTGCGGGTCTAGTGCCCTACTTTTTAGAAGTTGATCACGTCGATTTCCTAAGACCAGTCTGTATCCAATATCACTTCCTTCTATTATCCTCTTCGTGTTAACCTTCTCCGTTTGTATATAGCTAATGCTGGATGGAATTGCATGACAGGTGGACGTCGGGGATTTCTTACGTTTCAAATCCTGTGTCCTTTACACTCAACTGGATAAACTGGATTGTCCCCTCATCAATATCGAAGTTGTTGCCCATGTTACAAGCCCAGAGATTCGCTCCAGTGAGGTAAATTCTTGACTTCATGATGGGAATTTTCTAAAACGATTCTCAAGTTGAACGTGCTCACTGACATCTTCCTCCCAATGTCTCGACCATATCAAATTCGAACCTCATTATGTCTAATCGAGGTCTCTTTGTCTGTTGCATACTGTGTAGGTTTCAAATACATTCTACTTCAAGTTCACCGTACGGCCCGAGGCAAAGGCCAGAAACAACGGGTTTAAGCTTCGAAATGTAGTTCCTGCCACAGAGGAAGAAGCTCGCCATATCCTAGAGCGCATGGATGCAGAAGCGTTGAACTCAAGCAAACAACAAGTGTAGACCTAACTGTGGTAATGGCTATGTTGTTTCACTGTTATAAAACGCTTTCTTATCATGTCTTATCTCTTTTTTTGGTCAAGATCATGTCTTATCTCTTAGACCACAAATTAACTAGAAATGTAGACACATTTCTTCTGTATCTAAACGAATTGCTAATATAATCCAAGATTTGGCTTAATCTTTGATCTGTGGATGTCGAACGGGAATCACGTTACCCTTTTGGCTGGTTAATTTTAGCCGCCACAGTCAGAAAGCAAATGGCTGAACGAAAGAAAGGATTAGAAGAAAAGATTCAATACTGCGTAAGACAAGAAGTTGAACTAGCTAGATTAGGGGCACTTGCGTGAAGAAAAATATACTCCAAATCTAGGCTTATGTCTTGGTAGAAAAGGGTTTCAAGTTGAGAGAAATTACAACAAGAAATTACTCAAAATCCATACATCTAATGCTACTTCAAGCTAAAACAGCGGGTTACAGATCCCTTGATTTTACAGGTATCTCATTCTCGAGATAAAAGAAAAATAAAGGCTTCCTAATCAACTAGTTTGTTGATCTACTTCATCACTACATTTTCAATCTTGAGATGGGAATCGGTCTCCCATCTCGTCACATACTTTGCCTAGAGTAGACAGAAAGTCTCTCACAGTCATGAAAATTCTCATTGTCTGACCTTCTTCCATGAAAGAACCTACATGGAATTGCTCTGTGACCTCTTCCAATGCAGAGAGCGTTGAACTTTCTTGAGCTTTGATCGTCAGAATTTCCTCTGCAGCAGCTTCCAAGAATCGGGCCATCTTCTCCTCGAACTTCAGCCACTCATCTCCACTAGATCCACTCTCTTCGCTAAGAAGCAGAAGCTCCTTGATGTTCTTGATTCCTTGATAAAGCTTGGAGACATTGCTTCTTAGAACACCATACTCGACGTCTGCTGATTTCTTGACATTGTCCATCTCTGAATTCAGATTTCTGATGCGGTCTAAAGCTTTCACAGAGCCTTCTGATTTTATCATTTCCTGAACGACGAAATGCAAGAGACTGCTTCTTCCATCTAGTCCCTTGACCTCAGCGAGCTTGAGGAGCGTGTCAAGTTTGAAAGCAAGAGCATCAGCGCAGCGGTTTGTTCCAACACTCATCTTGTATCCTGTTTTCAATATAGCTTCCAGAAGTCTCGAGAACATTCTATTATTCCTTAGTTCGTCACATGCAGCCTGCAAAAGCAGATGGTAGACTTATGAGACATAAAGTTTACAACATTCAGACAAATAAATATGTAAATCTACTATCTTCAAAATCAATATTTGTACCTGTACAACACCGAATGATCGTCTGAGGAATTCGATTTCGGAGTGGAAATTAGCCACAGAGAGCAATGCTTCAACCCGTTTGAACGCGAATGGCACATGAAGCAATTCTTTAAGAAACCTCTCAGCTGGACCAAGCTTGATAATCACTGAATCATCACTATAGCTTCTCAACTTCCTCTCTTCTTCTTTACTAGGTGCGCATCTCGATAAACACTCAAGAAGTTCAGCTCCAAGTGCATCACAGTCACCTAAATCAATAACTCAATCAATAACATTACAAAAAAGAAATGGTAATAGATTGTGAAAAAATTAAACTGCTTACCTTCAAGAAGAGCTTTACAAACATCCTTTGTGGTTAAGCTAAGTAATTGAAGCAGAGTAGCAACACTCTCAGCCTTTTTCGGATCTACAAATTTGATTTCTTCATTTTGGATCGGAATATCATAGCATAGACCTTTCTTCTTTATGTTTGGGCTTGACGAGTTTGCAATGAACAGAGTCTCTACAAGCTCTTTGTTCAATCTGAACCACAGTCACAGAAACAAACTTCACTAATCTCATATAAAAGAAAAGAAGCAAATAAAGAAAAAAACTTTCACTTCTCTTACTTGAATGAGCTGGATTTAAGACAATCCCAAGCAGTTTTCTGACAAGAACCTTGTCTGAGTTTATCCGAATAGCTTGGTTTTCTTTCATCACTTTGAACAACAAAAGACTGTGAAGGTGGGACAAGAGGAGGTGGTCTAGTCGGAGGAGGAGGAGCTGCTGCTGCTGCTGCTGTTTGGCTCTGTTGATTCCAAATTCGAGAAGAAGAATCACCGATGTTGATAACAAAATCTCTTCTTGACGAAAGGGAATCAGAGGAGAGCAAGACGGACTTCACATTCCGACTAAAGTCGTTCCAAATCGGCGGCGAACTGTTGAGAAACTTGCGGAACAATCCGTCAGGGGAGTTGGAAACTGAAGAGTAGAGAGAAGAAAGCGGTGTCCGTACGGTACATCCTCTGTCCGGTGAGGTGGAAGCAGAGGAAATACGAGGAAAGCCCAGGTTTTGATTCCAGAAGCTAAACATTCTTAGAGAAGACGACCCATTTCCGTTATTGTTCCTTACTCGTAGTCTCTCCGGCGACGGAGACTGAAGGTTTTGATCCCAAGAGACGTCTGAGAATCTGGAGTTTGAACGCTGCTGTTGAACCGGAGACATAGTCATGGAGAATGACCTTGCCGGAGAAACCCAACCGGAGGAGGAGGAGCAGGAGCTNATGTAAGAACCCTCCGGCTCGAACCCAGAACGGGAAGGACTTGAGTTCTGAGAACCAGCCAAAGAAGCCAGAGGTGAAAAGAACTCTTCTTCGTCGTCGTTTTCCTCAGAGTGAAACTCAGCTTCATAGCTCGGCTGGAAACTGCGAAGAGGCAACGGTGGGAGTGGTCGTATCTCCGGAGACTCAGGCTTCACGAAACTCGTTATAACACTGTCAGGTTGCTCGGAACCACCGAGGTATAAAACCTCCGAGGTAGGAGTAGAAACAGCCACAGAGAAGTTGTTGGTGGTAACGTGTCTCGCTTCATCATACTCATGGTCATGGCCATGGCTGCTGCTACAACTACTACTACTATGACTAGTGTTAGTGTACTTGAAATGACGGTTCTGCCCTCGCCACCGGCCGTAGAGAAACAAGGCGACGCCGAGGACTGTGGCGACAACTAGCACGGCGGAGATGGCTGGGACAAGAAGTGCAGGGGAAGTGGAGTGTGGTTTAGGAGAGCGGGGGAGGACGAGGGCGGAGATGTTGGCGGGAAAAGTAGGGAAGGCGTTGAATGTAGTCTGACGAGGAGGAGGAGGAGAAGGAGGGGTGGATTCAAGAGGGAAGAAAGGGGGGCTTACGGGGGAAAGAGGAGTAGGTAGAGCTGCTACGTCGTCGTAGAGGTGACGGCGGCCGAGAGTGAGGGAGGCGGAGGCAGCGCAGGATAGAGGGGAAGGTGCGCATGATAGCAGGAAGAAGATGGAGAACCAACAAAAGGTCTGCATTTTTCTCTGGGTGTGTCTGCAAAGTATCTGTTCACACTCACACTACCAGAGCAAAGAAGTTAATGCCTCTATTATGGCTCTGTCCTTGTGACTTGTGACATATGAGGGGTAATAATACCAATACACAAACACACTGCCACATTTTACTTTTACCAACCAATACATAGCTATTTATTTATATCTAGGTGATACCCCGTGATGGGTTAAATTTAATACTATCCATTTATATAAGAAGATGATAAAAAATAAAATATACTAGCATTTTTTTCTTGAGAAAAAGATAAAGCTAGGCTTGCAAATGATAATTTGATACTATAGTTCAATTCGAAAGTTCATTACAGCGTGAAAAAAAGGTACATGACATTATAGATAATTTTTGTTATCACATAGTATAAAGGTGTTGTTTGTGAAAGAATTCTGGTATTTGCATCCCTCGGTTGCTTTTTCTGGTAATTCTGCCATTGACCATTTTTTTTGTAGAAATCACGTGACAAATCTAGAGCACATCACTAATGCTATATTTTTACCAAAGTAACTTATTAGTTTAAAAATTACAATGTTTTCGATTTGCTCTTCGAAATTGGTATTCAAATATAGATTTAGTGAATCCAGGAAAAGACTGTATAGGATATGCAATAATTACTTGGGCTCTGAAGTTACCCGTATTTCAAAAGAATCTTCTTGACTTTTTCTGCACCCCCACAGTCACACACTATTACCCACTTTATTTCTTTTTCATGGAAAACATCAAACAATTGTACAGTACTACTTGGCATTTTAATCATATAATTCAAAAGGCCCATCAATTTTGTGTGAACAATCTATTCTTATCTCCACATTTTGGGTTTCATTGGTTACCAAGAAAACTGATATTTAAAACCGGCATTTGAACACAAATTATCTATGTAACATGCAACAACGAATTATGATTTTCTTTTATAACGGTTTGTTAACCATTTTAGAACATTCTTTTCGGAATTTTAGAACTCTTCGAAAACATTACAAGTACAAACAGTATTCTACTTTCCATTTACAGTTTCTTTTGTTACTCAAAAGGATTCGCCACAACTTGGAATTATTATCCAGCAGCTCGAATTAAATGAAATGCGTTGCCTTAAAAGAAATCACGAGATGAAGATGCGCCCAAAAGAATTGTTGGCTAAATGATTAACACTAAAGATAGATCATGATCCAGTTTCATACTTCCTATTGCTTTCCTCTTGAGCTATTTCCTTGCTTCAACATTTTCTTGTGTTTAGAGCTAAAAGAGGGTTTGCTCTGATGACTGACGACTGTCTCATGAATTCGTACCTATGGTGAATATATTAGAGTTTCACACTTTTGGACCTATTGGTAGGAGCTGCACACAAGAATGTAACAGAAACAAGTCGAAACGATTAGGCTGATCATCTTTTGAAATCTCTTTTGTTGAGTACAAGAAAACGCACAAGTTAAGGCTGTAAGCACCCATCCTATTTTGTAATCTGAGTTGTGAATCATTTTTGTCTAGCTAGATACCACTTCATCCATGTGGATAAACAATATCTTGCGATGCATTCCGGTAAATCCACCTGAAAAGCCATTTCCATAGAAAACAACACAGATAAGAAACACATCTTTTATAATTTCAAAAGAAGAAAAAACACAACAGGAAACTCACACTGGTCCATGTTGCAGAAAATCCATCAGTAGATAGTAACCAACTTCGACTTATTTGATTCAGACCTAAAAGCTCATCATCAATGAGATCATCATCATCAATAGCTCTCCTCTTTTCCTTCTTTCTTTTCTTCTTCTTCTCCTTCTTGTGCCTCTTTTTAGAGACACGGCTTTTACCATCAGAGTCAGATTCGCTTTCTTCAGACAATCCGTTATAACTTAGCAACGAGTGGTCACTTGACCTGCGGAACTCAATCCCATTTTCTCTAAACAGAGACTCCCATGAATCTGGAGTCTGACATTCCTCCGATAATCTAAAGTGAATAGTCCACGAAAGTAGCCCCAGTATTTTGATCACCTCAGTGTGCTTCATCTTTGATAGCTCTCTCAGAATTAGAGAAAAGCTACTGCCGTTTTCCAAACCTCTGCAGACATCTGCAATAGTGTCTTTCAACATTTCTCCTTCGTCATCCACGTTCTCATCACGTACAAGCCGTAGTAGCTGACGACCTTGGTTGATAATAGAATTCAGCAGCAGCAGCTCATCAATAGATTCTGTATCACCATACCTCGAAAGAACAACCCCTAGCCAGGAAGACGAATGACCAATGTCCCAGGATTCCATTCTTGGATCAAAACAGTTGCCAAGCAATTCAAGAAACTGACACAAGTCACGTTCTTCCAGAGTGATGAGGAGATGCTGTGTTAAGGAAGAGAAAGACTCATCCGTAAGAAACTCCTCTACAGCATCCCACACATCACTCATATCTTCTTCGTACATGAAACGGATAAAAAGATCTAGAAAGAATTTGGTGTCAAGGAATAGAATCTGGCCATCTTTGAGCGACTCAGCAAACTCGTTGGATGACCAGAAGTCAGGAACATTGTCGAGAAAATTCTCAATGGTTCGTTGGACGTCAAGATCAAGAAGGTAATGAGGCTTGGTAGCAACAACCGCGGGAGATTGCCCGTGTTTACCTCGCCACTCAAGCTCTTCCCAACAGATATCTCGGTTAGCAAATGCAAACTGCGCCAACGATCTTGCACCTCTTTTGTGATCAGATCCGCCATCAAAAGCAAACTCAGAAAACCACTCTAGTATACGCTTTGGATCCCCTGCAACATTTCAAAGCTCAACAACATGAAGCACAATCTCAAGATAATGTAAAAAAAACAAACTTTGGAGATCTTTACAAACAATAAAATCAACCAGACTTTCACCTTCAAAGAATTTCTCAAGTAGATAACTTCTTCTGGCTAACACGGATCCAAGTTTCCTGGGCCTCTTATCAAACATCATTTGCAGGAGCTGAGATAAAAGCTGCGTCTTTATGGGTTTTGATCTCAATAACTTCATGAAAATATTGAGTTGGCGTCTAGGGGATATAGAGATAGTGGAAAGAGCACTACAAAGCCAAAGTCTTGCTTCTGATCGAGCTCCACGAGTCACCAACGATTGGATGTGAGAGGCTAATTTGTTCAACAGAGGCAAAACCACATCGGTGTTGATACTATCGTGAGCATCATCGTTCCACTTGGGTTCAGACAAGAACAAATTCACCATCGTAGGGGCTAGTAGATATTTACTTGATCTGACAAGAATACGATATGGGTTTAATGAGAGATTAACAGAAGCGCATGAGAAAACTGCAGTTGTGAGAGAGCAATGCCCCAGACGTATAAGGGAAACACCAATCCAAACAAAATCACAACTTTAAAACCCCAAATCCTCCTTCCAGATTGACAATACGAGAAAGAAGAGTACCAATTTAGTCCTTCGTCGGAGCTGTCGGAAAACTGAAAAAGGAGAAAATTTCAGTCCATTTGTAGTTTTATGACCAAGCTGCTTCTGATTCGTTATTCTCCCTAAGGCCAGACGGTTCTTTTAGACTGGTTCGAACCACGGGCTCAACAAAAAAAAAATGTTAACAATCAACTTTCTTTTCGTGGTTTTTACTTAACCGTCATTTTTTGTGCCTTTTTAGGAAAAAAAAAAGAAAGAAAAACTGTGCTCAATGGACTGAGTACGACTGTGATTGTTGTGTATATTGTTCAGAAGTAGAACTTAGAAGTGAGTCTCCTATAACATGAAACTTAAACAAAACTTGGTGAATAAGAAGACGAAAACCAGAAATGGCCTTATGATTGAATTGCAAAGTCATTACCTCATTACTTATGATTGAACTTAATAGCAGCAAATCCCTCCTGATCTTTGTTGTAAGCTCGTTACAACTTACGTGCAAGCTTGATGATGATAGCTGCTTGACCATTGTTCTTGATGATTGTGTTTCTAGTGAGAAGAATCACAAGCAGACAAGATTGTACTGAAGAAATGGATTGTTATCTATAAAGCCTAGACTTGTTTAGAGTTTTTCTTAACCGGTAAGCGTTAACTCTTTGGTACATCAGTAAACGATTGCAGTAGCATCAAGTTTAGGCTCTACAGTTTGTTACTTGCAAAGCTTCCAATGCTGTAAAGAGCCAACTCTGTCTCTCTACGCTCGATCCCCCTTTGATCTGTAACCGCTGGGTATCCTCGTATTATAGCTTCGAAATGTTTTAGACCAATCTCGTTGCCACGTTTCTTAAGGACGTTTAGGTTTTAATTTAATTCGATTGAAAACAAGGGGTGTTCCAAACCTCCACACACTACATAATCCGCCAAAGACAAAACTTGGTTCTGTTTAAAACACTAATTTAAAGATAAATAAAAACCCATAGAGAAGAGGATGGTAAAGAGATCATTGATGAAGCCACCATGTTTACTCGTCGTCTTCGTCCTCATCATCGTCATCCCCACCAGCAGAGTTCAAAGCCTTCACTCGCTGGATCAGACTAGCCTTCCTCTCATCATAAGTCAGTTTCTTCGGGTTGTACCTATTATCATCACCCAAAACCAAAATGAGGCTTTCTGATAAAGCAAAACAACACACAAAATCCCTGATTAAAATGAATCATCCGCCTTGATTCATATATTTACCTCTTGTGCTCCTTAGGAGCCTCTTTGTCAGATTTCTTGATAGATGGATCAGCCCTAATTGCTGCATGTACACTCTTGTACATCTCTTCCATGTTTTCGGGTTCGACAGCCTTCTTTAAGTAGTTGCTGAAGTGACTCTGGTATTTCTCTGGCTCATCCTCCGCCAACAGCTGCACATAATAATACAATTGGACTTTGATAAAGACATCTCACAAACATTCAAGAAATCAGCTGTATCCAAAAAATGATGTTAAGAAGAAATACCTTCATGTAATCAGCGACGTGACCACCAAAGATGTATTTCCGGTGAACTTCAGCATCAAGGTTCTTTCCTTCCTTGTTGAACCCAGCAAACCGCTTGTCACTGTGTGGAATGTCAATGCCACCATCCAAAGCACCCTATATAAGAATACATAAATCATTTAATCAATCTCCAACTATAACAAAACCATCGATTCATCTAAAATGTGAAATCCCTAAGCAAGATATCCGACTGTCTAATCACAAAATAAAGGTTTTCAAAAGTACCTTGAGGGCACCAAACACACGGTTTCCGGTTGTGGTCATTACAAGTCCAACATCGAGAAGAGCACGGAATGGCCTTCTGGTGTCAGTCGGCTCAACAGAGTAGTCTTCCCCAGTGGCCTGTACAGGAATAAGAATGGTATATAAGATCTCTAATCCAAAGAGGGATAACGCAGACACAATACAATAGTAATATATGCACTCAATAACTCGTACCTGAGCATTACCCTCGTACTCAGCATCCATCTCAAGCATCTGAAGAACACGACGAGCCAAAAGGAGACCAGTGCAATATGCTAGAATAGGAGGCAATATAATATTCATAAGAATACATGTAGCATTATAAAAAAAATGAGAGAAGATTATCAAGAGGTTAAAAAAGGATTAATTTATTTACCTGCAGCGTAGTTTGTAAGACCAGCTTTAAGGCCATATCGAGGCAACTCATGGGCATAGGCAGATGCAAGAACAATGTCACCGGTAATAGTGGCAGACACTATTTGAGCAATGATGTCCTTGTTGGTCTATTACAGGCAAAAAGGTCAAGAATCTCAAATGAAGTCGCAGTAGAGAATTGATTAACAAATGCCAGAGAAGTCAAAAAATACTTACGAATCTAACGACATAGCGATACTTGGGGGTGTTATACTTATTCTTGTCCTGATTGATAAGACGGATCCTTGCACGGTAATCGGTCTTTCCCTCTATGAAAGACAAACAAATCAGATCATCATTTATTTGTTTTTCTCAGTAATGATTACATACAAAATACTTAGTATTATAATTAATCAATGTAACGTACCACGCCTTCTCCTGAACTTGACTTGGTATCTCTTGAAGTAAGCCTGCTTCTTCTGAGGTTTCACGAACACCTAAATTAAAGCAAAAGGAAAACAATCACGATCAATCAAAGCAAATGTGGCACACTGCTGACTACAGTTGGTTTGAAGATCCATGTATAATCAATCTATGAACTAGCTCAACGTCAACATTATGTGTAGATAACTACATTTTATTGATACAATCGAGAAAACAAAGGAGAATTTCCACAACTATTTAGCTGAAACTCGTAGAATGGAACAATGAGACTACTCGAACGTGGAAGATGATGAACAGAGAAAAAGAAGTACTCACCATGGCTGGAATATCAGTGGCCGCCGAACAATCGTTACGAGCCTTGGCAGGAAGAGATGAAAAGACAAAGCGATATAAAATACTAAAACCCTAGTGTATCCTCTGATGTTAATCGACGGTCACGATTCGCTTACGGTAGGATGCTAGGGTTACTTGGCAAGTATTAAACTAACTGCACGGTGACACAGCAGGAATAATGTTGGGCCCAACAATAATGAAAATTAACTCTTGTCAAAAAATACGTTTTCACCTAATGTCTAAGTACACGAAAAGCCCAACTAGTCATAGGCACTAATAAGCCCAATGCCTACTGGTAAAAGAACATCAAAATTACTAGTATCTATCTACAGTATTTGGCTAAAATCTAGACATTGGTGAAAACTGAAAACATATGGGTCTGGCAAAGTTATTACACATTGTACTGGTTCATTTGATAATCAATAATCAAAATATTACCATAACTTTTTATTACTGATTGGTATATACACAAATTAAATATGTTCATATTGGTTTCTTTTAGAAAATGACAAAGAAAAATTTGAATTATATTTTTTAATATACTAGACTTAATAATAATCGTAGTTACATATAATAAAGATATATAATAGTGATGGTAAAAATAAGTTAAAGTGAATTATCATATGGTAAAATATAAATATGTGGATGTCAAAAAAGTATAATATATGTTTTATGTATAAGTTACCTAATAAACATGAAATATATATTTAATATAAAATTATCTAATTATATTTGTCAAAGATATAACTAAAGTTATATATATATATAAAATATTGTATAGAATTATGAATGATATATATTTTAATTAGAATCAATAAGATATATTATAGTTATTGTCATATAGTAGTGATAATGAATAAATTATAAATGATAAAATACATAATAATATTACATGTAATTTTTCTAGTAAACTAAGATCATTTTTGTTTAACATTTGAAATTTTTTATGGTGATGGCACATCATCACGACACTCATATAATAAACACATGAGTTTAAGGATTTTTTAAAGTGATTTCTAAATAATATATATAGGAGATTCTTAAATTTTTCCTTTCTAATAAACTATGAAACGTTTATAAAGTAACTCGAATTGTCTTATTTATTTAATACAAGAAATTTTTAAAATGGAAGTACAAGTTCCCAAATCATAAATCCAAATTTTATAAGTTTTTAAAGAAATTTTCAAAAAAAAAACAAGCTTCCAAATAAAACATAAAGTTCCAGAGTAGATGTGTAACGAGATTTTTGTGTTATCCAATTGGTATTTTTGTTTTTTTTTTTAAAAAATGTGTTATCTATTATAAATTATGAGAATTATTACATCAATGAATTTGCTTGATGATTCTACTTGAATTTGTTTTATGAAAATCCATATCTAACTTGTAAATTTGTCTCTTTTATTCATCATTTAATCTATATAATAAATCTTGTTTTTTGATATATGAAATCTAAACTTTCAGATGTAGAAGCATTAACAAATTTTTAGTTAAACTACTGAACTAAAAGAGCTTACGCAGTTGGTATATTTCTGATTAAAATGACAACAATAATAAATTTTGAGATTTAGTATTTTTTTCCTTTTTGATTTAGTTTTAATCGGTTTAACTATCCAAAAGGTATAGCTGGTATAGCTATCCCTTGTCTTCTCTGTATTTTTTTTTTTCCTTTAAAAGTTGTAATAAAGACATTAAACGTGAATAAATGAATTGGCCGGCGAATACTCTCCCTTCAATTATACGAAAAGGAGTGATCGTGGTAATGTCAAACTAGCCGTTGCCATTCTTTCTTTTTTCGAAACAGCCGCTCCCTTCTCTCTCTCTCTCGTTCTCACTCTCACTCAGCGAATACTCTCACCTCTCTCTCTCTCTGAGCTGCTCGCGCTCACGCCCTCATGACGACCTGTATCAGAAAAGGACCTTCCAATTCTGAATCGCAGCTTCAACCTCGCCGCACCAGATCTCCTCTCTCCGAGAATCTCTCTCCACCTACAACCACCTTCCCACGATCTCCTCTCTCCTTCATCTCTCCTCACACCTTGTCTCCGTTGAAGTGGAGCTCCGGTCAATCATCTCCGCATACGCTCCTTACTCCCACTACTCTTCATCATGATGACGATGATGATGCTTCCAACAAAGAAGACAACGATGAAATGAGTATCTCATCGATCTCGGACACCATAGTTGGAGTAGAAGCAGGAGGAGGCAACGAACTATTCTCCGATTACGATCTCGACGATGACGAGGAAGATTCGATTACCAAGGTTGGGAGTCGTTACTACGATGAAGAAGAGGTGTTTGGGGATAAATCCAGCTCGAAGTTGAACAGAGGTATCTTAAAGGATAAGAATCTGAGAATCCAAGTTCCGTTTGCTAACAGAAGAGTCACAGACGGCGAACTAAGACTCCGGAAATTCGCCCTGACCAATTCAACTCCCGGTAGCTATCTCCGCGACGAACGGCCGCATACTCTGAGCTCAAAGGTACACACTTGCTGGTTTTGTGTTGATTAATTTTTAGAATTAATGCTGAATTTAGGAATATATGTTTTCTTAGGGATCGATGTATTTTGACACTGAAGATCCCGGAACCCCAAGTGCACCACCTATAATGGAGGATAATGGACAAGAACATATTAACAGCTTGGAAATAGAAAACGAAATTGAGAAGATTCAGGATGAGATTTCCACAGAAAAGAACATTGGAGACATAGCTGGTGATGTCAATTGTCACTTGTATAGAGATGCAGAATTTGGGGAAAGGTATTTTCTCGGTTTCATCGAGCTTTCTTTCTTTCTGTGTTTTTTTTTTTTTTTCTTTTTCCGCGGGAACAGTTTTGATGTGTTTGTAAAATATAGTGTGAGGGAGACTCAAACTGAGGAAGATGCAAAAATCAAGGAAATAAGCTCGGATGAATTAAATTGCCCTAGTATCAGGTATCGTACTTAACTTTCTTCACGATTTATTATGAAAGAGGTTCTAAAAGAAGAATTGTTCTACTTTTTTTGTGTGGCTGCTTACGAAATGTTTGTTATCTCTACGGCAGTGGTCAATATGCCTGGCAAAGTCTTCTGGCATATGATGCTTGCGTAAGACTTTGTTTGTATGCATGGTCAAGGGGTTCTTCTGAGGCACCTGAGTTTCTGCGTGATGAGTGTCGTCTTCTCCGAGGTGCTTTTGGGTAGGACATGCGTTTCTTTATGGTTTTCGTGATTTGACTTATTTGTCTTATATCGAGTTATTTTACCAGTTCTTTGTATATGTGTTGTTATAGTTTGCATAAGTTTCTCTTGCAACCTCGGGGTGTTCGATCTACTGAAGAAAACAAAAATGTGAAAGTAGAGCAAAAGACACCCTTGAAGACTAAAAACGTGGTCAGAAAGTTGAGGGTCGAAGGTAAACCATTCCTTTTTTCATTAGCTATAGAACTTGTATACAGAAATAAGTTTTGAAGCTGCCTGTCATGAACCAGCTATAATACCTCTTCAATTTTGATTGTAGTAAAGAGACTTCGATTGATACCACAACGCAAACTTAGAGGCATCGATTCGCTGCGGAGTTTAATGAACATGCCGATGGGGGCAGAGTATTGCCGACAAGTTTCATCGCTTGTCAAGACTGGGATGAGTTCTATTAAAACGGCTACCCTTTCAGCAGTTTCAGAAGGTTTTCTTTTGTTACATGAAAAACTAAACATTTATCCTCCATTTGCATGACATTTGGTTAGCTGCGCCTAATAGTTGCCAGATTGTTCACTGGTGTGGATACAGTTTAAATGGTAATTAACACTTCTATTGATATGATATACCACTTGTGTTTCTTTACGCAGAACAATTCTCCTGCTACCTTCAAATGAAGAGCACAACAGAAGGAGATCAAGTTGAACAAGGATATTCTGTTTGTTTGCAATCAGGAACTGGAAGTTACCATGTCTTGTAAGTCATTTTCTTCTTCTTGAAAACCAATTAGTATTCATTCTAGAGCTTGGACAGATTTTAACAAAATGTGTATGCAAGTGATTGTTTGAGAATATCATTGACATTACCTCTGTAACTATACCAAGTGAATGAATAGATGAAATTTTTTATTGAAAGCTCCAGAATCTAGTTTTATAGTTTTCTAACTCACAAGTCCTTTTTCAGCTTTCCCGAGTCTGAAGGCGACGCTCTACTGATAGAAGTTCAAGATAAGAAGAAATCAGTTCAAGGGAAAGTAATGATTCCTATGGCATCCTTAACCGACCATCCGGTATATATGAGTCCTCCCTGAGTCAAATCTCTTCCATTTTGCTTCCGAGACTATTCTATAGTGTTTACGAAAATTAGAGATATTGAAGAAAACTCCACGTTTATTCAGAATGAAAATGTGAGATGGTGGCCAATATACCATGGTGAACAAGACTGTGTCGGCAAGATCCAGCTCTTTATTGGTAGCACGACCACATCTGATGAAGACTGCCACATAAAAGTCTGTTCTTTCTCCAAACAATCGTAATATTTATTCTATGTTTTATTCTGTGAGATAATCTCCCCACTAATATTTTGCATTTGTCTGTTACAGAGTGCACCTGTTGTGGAGACACTAGCATACGATTTGCTACTTGAAGCTGCTACACGTGCCCAAAAGTTTCATTCTCAAAACTTAAGACTCAATGGATCTTGGAAATGGCTATTAAACGAATTTGCAGAATATTATGGAGTTTCGGATTCATATACCAAATTGAGGTAATCATAAAAATATTTAGCTATACTGTGTTGTATCTATTAGCTCAAGATGTATTAACTCAAGTATATTTCGCCAAACATTGTAGATATCTCTCACATGTAATGAATGTGGCAATACCTACAAAAACCTGCTTACAACTTGTGCATGAGTTACTAGTCCCCATCCTAAGCGCTCGAAGTGAGAGGAGCTTGACCAGGCAAGAGGTAATTCCCCATTTCCTTGCAATTTGAAAATATCTGATGCCATCACACCAAATCAACGACTTGGATTCGCATTATGATCTCTTAAGTTTAAAATCTCCTGGTTCAGTTATCTTCATGGCTCCATAGGGATACTAGTTATTGACGACTTGTTCTGTTCTTGCAGAAAAGTATCTTAATGGATTGTGAAATTGAGATAGAAAAACTCTTGGCAAATGTTTTTGAGAACTACAAGTCCTTAGATGAAAACTACCCTTCAGGGTTGGCAGACATATCTGATCCGGTGCAAGAGTCGGCTTCACCAGCACTTTCTCCAGCTGTTCAGATTTTTAGCCTACTTCATGATATATTGACTCCTGAAGGACAAGAAATTTTGAAGAATTACCTTCAGGTAAGCTCATACCTTTTGGTTTTCTTGATTTTATAACATATCAAGACTATTATGTTCACGATCTTCTTGTCTAATGGAAAACCTACTGCAGACAGCAGCAAAGAAGAGGTGCCGGAAGCACATGGCCGAGACCGATGAGTATATTTCCTCCAACTCTGAAGGTTTTCTTTTGGATTCCGTCACAATTTCTACAGCCTACCATAAAATGAAGAATCTTTGTCTAAATATAAGCAACGAAATAGAGACTGATATAAAGATCACCAATGAGCATGTGCTTCCAAGGTAAATGATCCAATCCGAACAAAGAACTTAGATTTGTCATAGTTTTCATCTTGAGATTATCTCCGAGTCGTATTATTGACTTTGTCTTATTCTCTTATACTTTGTTACACATCATTCAAGCTCAATCGACCTATCAAACATAGCCGCTGCCGTATACAGTACTCAGCTATGTAACCGGCTCAGAGCATTTCTGTCAGCAGTACCACCATCGTGCCCAATGCCTCATGTCAATGAGCTCCTGATAGCAGTTTCCGATTTTGAAAGAAACCTCGATATATGGGGCATCAGGTTTGACATTAGCTTCTTGGAATCATAATAAGATGGCACACACTCAGTCATTCTCGTTAACTATTTATTTTATTTTATTCAGTCCAGTACAGGGTGGTATAGAGTCTAGGGGATTATTCCACAACTACATCATGGTTTGGATACATGATATGGAACTCAGGCTACTTGACCGATGCAGAGCAGAAAAGGTACTATCTCTGATCATTTCGAGACGAACCTTAAAATAGCGAATCCTATCATTTGACTGTAATAAAAAATGATGGCTTGTTTTGGCAGGTTCCCTGGTCTGGTGTAATAACAAACCACTCAACATCACCGTTTGCTGAGGACATGTATGAGAGAATAAAAGATTCGCTTATAGAGTATGAAGTGGTGATTAGCAGATGGCCACAATACACATTGATTTTGGAAAACGTGAGCTACAAAGTCATATATATATATATAAATATAATATAAGTTTGCAGCTTAATTGGTTACCAACACTAAGTTGGCTTCACTTTTTTTTCATATACTTCTAGACTGCTTCAATTGTAGAGAGAGCCATTGTTAAATCTCTGGAGAAACAATACAGTGATGTACTGACTCCTCTAAAAGACAGCATTCCAAAGAGACTGAATATACATGTTCAGAAGCTGACTAGAAGGCAATCATCAGCTCTCTACTCTGTTCCAACACAAGTAAGAGCCATCCATTGAGCATTTTTAATATCAGTTTTGATACACTTATAAGGAACTCTATTGAACATCATTGTGCTACTTTATCTCTCGTTGTATGCAGCTGGGAACTTTTGTCAACACCATAAAGAGAATTCTTGATGTTTTACATCACAGAGTTGAGGATATTTTGAGACAATGGGCTTCTTGTCTTCCTGTCGTTGAGGATAAGAAGTCACTCTTTGGGGAGCAGATGAATGTAATCACGGTCTTGCTCAGAACAAAATACAGAAACTACATGCAGGCCGCGGTTGATAAACTTGTTAGCAACGTAAGTTCTTAAACGCCTGGCATGATCTGCCTGCATTTGAATCCATGCTTGTTTTAACGATCTGTGTGTGTGTGAATTACTTGTTACAGACTCAAACAAACAAAAGCACAAGGCTGAAGAGAATCTTAGAGGAGATAAAAGAAAATGAGAGAGAAGTCGAAGTCCGTGAACGTATGAAGATGTTATGCTCACAAATCACAGACTCCATCTCAAATCTGCATGATGTCTTCACAAGTCAGATATTTGTGGCTTCGTGCCGTCTTTTCTGGGATAGAATGGCTCAGGTGGTGTTGAAGTTTCTTGAGGGAAGAAAGGAGAATGAAGTAGGCTATAAAGGCTCTTACTATGCTCTTGGGGTAATAAATCTTTAATCACTAGACCACAAAATAGAAAAATTGTTTAGGGTTGATATTGAGTTGTGATCAAAATGTGTGCAGATAGTGGAGGACACTTTCGCATCAGAGATGCAGAGGCTGCAAGGCAACTCGCTACAGGAGAAGGATATGGAGGCTCCTCGTTCCGTGATTGAGGCACGTTCCATTCTGTCTAGAGACACGACCAATCACTCGTCCTACTTCTATGTCTAGTCCAACATATATATATATATATATATACAAAATTTCATTAATTTTTCCATTAATTTGTTTTGGATATATCGTACATGTATAGAAAATCTATTCAACAAGTCTTCAATGGTCAATAACGATTCTATTATTCCTTTTTATTTTCCCAATTGGTCAAGAGCTTCTCAATCTGCGAATCAAAGGGAGAAAAATCAATCAGTACATATGTATCTGCATCATATGTTTGTTCATTGAAAGAAAGGTCGAATTTGTGCGAATATCATTGGATTTTTACCACTAGGTTACCATTGTTTGGCTGAGGTTAAACAAAATTTACTTGATCCGAATATACTTAAGTTACATCCCTCTATTTTAAATTAATTGTTCACATGTATTAAAAAATTGTTTAACCACCAAAATATTTGCCTATTTAGTATTTACCTATTTTTATCTCACCGTAAATTTTAGATATAGCATTTTTTAACCGTTTTGTTATCAATTTCATATGCTCATGATGATGCTAAGTAAGAAAAAGAAAATTTAACTATAATAAACTTACAATCAGATAATTATGGGTTTTACCAAGTCGACAACAAAAATTGAAAGGCAGAGGAGAGTAAAAACTAAAAACCATCTTCCTCACTACGCTTCTCGTATTTCACCACTATAAAATTGAAAGTTGGATACACTCTTCACTTGACGATTTCAAAGTTGTCAGGCGAAGTGGAAGCGAGACTGCAGCAGAAGAAGATCGAGATGAGGTCGAAATCGTTTCCGGTTAGGTCTTTGCCGCATAGAGCTTCGCGCATGTCTCTCGATCCCTATCCATCCCCAGCATCTCTCCCGGTATTTCTTCCCTCGTTTCTCGAGAATTCGAAATCGCAATTGGAGATTATAATCAAAGCTTCGTAGTTTCGTTTTTAACTCTTTATTTGGCTGCTGAACTTTGTGATAATTCTTCCTTGTTGATCTCTCCTGCTAGCTTTGTGTGGTTGTAGAGTTCGAACTCAGAATCTTAGTGTGAAGTTAAGTTGATTGTATTGTCCATAAATATCATAATTTCCTCTCACAGGGTGAAGCTAATGAAAGGATTGCCTCTGGAGCGAGCACTAGACGCTGTGGTAATGGCGATGCCGATGATGAGACTGTTCCCGATACGTTTGACGAAAGAGATATGCCACACAAGAAGCGTCATTGTCTTGGGAAAAGTGAGGCTAGCAAAGGAGTATCAGAGCAGCTGAGCTTGGATGCTTGTATCGTATGTGATAAGTCAGACGAGCGTGTATCACGTTGTTCTGGTATTGACTGCCTTCTTTCATTTCACGGGGAGTGTTTGAATCCCGAGTCGGGTAGTAATGAGGAGGATCTTGCAAATTCGTACTGTCCTTATTGCTGGTTCAGAATTCTAACACTGAAACACAAATCAGCGAGAGAGAAGGCCGTTGAGGCGGAAAAGGCAGTCTTCGAGTATCTAGAGAAAGAGATGAACAGTAGGGATGAGGTAGAGGAGAGTGTTCCCAAAAGTCAAGAGGATAAAGCCTTAGATGCTGATGAAACTGGAAACCAAGATCATTCAGTGGACAGAACAGATGTTGTAAGTGATCAAGAGTTACGGGGAGATAAGGATGGCTGTTTATCTGAAATGGAACAGTTGCAAGTGGAGAAAGATTCTGGTAAATCAAGACAAGAGGGCATGCCGTTGATTGAGGAAACAGATTGTCAACCTGAAGTGGATACGGAGAAGTTAGAAGTGAGTGATAAATCAGGAGACATGAAAGATGATAAAGTGATAGACGAGGTTGAAGCATCAGAAGATAGGAGGATAGATACAGAAAAATTTGAAGATGCTGAAGAAGACAAGGATGACGAAACAGCAAAAGATCAAACTAAAGTCAATACAGGTGCGGGGGAAAAGGGAGATGTTTCACCGTTTTTGTCTATGCAAGAATCGTTTTCAGGAAAAGAGCGAGACCAGATCCCACAGAGTGAGAATCGAAGAAGAAGAAGACGCCGGTTAATATTGAAGGATATTGATAGTGACATCTCATCGAATGAATCAACAAACGAACGAAATGGAGAAGAAGTAACTGAGCAGATAACTTCATCGACTCAAGTAGTAACCTCTCCGTCAGGGAGGATAAAGAAACAGCAGAGAAAACATAGCGCAACCAGAAAAGTGGCTATGTCAAAGACAGTAAGGTTGGTCCATTTTCTTCGTTTACGTGACCATGAAGAGTATCTCATCTCATTTCCACATTACATGTAGAGAGTTACCTTATCGTTTTGCAGGGACGTTTCGTTTTTCAAGGGGGATCAGAGAAGGAGGCTATTTTGGACTCCCGAAGAAGAAGAAATGTTGAAGGTATACTAAGCACTAAATGTACCCTTTTTATGAATTAGCTTAGAATTGTTGTTGATATGTGTTGGCTCTCAGATGGGAGTGGAGAAATTTGCAGCAGAAGCAAAGAAGAACATGCCATGGAGGAAGATTCTGGAAATGGGAGAGAAGGTGTTCCACGAAACACGTACTCCGGCTGATCTCAAGGACAAATGGAGGAACATGATAAGATTAGGGAAAAAAACGAACTAGACAGCTTATTAATCCTGGCACTAGTATGTATACCCAACTATTAGTGTCCCATATAGGAGATGAAGCCAGGCTTAGTGAAGAAGAAATGGGAGTTGAGCTGTATATACAAAAGTACTCATTTACATGTACTGACTTGCTCTTGAATGCCACTCTTTTCCGATAGAGGAATGTTGAAAAGACGTCGCTTTCAGCAGAGGATCACAGGGAAAAGTTGAAACAGAGCGAATTCGTTCAAAGGAATTTTCAGCTCTACAATTCTTGATGACGATTTATAAAGGAGAACATATAACTTCTCTACGATTATTAGATCGTTCGGCGATTGGAAAAAAATGCAACGGAGATGTTGTTTATTCTCAACAAGTGATATGGGGAAGGGTTCGGGGATAACAAGAATAATGTTAGAGAGCTTTGTATTATTAATCTTATTGAACACATATTTTCTCTAATGAACACTCGATTTGTCTGTAGACTGTATGAAAACAACAACAGCAGAAAAAATTGAGTTCATTCACATAGAGTTCTGTTCTTAAGATCTTCAGTATGGTTTCAGTTTGCTCCAGCTTCCCTATTGTGTTTGTATTTTTATTTCGTAATGCATCAGCAAAATCTTTTAAAAGAAAATAGAAAGGACTTCAACAGATGGATACATTGCAGGACTTTCCCAGACGGTTAGGTATTTATTTTACAAGCAATCTAATCGCACAACTAAATTTTTAACTATCAGTGATTCAATGAACATTCAAATGATTTTAGACTGATAATGGATGGTAGGGGCCGCGCGAACGCAGGCCCCCTCTGCCACAAATAATGACGGTTAAGTGTTTGACCATCTGCAGACCAAAAAAAAATCTCTAAGTCTAGAGTTCCAGTGAAAAGAACAAAACTGAAGCATTCATTTAAGATGTTTCACCGTTTTTGTCTATGCAAGAATCGTTTTGAGGAAAAGAACAAGACCAGATCCCACAGAGTGAGAAGCGAAGAAGAAGAAGACGGCGGTTAATATTGAAGGATATTGATAGTGAAATCTCGTCGAATGAATCAACAGACGAACGAAATGGAGAAGTTGTAACTGAGCAGATAACTTCATCGGCTCAAGTAGTAACCTCTCCGTCAGGGAGGATGAAGAATCAGCAGAGAAAACATAGCGCAACCACCAAAGTGGATATGTCAAAGAGAGTGAGGTTGGTCCTTTTTCTTTCGTTTACGTGACCATGAAGAGTATCTCCATCTCATTTCCACATTACATGTAGAGAGTTACCTCATCGTTTTGCAGGGACATTTCGTTTTTCAAGGGGGATCAGAGAAGGAGTCTTATGCTCTTGAATGCCACTCTTTTCCGATAGACGACGATTGACCTTTATTTGTATAAATGCTCGTGTGCAAGATTTTGAAGAATGTTAAATTTAGAGCCCTCTTTCATATATCTCATATGCGATACTAATTTGTCGAAGTTGGTTTCTCTCAGTGCATCTTTTGACAAAGGAAAAACAAAAAGAAAGTAAAAGATAAAGGGAATAACAATTGCAACTTTGGGGCTTTAAAGCCATAAAGAAACCTTATTTCATATGCGAATACATAATCAGAGTCTGTGTCTGCCTGTTTTTGGAGAAATAAAAAGGGAGCATTATGTGTGTGTGTTTAGATAAGAGTGCCGGTTGGGATTAAGGCGTCCTTGATGACGGTAACAATTCCACTCTTTATGAAATATCCTTCAGTCTCCCTCGCTGCCTCTTGCACATTGTCGCTGTTTACGATCTGTGCCAAGTTCAGACCAAATGCTTTTAAGACCAGGATCAAGTATGTTCAAAGACATGTGTATAAGAACTTGAAAAGTGTATGTTCCAGATAGAAAGAAACTAACCTTGACATTGTCACCGATACGTGCATTTTTGTCAATGATAGCTCTTTTGATGTGCGAGTTTTTCCCGATACCTATGGGTACACTCCCTTTCGCCGTTAAGAGACTCTTTTCCGAAGCAGTCTGAGGCAAAATACAATAATAAATCAAGTCATTATCATCATTAAAATGGTTAATATTATTATCACAATAAATTATCACGTGGATTGTAAGACAGATGGGGTTGCTGCATTTACCTCGTAATAGTCAGCTCCCATTAGTAACGAATCTTCAATAATAGCACCTTCTGATATACAGGAACGGAGTCCAACCACGGAGTGATGAATTTTGCAGTTCTGCATCCAAAGTTCAAAAGATTTTTGGTGATTCGGTATGGCGTTGTAAAGCATATCGAAGAGAAGCTATTTGATTTTTTTACCTTGATAACGCAGCCCTCTCCTATGACACTGTCTGTGACATCAGCATCGAGCATCTTAGACGGTGGTAGATAACGTGGCTGTGTGTAAATCGGGGCGGAACGATCATAGAAACTGCATCAAGAATTCAGAAAAGTTAAGATATCCTTCAGATACAAATGAAGAGTGTATGAATATTCCACTGGCAATGTGATTGCTGTACCTAAAATCAGGCACCGGTTTTTTGGTGATTCCGAGATTTGCATTGTAGAATGCCTCTATAGTACCGATATCTTCCCAGTAGCCATCATATAGGTAAGCTTGCACCTGCAAAACATCATAGAAGTTAGTAGGTTTTGCTTCTAAATAGCATAATCAGCTACAAGAAGCTGTAGACTCCGAAGGCAAACAAAAGGGTAACAGATATAACAATCAGAATACAACTACTTGTTATACACCTGAACTTGAAAGCTAACCAGTAGTAGAAAAAAGCACTTACCCTCAGTCCAAGGGAAGTGGCACCGGGAATGACTTCGCTTCCAAAGTCATTAGCTCCAGGAAACTTGTTCCTTAGTAGTTCTAGCATCACATCTCTGCTAACAACATAAATACCCATACTAGCGATGTACGGCATCTCCTTAGCTCTCTTATCATCAAGACCTAGAATTGTTGTATCAACCTAGAATCCAGGAAATCAAAAAATTTATCCACAAGGTGGTTGCAAGGCTTAATGATGAACCAGAGATTTTTATCTTCTTTTTTACCTTCATGGCCTTTAGTTGCTCCCCCTTTGGTTTTTCGGCAAATTCAACAATGCGTCCTTCCTCATCAATCTTCATCAACCCAAAAGCAGTGGCTCGTTCCTCGTCCATTGGTAATGCAGCTACAGTGATATCAGCATCAGTCTCCCTGTGTGCTTGAATGAACTTCTCATAGTCCATTCGATACAAATGATCTCCAGCAAGAATCAGATACTCAAGAACATTGTGCTCCTCAAACAACCACAAGTATTGCCTAACAGCATCAGCTGTCCCCTACACAACCACCACAAGTTAAAAGGAACACATTAAAAAAAGTTCCACAAGCAACAACATCAGGCACATATATCCAACCCGAAAAGAGTTACCTGGAACCAGTTGGGGTTTTCAGGACTTTGTTGAGCAGCAAGGACTTCGACAAAACCTTCATTCTTGTAACCTCCCATGTTAGTGGCATAGGCTCGTGAAAGATGGCGGTTAAGGGAAGCTGAATTGAACTGAGTAAGGACGTAGATTTTGTTAATGTTGCTGTTGAGACAGTTGCTGACAGGAATATCAATGAGCCTATAGTTTGCACCAAGAGGAACAGCAGGTTTCGCTCTCTTTTTGGTAAGAGGATAAAGACGAGTTCCAGCACCACCTCCTAAGATGATCCCTAACACACTCTGCTCATTGAAACAATACCATATAACAATATCAGCTCCAAAGACTAATGCTTTAAGGGTTCTTCACATTCACTCATTCAGATCATGAAGACGAGTAAAAACGAGAACTTACCCTGCTGGCATCAGGATCGAGACAAGTCTGCGAATTCTGAGAATCCGAGACGGCTTTAGGAGACACGATCATCGGGTTCCTCACTCGGCCGACGGATTCGCGGCGAGGAGACACGGTGGCTCTGAGAGAGAGCTTATCGTCGGATGAACCAACAGAGGAGGAGAAAGAGAGAGTTCTCGTGGGAACAGCCTCCGTGAGTATCCTGCCGGAATGGGAACTCGAGACAGAAGGTAGCTTTAGAACACCAGTTGCAGCCATAGACGCCATTGTAGTCTCTTTCTTACTCTTGAGTTTCTGAGGAAGAATCGATATTCGGGTTAGGATCAAATCTCAGTTTGGAAGAGGATCAAAGGCTAAATAGTAGAATTGGAGTTGGAGTCGGACTCTCTCTGCTTTGTCTTGTTATTGTGGGAAAGTAAACATTTATTTATTTTATTTTATTCCTTTTTTCGTTTGCGATGGGGTCTCGGGAACCGTTTAGCTTTTCGGCTAATTCCTTAACTTCAAATTACGTTTAAGCCCCCTTTTCTGGTCATGAAAGCAATGGGTGCTTTGGGAATTTCCTCTTTATATTACTACAAATTGTATTCCCAGTTTTCAAAACTTAAAAGTGAGGAGAGTAGCAATTATTTGGGAGCCGGAGTCAGAGAATGATTGGGGTCAAAAAATGAATAATTCAAGATATCACTTTTAAACTCGATTGATAATCCAGGCCAAAGTTCCGAGTGGTGAGTATAGTATCGTGTAAAGGTTAGAGATGTAGTTACTTTCTAATTTTCTAACACAATGAATGGTTTTACCAAATATATTTATATATACATTTGATTTCAACGTAGTTGATTTTGGTAGATTTTGGAGTATCTTTTTTATGTTATAAGTACAAATATCTAATGAAAAATTGATACATTTAGAAATATTAATTAAAATACATCTGATAAAGTTAAATCAATAACTTTTACAAATATCTGTAAATTAATAACTAGAAAAAATCGTTTGAAGAAAAGATTAGCATATTGATGCGGAGTTATAAAGTAGTAACGGGCCTTATTAGAGCCTATGGGCCAATATTGGGTCGGGTCCTGACCCACCCGTCAACCAGTTGTAATGCCAGCATTGAGCAAAACTGATCAAAGGAAAGCTTTGCTTCTTCTCAAACTCCCGAAAAAACAGAAAAAACAGAAAATGAATCTCGTCAGGTAATTTTTTTTCCTCCTACTGTGAAATTAATTCCATTCTTGAAATTGATTTTTACCATTTGTTTTGAGCAGATCAGATTCTTACTGAAGTTGAACAACGAAACTGTATCGATCGAGCTGAAGAACAGTACTGTTGTCAATCACTATCACTGGTACGCTACGCTCTCTCTTCCTCTATCGATTACTTGATTTCTAGGTCTTGCTACTGAAATTCGTAATTCGAGAATCGAATCAATTTTGGTTCAGTTGTTAGTTAGACTAAGTAAGTTCCAATCCAGTGGCCTTTAGTCATCATGTGTAAAAGTTTCGGAATTTTAATACATTTCCCTAAAAGAATTTTGTTTTCGAAGGTGTTGATGTGAGCATGAATACGCACTTGAAGACAGTGAAACTGACTCTGAAGGGGAACAACCCTGTGACTCTACTACATTCTTCCCGATAGACTTTACTTGTTGAGGACACTCCTAGGCTTAAGCCCAATAAGGCTGCTTCGACTGGTATCACTTTACTCAATCAGATTTCATTCATTCATCTTCATCTGCTTTTCCTTAGATGTATTTTCTTTCTTAGTTGGCTACTACTATCTCTCTACTTGGAAACAAAATTAAGGTCAGTGACTTAGTTTTGTAGAAGAACAAGAACCATTGCGCATTTATCAAGGAAGAAAACAAACAGATGGTTGGCCAAATGCTACGATTGTGCCTATACATATATTTTATAGGCAATGCATAAAGAGTAGTATCATGTTATAACTAAGAGCATGTAGAGATAGCAGTAAGTTGATTTGGCGTTAAAGCTTTATTTATGTCACGAAACAATACCACACATTTGATCATCGTGGTCACAAACTGTGCTCTCTTCTCCATCAATCTTTCCTCTGCAAACCCATTTCACATGATTGCGCAATTGGGTTCGTGATTGTAAACTGGTTCCCCTATGTAACTGTGGGGATTACACGGGTAGGGAAAGGAGGAGGGCACACCGTATGCTTGAGGACATGGATAACAGGGCACGGGCTTTTTCTCCTCTTCCTTTTTTTTGTCTCCGTCTTTTTTCCCCTCATCCTTTTTGTCCCCATCCTTCTTCTCTTCTGGTTTCTTTGGAGGCTCGACTTTGCTTACGCTTACAAGCTCTGCAAAGGCTACCTTCTTTCTCAGCCTTTTGGTGAGGGCGATCATATCAACTTCAGTACCGGTTACCTCTATCTGATTCCTGTGATCGCCCTTTATTTCCACGGCTGACACGCCTATAAACCATAGCATAAAGCGTTAGATCCAACATAGGTTTGGTTACTTTTTTGTGAGAAGAGCTTCTTACCTTTAAACTGAACTGCTTTTGTCATTGCTTTTGATCTGGTTCTGTCATCAGTCATAGTCACTCTTAACAGGATCTTTTGCTGCATTTGAAATTGTAAAATTTTATAACGTCAATCAAAGAAGCCAGATAAACACATACATACATACACATATTGCTTGTTGTTGAGTACATAACTTGCCTTCATCTTCTTATTTGCTCAAGAAAATTGATTTGAATGTTTTTCCTTGATTTCTGGGTCTTTTGTAGAATACTACAAGTCTGTATGGTGTTGGTGTATTTTCGTCCGTTATATGAGTTGTTGACGATAGTTAGGATTTCGTTATCAATTCGTTGTTAACAAAAGCATATAAAACCAGCTAGTTGCTTATCCGTACAAGCTTGTTCACAATTCTTTGGTTAAAATACTAAATAAGCACGCCTTTTTTTTTTACTTTGTTAAATTGGACCGAGGAACAAAATAGCGACGTTATAACGGTTTCTTTATTTTATATATATAATCTTATTGATTGCTTGGATGCTACACAGATTAATTGTTGTAAAAACTAATTTGTAGATAAGGCAAAAACAAAAGAAGTGAAAAAAAATGTTAAGGCAAAAAATAAAAACACTGTATCTGTAGATTATTAGGTTGTAATTTTTTGGTTGAGTTCAAAATAATTTAATTGGAAAAACAAAATAGTGGGAATGTGCAGGTGTACACGTACAATTCATAAAAAATATTGTTACACCATAATTCAGAAAGCTAAAATGCCCTAGAAAATGCTTATAAGTACCAACACATCCACTGTTTTCTTAAATATCTTTAGTGAAGAATATTTAATTTAATTTTCCTGAAATGTAACACCTTATAAATTGATAAAAACATATGACATAGATGTATCATAATTGATAAAAACATATTACATAGATGTATCATAATGGAAAGTTAAATAAAATATTTTTCTGTAGAGATAGAAAACGTTATCTTCTGTAAAGAAATGAAATACATTATCTATTTGGGTAAGTGTAGACAAAATCGTGGGGTTTGCTTCTTGCTTAGAATTGCAAGTCCAAGTTTCCCTCTTATATTCATAACAAAATAAATTGAAAACGACAAAAAAAGAAAATGATATAGTAAGCCATTATTGGATGATTGACTTGCATTGCGTAAGCTCTCAACCTTCGAACCAACTTTCTGACTTTTTAAGTTTTCCAAGTCACTGAACATGTCATCTAACAAGTGACCTAATTTAAGTTGTCGCCATGTGGTCGTTGCAGATGGAAAGTAGAAGAAAGTTTATCGCAAATTTGTGGCGAATCTATAACTATTATACGCATCAAAGTTATGATAGTTTGTGACTTCAAATTACGCCGTAACTTGCGACTCTAATCTGTATAATTTTCTAGCTTTTTTATATGTTTTGATCGGCAGTACGGCTTTCAAAGATGGTCAGATCTTGTGGTGACGATTTACTCTTTATGGTTCCACTATATGTAATGTTACGATGCATCATCCACTTGGCAGCGCTGTACTCAGTGATCACCGACTCTCATATACTATTGTTTACATATTAGTTTAACAATTGAGATTGATTTAATATATATCCAAGTTAATACACATGTACACTCTATTTTTTATAAGACTAATAAAAATTATTTCTAAATATTTTAAATATCCTTCTTTTCACCAGTTTTTCATCACACCAAAATTTTTTAGATACTTATTTTCATCAGTTTTTTCTAAACATTTACAATTACAAAATTTAGAGCAAAACAACGAGAAAAAAAAGAACACAATAAAGCATTATGTATTTTGTTCATTTAAATATATCTTTTTAAGATAGATACAGATCTAGTTTTTCTACGGAGTTATTGTGTAACTCGGTTCAACTTGAGTTTGATTCAATTTTATGCATACTCCTAATTCTAATCTCCCTCATGTATTGCTTATCTTAAAACTTAGATATTCGATTTGTGTGTGTTATAGAGAGATGAGAGAGAGGTGGGAAAGGGATGCTGAAACCGTGGAGGTTTTGAGGAGCTAAATAAAGGATTCATTTATTGGATACATATATATAGTATGTCCTTGCACACGTTTTCTTTGAACTACTTCATAAAGCCATTATTATCAACTTTGCCAATATTAACATGTCAAATATAGACTCCTTCTTTATCGGTGTTCCATCAAAAATGACCTCTAAAATTTATCTCTCTCTCTTTGCTCTTTCTCTTGCCAAAACTCAAAAAAAATTCTATCTATTCTCAACTGAAACAAACAAACTGAATCTTTTGTCAATTGAGGAATCATATAGACAAAGCATTAACAATCTCGCCTAAGCCATTTTTTTTTGTCAAAAGCGGAAAAGATCACCATATTGGCGAGAACTCATATGCTGTTGCTCAAGATTTTTGCTATTGGTGAGCAAAGTCTTTGTTACATTTGTATAGGACATTAGGTTTTGGTTGTAGTAAAGATGTTATCTTTTCGAATCCCATCTATCGGAAGCCACCCGACGGCATTTGCAGCTAAGATAACAGACAACTCAAAGACCGTGGCACAACTCAAGTCGGCTGCGACGCCCACGCCTCATAGCACAGTCACGTGCGGTTATCAAGCTCACGTAGCAGGCTTCTTCCGAAACGTCACCGTTTTGTGGTCCAAGAACCTCATGAATCATTCCCTCACCGTCATGGTCTCGAGCTTAGACAACGACATGAACTATTGCTGCAAGATCGATCTCGTCAAGCCATGGCAGTTCTGGAGCAAAAGAGGTTCAAAGTCATTCGACGTAGAGGGAAACTTCGTAGAGGTCTTCTGGGATCTCCGGTCGGCGAAACTGTCGGGAAACGGTAGCCCCGAGCCGATGTCAGACTATTACGTGGCAGTAGTTTCCGATGAAGAGGTTGTTTTGTTGTTGGGAGACCTAAAGCAGAAAGCTTACAAGCGGACAAAATCAAGACCCGCATTGGTCGAAGGGTTCATATATTTCAAGAAAGAGAGCATTTTTGGGAAGAAAACGTTTTCGACTCGAGCAAGATTCGACGAGCAGAGAAAGGAACATGAGGTGGTGGTGGAGAGCTCAAACGGTGGAGTAACGGAGGAGAAAGATCCAGAGATGTGGATAAGCGTGGATGGGATCGTGGTCGTGCACGTCAAGAATCTTCAGTGGAACTTTAGGGGCAATCAGATGGTGTTGGTGGACAGAACTCCCGTAATGGTGTACTACGATGTGCATGATTGGTTGTTTGGAAGTTCAGAGTCGACAGCGAGTTCAGGGTTGTTTTTGTTTAAACCTGTGGCGGTTGGGGCGATGGTGGAAGAGTACTTTAGCGATGCCGAGGATGGAGACAGCGGAGGAGGGAGTAGTCCTTTGAGTCGGTACAATTCAGCATCGAGTGGTTATGGGCCATTGCATGACTTTTGTCTGTTTCTTTATGCTTGGAAACTTGAGTGAGAAATATTAATATCATAGCAATTTTTTAGTGTTTTCAACTTTAAATCTCTTCTGGTAATTTATTCGATCACCATAGTAGAAAATCTGATATTCGTGTCATTCAAGATGAGATTAGATCTTTAATCACAGAACTGAATCTAGATCCTTAGTCACAAAATTGAATCTTCTGCAAAAACCACCACATGTTTTTTTTGGCTAAGTTGGAAAATAAAGGAGGATAAAGTTATTGTAAAATAATCATGTTTATCATGTTAGAGGACAAAGTGGACATATACATTTGATCTAGATTGAACTGTAGTTGCATTAACATGATGTAAGTTCAACTTTTCTTTGTTAAATATGTAAGTTGAACTTACATCTTTGAAATGTAAAGTCAAAACAAATTAAATCTTGTAAATGTCTTAGCTGAAAATTTGGCATATCATTTGATTATTTTGTCATGTAAGTTAACTTAACCTGACAGCTAATAAAAGTCCAACCAATAGATAGTTAGATAGCAACTAAGCCACTATCATGGAATGACACTGCAGCAATGGTTACAATAATGGTTACAAATATCTTCTATTGGTCATGGATTTAAGTTAAAGGAGTTTGATATTTTCTCAATGTTTTGTCACTATTTCCTTTAGGTTTTTACAGGTTTTTTTGTTGCGTTTTATCTAAAAAATATAATTTTTGAAAAGCTTTTTAGTCGAAGTAATTGTCTCGTAATCACACCGTTACTGATGGTTAGTTTTATAGAGTAAACAAATTTTACAGTTTTTAAAAATTATATTATTTTTTTCTCAAATGTTCCAATGAATCGGTTTCAAATTAATGAATTGGTTTCAAATTAATGAATTGGTTTCAAATTAGGAGAAATTTTAACGGTAAAAACTTTCGAACAACAATCTTTTTTCTTCTCTTTCCTATTTTTTGTTTTTATTTAAATGTATAATATTTATTCAGAATTTGCTGATGGAGGCTTTAGAAACACAAAATTTGAGTCTAATTCTATCGGCATTTAAAAATATAACTACTACTCTACACATTCATAAATGAGACTACATGCACACCATAATTTATTGGTAAAAAGGGAAAGAGTAGACAAATTATTTTAAGAGCGGATACTGACTGCGTGTCAGTTTTACGGATTACATAAAAATATCTTTTTGTGTAGACGTATCTAACTCGCCAGATATTATTTTGCTATTCCTTTCTTTTCTCATAAAAAACTAAAATATCTCCTCTTTTAGGCAAGAGATATTTGTTCATGTGTGCGAAAAGCAAAAATAAAAAACACAGAACAGATATTTTGGTTCTGTAAGGTCAAAGCAAAGACTAATGCTGCAATAAGAGCGTAAAGTATCTAAAATGGGCACGCTTTGAGAATCCAGAATCGATAAGGAGCATTAAAAAGGTTGACGTGTTCACTTCAAATCGCGAGTACAACTATTTACCTACACGCGAGCGCGTGAAATTGCACTCCTAAAATATCTGTGGGGTCCCCAAAAAATGAGACTTTTTGCACTTTTTCCCCAAATTTTATAGTTCTATCTTATGTCACATGCCTACATGTCCCTTTGAGACAACCCACCCATTGTCTATCTATCCCATCTCTCTTTACCCTTTTTCACACGCAGAACAGAAATCGCTTCTCTTCTCTTCTCTTCTCAAGCTTCTCTTCTCTTCTTCGTTTTTGAAAACATTGTTGTTTTTGCTACAGAAGATACTCGACATATCTGTATAATACGTGAGTTCTTTTATCTTAAAACCCTTGTGATCTTATTTGAGTGAGGGTTCTTCGATTTATCCATTCTTTTTGGCTGATCTCGAAATGGATCTATGTTGCTACTCTTTACTGTTCTCTTTCTAGATATGCTTTCTCTTTTGGTGAGTTGCAAGACTGAGAATTTTTGTAATTAGAATACCTGATTATTCATAGCAAATCTATAATTTCGAGTTCACTGCGCTGATCTGAAACTTGAAGTTTGAGCTAAATTTTTTGTGATTTTATTCATAGCATATCTATAACTTCGAGTTCACTGCTTTGATCTGAAATTTGAAGTTTGAGCTAATCTTTCTGTGATTTTATTGTTTGCTCTGTTCTCTCGTTTTGCTTTCTGCAAGTAGTTCGTTTGCTCTTTTGGGTTTATAGAAATTTAAAACCTTTGATAAAGAAATGTTCAAAAGGTTGGATATTTCTTCTATTTTTGGACTTGCTTTTGTTACCAAGTTTCTCCTCTAATATCAAAGACCATATTTAAGTCAAGAAGTTGTTACTTGTTAGTTATATAATCTATTATGGTAATTTTTATTTCTCCCAAGAGGACTAACAGAAACGGTTTAATTCCTGGACAGTGAAAGGAGCCTGCTTTCTGTAGCGTGACGGTTGAGCCAAACATCAGATTGGTTCAGTTGAAAAATGGGTTATATGTGTGACTTCTGCGGTGAACAAAGATCAATGGTGCATTGCCGCTCTGATGCAGCGTGTTTGTGTCTTTCCTGTGACCGTAATGTTCATTCCGCTAATGCTTTATCTAAACGTCATTCGAGGACTTTGATATGTGAGCGGTGCAATGCACAGCCAGCGTCTGTTCGGTGTACCGACGAGAGGGTTTCTCTCTGTCAAAACTGTGACTGGTTAGGCCACAACGGCGATAATGCCCATCATAAAAAGCAAACCATCAATTGTTATTCTGGTTGCCCTTCCAGTGACCAGCTTGCCTCGATATGGTCTTTCTGTCTGGATTTGGATTTCTCTTCTGCTGGACAATCTGCGTGTGAGCAAGGAATGGGTTTGATGACTATAGATGAAGACACAAGCGAAAAAAAATCAGATGTAGATCAGCCAGGAACCAGTTCTGCTGCACAAGGTATGGATCGCTCTAGTGTTCCAGAAAATGCCACGTTGGCTAAGGTAAATTCAAATGAGTTTCTTCATATTGCGGTAGCATCTTTAAAGCAACTGGCAGCTAAATCTTTCGTATTGTTGTTTTGGTTGCAGGAGCTTGGAGTATCCGAAGCTGACTTTTGTGGGAATCTCATCATGGATGAAGTGGACTTGGCTTTTGAGAAGTATGAAGAGCTCTTTGGTACAGCCTACAACTCTTCAAAAGACCTCTTTGAACATGGTGGAATTGAAAGTCTTTTCGACAAACATCAGGTTCTTTCAACATTCTTCTTCTATCAGACTAGTTTCACTCACGTGAGGGATGAAATTTTTTCCGTGGTTCGTAACACTCTCTCTTTCTCTCTGTATTTTCTCTCAATTCAGGGCTCAATTCAAGGAAACGCAATGCAGCA
This sequence comes from Sisymbrium irio, assembly GCA_000411075.1. NCBI lineage: Eukaryota > Viridiplantae > Streptophyta > Magnoliopsida > Brassicales > Brassicaceae > Sisymbrium > Sisymbrium irio. The sequence continues at coordinate 1,124,049 of KE155957.1, forward strand.
GCCAGCTGGAAGCAATGCTGCATCTGGAGATTCGTTCATGACTTGTAGAACCGAGCCAATAATTTGCTTCTCATCACAGCCAGCTCATTCGAATATATCCTTCTCTGGTGTCACGGGAGAAAGTAGTGCTGCTGATTTCCAAGATTGTGGGGCGTCATCCATGCAGCAGCTTTCAAAAGAGCCACCACCATGGTGTCCTCCAACATCACAAGAGATTCATGCAACTACACGTAACAACGCTGTTATCCGTTACAAAGAGAAGAAAAAGGCTCGCAAGTAAGTTCAAGCCACTTGAAAATGGGATTTCGTTCGTTATCATTGAAAGTTCATTCCTAACGTGTAGATATTTTGTATAACTAGGTTTGACAAGCGAGTGAGGTACGTCTCTAGAAAAGAAAGAGCTGATGTGAGACGGCGTGTGAAAGGAAGGTTCGTCAAGTCGGGTGAAGCTTATGATTACGACCCGCTGAGCCCAGCAAGAAGCTACTGAGGATGCCACAAACCCCAAAATAATGAAGAACCACAAAGTGGAGATATCAGACAAAGAGATGTAACTAAAGGGCAGTTTCAGGATCACCAGTTTTTGGCCTCAGAAGCTTCATTCTTGCTAAGACGGCTCACGTTTCTGCCTCTTTACATAAAGTTGTCATCTTCTGTCGTTGCTTCTTAAGCATATGACCAGTCAGTGAAACTCTTCAACAGTGAGGAGCAGGATACTTAAAATTTTGTACTATTGTGTAGCCAAGGCAAGACCACGAATGTATATTTCTTATTATTTATATGTAAATCCGCATATGCTTTTCTAATCTGTGCTATGTATCGATCATGTAGGAGACTAAGATACCAGAGAGGCCATGTTCTATGTTTAGTTCTGTATTGGTCTGATGATTACTAGAATGAGTCGTTTTTCCAAAGCCAACCACAAGGATCATAACCGTTTTTTGTATATCTTTTGATATTACATGATCTTGCTTTCAAGTTCCTTTTGCACTATCAAAAACACTGAATTCATTAATATTGATCAAACAAAAGCTGCCCATACTACAAACTACTTGTAGCTCAGTCTTCATAACTTTCATCTCCTGACATTGCGGCAAAATCACCTCCCTCGTTTGTTTCCTGCAGACAATTCAAGTTTCAGGGAAAGAGTGAGTGTATGCAAGCAAGGTCGTTCCAGAACTGTGGAGCAAATAAGAACGAATTATACCTGTTTTTTGTCCCAGTCCTTGAGCTTTGGGTTTGCTAACATGTAATTATCACGTAAAGGAGCCCAAGCAGGAGCTTCGTCTTCGTTGGAATTTGAAGATTTTTGAGCCTACACAATCCGACAGAATCTTACTAGTAAATTACCAAGAATACACTTATAGCTAACATCTCTCACTAATGAAGATGATTCGTTCCGATAATTTCTCTATCGAAGCCAGATCAAGACAGAACACTAACTTGCTTATACGTTCATCCAAAGGTAAAGGTTTAAAAACACTAAATAACTGTCAAGATAAGCATATTCAGAGAGAGAGAGTAAGAGATATGTAGACAATTCCAAACCTTGGAGTCTGTTTTCGATGTTTTCCCTAACTCCGAGAAGAATGCGTCTTTTCTTCGCTTCTTTAACACTGATGGATGTTCCAACAGAACAAAAAACCAAGATTTAGAAGACAAAAACAAGACAGTGGACACAGAAAGATTCATGCCAAAGATCAATATCTAAAGCCTTTACCTTTAGCGTCTTTTGACCTTGAAGCATCCAAACCTTTCTGAGCATGTTGAGCCTTGTTTACCTGTTTGAAGTACAAATAATGTTTTGAGTCAGAGGAATCACTCTCACAGTCCAAACAAACGAAAAAAGAAGCAGAAACAAACTTACAGCATTAAAAAGCTTGACCACTGTGATTCCAAGAGATCATGGAGGAAAACTGAGTCAGTAACAAAAGGAAAAAAACAAGCTGAAAGAAAGAGCTAACTGAAAAAATTCAGCATTGAGGAAACCATACCTCCTTTAGTGGCAACACCTATAAGAATCTTCTCATGGGAATCCAAATAGCTTGCAGGTTTAACATGTCCTTTCTCAGCAACCTGTGAGGAATGGTGAGTCATCATCAAAAGCACAAACACACACACACACAAAGAACGACGAGTGAATGCAACCAAAACTCATACCAAATGTTTTGCCTTTCTGGCCTGACCCTTAGCCTTCTTATCAGCTTCCTCTTCAGCTAGCTTCTGAGCTATAAGATGCTTATGTGCTGATAAAACTGGACCCTGTTAACACAAACCCAACACCATTCTATTAAACTTTCCCTATCTGAGGAACGAAAGCAGACGTTTTTTCATGTAAACACAGATTGAGAGAGCTGACCAAAACATCTTCTCCTTTGGTCTTCTTCATGATAGACTTGAAAGCGATTCTGAAGGCGTTGCATCCATCATCAGTGGCAAACCTAGTGATCCCAGATTCAATCTCCCCGTGGTCTTCCCCATCGGAATGCTCGTCCTTGTCAGAGACTTCTTCCTCTTCGACTTCTTCGTAGTTGGGTCCCATGTTAGCATCAGTGAATATCTTCTCACGAATCGTCACCTCTGGTGGCTTCTTCGACTCATCATCCTCTTCATCTGAGTCGTAATCTCGCCTTCTCTTCTGAAAGAGCTTCTTGTCCTTCGGTGTAGGCTTAAACCTGTTAGAGGAAGGAGGTCCTGTCTTTAACTTCTTCTTCCCACCATTCTTTGCCCCCACTCTCCTCTTTCTACCGCCTCTTTCCGCCATCGCCATGTGACCTTCCTCTCCATTAGACATTTTTTAGTAAGCTTAATTCTTGGTTTTGACGGCGGCTCTGCCAACTTTCAAAGACGGGGGTTTTGGGAGAGAAGAAGCCAAAGATAGGGTTTTTGTATTTGTGTACCAAAAAGTCATACTTTTTTGTAAATAACGAGAGTTTCGTGTTAGTTTCGTAATTATTCTGAAATAGGTTGCTATTTGTTAGAATATATGTAAAATAAAGGGGTTGATTGAGTAAATACACAATTATTTTTAAAAAGAATTTTGATTTTTCTAATGTAAGAGATCACATAGCCGTCGTGTTTTTGCTCTTCATCGTAGTTATCGTCGCTGATTCGCCAACGAAAACGTTCTGTTTTTATACGACTCTCTCGTTACTGTCTCTTTCTCTCTCTCTCTCTCTCTCTGTCTCTCTGTTCCAGTTATATTGCAGAAGTGGTTGTTGTCATCAATATATACAGAAACGAGTTACTTGTTTCACCATATTCTTCGCGCGCTCTCTGAATTGAAAAAAACAAGGTAAGCGATCCTTTTAGATCTCTGCATTTATTCGAATTCCTTAGATGTTTATATGGATCTGACTGTTGAATGACATGGGTCCCTTGTTGACTTTCGCTGCATTATAAAGCTGTAATCTTTCGACGGAGATATTTGCAGATTTCTGATGGCCCACACAACAGCAGCAGACTCCGTGAATCCCAGAGGTAGTTCTTTATCACACTCTTCTCTTCTTGATTCCATTATGTGGGAAAGAATGTTTATACACATGAATTTTTTTACAGATGTTTGCATCGTTGGTGTTGCACGCACTCCAATGGGCGGCTTTCTCGGATCTCTGTCGTCCTTACCCGCCACAAAGCTTGGATCCGTAGCTATTGCAGGTTTGATTTCGTTTACACAGATTCTTTCTCTGTGTGAGCTTATGTAACTGAACTTTGCTTCTTCTTTGCTCCAGCTGCTCTGAAGAGGGCAAACGTTGATCCATCTCTCGTCCAAGAAGTTGTGTTTGGCAATGTTCTTAGTGCCAATTTGGGTCAGGCTCCTGCTCGTCAGGCTGCTTTAGGTGCTGGAATCTCTAACTCTGTTGTCTGTACCACAGTTAACAAGGTTTGTGCATCAGGCATGAAAGGTTAGAACTTTGGAGATTTGGGCTCTGTTTTTTTTTTTCTTTTTTTTTTGAATTTTAAAGCTTTGAAGATGAGAGATACGATATTTTCTGGGTGGTTTCAGCGGTGATGCTTGCTGCTCAGAGTATACAGTTGGGGATCAACGATGTTGTGGTGGCGGGTGGCATGGAAAGCATGTCTAACACACCAAAATATCTGGCAGAGGCAAGGTAAAATCATGTGTTAATTGTTTGGTCTTTTGCACTCATTGCATGTATCCATGCATAGTTTCTTATTCAAATCTTGATGCAGGAAAGGATCTCGATTTGGTCATGATTCTCTAGTAGATGGAATGCTAAAGGATGGACTATGGGATGTCTATAACGACTGTGGGATGGGAAGTTGTGCAGAATTATGCGCTGAGAAATTTGAGATAACGAGGGAGCACCAAGTACGTTGTTCCTTAAATTTCTTGAATTAACAATCATGACGCTTGTTCTATATTTGTCTCCCATAGACCCTCTGTAAAATTCCACTTGTCTTTAGTTCTTGTTCTTGAGGCCTTGATAATTTAGCTCTCTCTATCCGAAACTGTGCTATTATAAGATATGGTTAAAAGGTTACATTGTTTATGGAAACTCAAAACATTAACTAGTTGATTGTGGTGTGCCGTACCGATGAATATGCAGGATGACTACGCCGTCCAGAGTTTTGAGCGTGGTATTGCTGCCCAGGAAGCTGGCGCCTTCACATGGGAAATCGTCCCGGTTAGCATATTTCTGTATCGTTTTTGTTAATGCCATATACCTTGGTATATACAATAAGGTTAAATTGTTCATACAGGTTGAAGTTTCTGGAGGAAGGGGTAGGCCATCAACCATTGTTGACAAGGACGAAGGTCTTGGAAAGGTGATTTGGGTTCTCTTTTGGTTATATAGATCATGCATCACTGCCTGACATATGTTCTCCAGTTAACATAAACTTTCTTGTTACTCACCCGTTGCATACTTTCTTTTTTCGTCCATGTTCATGCACGTCAGTTATAACATTTTTTAGGCATTGGTATATTTTATGTACGAAGCATTACACGTCACGAAATAGAACTGCTGGTTAGATAGTTCCAGAACAATAGATCTAAGTGAATATGATTTGCTACTTGTATGATGTCTTAATATTTCAGTTTGATGCTGCAAAATTGAGGAAACTGCGTCCGAGTTTCAAGGAGAATGGAGGCACTGTTACAGCTGGAAATGCGTCCAGCATAAGGTCCTTTTCCTAGATGACCACATATAAATATTCTCATCTTTTAGAGAACCCATGTAACCTATGAAGTGGATCTTGGTTATACTTGCAACTTCTCTTTTTTTCTTAAGTGTCTCCCTTTGACAGTGATGGTGCAGCTGCCCTTGTCCTAGTGAGTGGAGAAAAGGCGCTTCAGCTAGGACTTCAAGTACTCGCAAAAGTTAAAGGTTATGGTGATGCAGCTCAGGTACATTACTTATATGATATGTCCGTACCTACTTAAAACAACATTTTAGATGTATTATTCCACTCACTAAGTGAGACCCAAACCCTGCAGGAACCAGAGTTTTTCACTACTGCTCCTGCTCTTGCAATCCCGAAAGCTATTGCACATGCTGGTTTGGAATCTTCTCAAGTTGATTACTATGAGATCAATGAAGCATTTGCAGTAAGAAAATCCGTCTTCTTCCCCTAAAGAATAGACGAATATTTGCAATGGCTTATTTTGACTGAGCTGACTTTTTTTTCGCAGGTAGTAGCACTCGCAAATCAAAAGCTACTTGGGATTACTCCGGTCAGTATTTTGCAACATTGAGTCTCTTAAAATCATCATCTTCTCAATCAATTTACTCAAGTTGTGTCATAAACATGGATTTTATTCCTTTTTACCTTTAACAGGAGAAGGTGAATGTAAACGGAGGAGCTGTCTCCTTAGGACATCCTCTAGGCTGCAGTGGGGCTCGCATTCTAGTCACATTGCTTGGGATACTAAAGAAGAGAAACGGCAAGTACGGTGTTGGAGGAGTGTGCAACGGAGGAGGAGGTGCTTCTGCTCTTGTTCTTGAGCTTGTTTGATGCATTATGAATCCAGGTAACTCACATTCTGAGTATTGTTCATCGATCGAAGACATAGAATGCGAAAAAAAAGGAACCTGTAAAACTCATGATCTCCTCCATTTGTGTTTTTTATTCAGGTTGGTGAACTAGACGTATCCCTCTCTCCTTCAACTTCCAAGAGTCCGTTATTGCACTTTAAGTTTGTTATTAGTTGGTCTCTCAATAAAGGAGTGATCTTTGATGTTGTTAAGTCTATTAAATTATATATGAACCCGGTTTCTGTTTCGTACTTGGTGACCTCAGCTCTATATTATGAACCGATTTATCGTAGTTAATGATTTGTCCAGGATTAACTGTTGGAGAAATACATCCTTGTAATTTATATGTATGGAAGGCAAAAATAGTTGGGACATTTGTAAAGGAACACGTCTCTGCACACTCGATCGGCACTTAAAAAAGGAAGAGGTGGGCTAAAATGGAGAAACAATGACGCTTTCTTCTATACAAAAGTTTATACTCGAAACTCACTCTGAGACATCTCTTCCAAAAAGTGCGCTGATTCCCTTCCCGGGATCACTTTGTTTAACAAGAGATTCACCGACTAGAACCTAACATCAGAAAGAAAATCACAAGGGAGTTATGATCAGATGAATCATTAGCATTTTGGGCAATGTATCTTGACCCAAGTTTGTGAATTGTGAAGGCTTACTGCTTTGACACCGGCTTCCTGTACAAATGCAATGTCTTCTGGAGTGAATAACCCAGATTCTCCAACCACCTACCATGTACAAACGAGTTGAGTGAGGTGAGTGTAAGACTGCAACTGCAAGGGGTAAGAGAAACAGGGGATGTGAATACTGCTTACAAGGATATTTTTCTGACGGATCAATTCACCACGCTCTCCTTCCAGGAGCCTCTTTGTGATACCAATATCTACCTCAAATGTTTCTGAAAGGGTAATAAAACGGATCAAGAAGGATAGTACCTCTAGTTTTTTGAAGGATGTCTCGTTCAAGATTTTACCTAAGTTACGGTTATTAATGCCAATGAGGTCAACTCCTTCAATTGCAAGAACGCGATCCATCTCCCTTTCGTCGTGAACCTAGTGACAAGTGTTAACCAAGCAAATCAAAGAAAATATTAACTGGATTAGGAAGAGGCAGAAGCATTAGTTGAGGCATACATATTAATGGGATTCCCTGAGGAAACATATACAAACCTCCACAAGTGTAGCCATTCCAAGTATTTTGCAAATCTTAATCATGTATTTGATGTCAAGGTCAGGTAACACAGAAGCGATCAACAGAATTGCGTCTGCGCCTTTGCTTCTACCATAGTATATCTGGTATGCCTCTACGATGAACTCTTTACAAAGCAGAGGGCACTGCAATTTTTACGAGAAGACATCAGAACTTTGCATGTCACAATTGTATGACTACGTATCTGAACAGAATTATACAGGAAAACCGAGAAAATAAGGAGAAAGCCAGAACCTTTACACCAGCTTCCCTTATAGCTTGCAGGTTCTCATAGCTTCCCTATATCGTATGGAAACAGAATCATGTACTACATACTTGAGGGAAAGGGAAACAAAATATAAATATTTAGTTGGTCTATAAGAACATCTTCTTCCCGGTGTTACCTTGAAGTACTTCTCATCTGTCAAAACACTAAGACATGCTGCACCGCCCTTCTCATAAGCTTGAGCGATTTCAACCTAAGATATTAAGCCTTCAGAAGCAACTCTTTCAATCCCGAAACTTATTCACGTGACAAGACGAGAGAAAAAAAGGGGTAGTTCTTACAGGGTCAAAATCCTCTCTCAGGATTCCTCTGCTTGGAGAAGCTTTCTTCACCTCAGCTATTAAACCAGGTAGTCCAGTTCTTTCATTGGCAGCTTTAAGAGCACCAATGAAGTCTCTAGGAGGAGGAACATTTTCGAGAGCCTTCTTCAGGGTATAGAGAGGCCTTTTCTCCTTCATCTGAAAATGTGGTGGCCACGTTTTTGAATCAGAGCAACTCAATGCGAAAAAAAAAACGGAGATGAAAGAAAGAAAGAAAGAAGTAACCTGAGCAACTTCTTTATCCTTGTGCCATACAATCTCTTCCAAGATGTTGCGAGGCGTGTTTCCTTCGTTCTGGAGGCGGAACTCAAAAGGTCCCACGTAATGCAGTGGAGGTCCAGTGGGCGGTCTTCTTCTTATCCTTATACCCTGACTAGCAACTACTTCATTCTGGTACATACCCACTTCTTGCTCCTTGATCTTGAGATCACTCACTTTACCCTCCAATGCCGAAGAGACACTTTCAGAACCTTCCGTGGTTCCAGACTAACAGAAAAAGGAAAAAGCTGCTTACTTTCTCAACATTATAACAAAGTTTCTTCAACGATCATCCAAATTGCACAAGTCTTCAATGCTAAACAAGCAACAAAACGCTTCCAGGATAGACAATAATTTCAGAGGACCTACCATTGACTCCTGAAGCTGAAAGCTATTTGATTGAAACCAACTCGAAATATACACTCAGCTTAAGAGATTTTCATCAATTTCGAAACCAATGAATTCGCTCTGAAATTTTCAAACCGCAACTATAGAATAAGAAGACGTGTAGCACACACATACATTCCGACGCAACCAAAAGAAAGTGGAATTGGAAGATAAGGAAACCTGTTGAGCACGAAGAGGAGCACAATAGGAGGGTCTGGTAAGTCTATGGAGGTAAACCGTAGAGAGTCGCCGTTGAAAGACGGAGGAGGGGAAAGGCTGAAGGGATAAAAGTCCTTCCATTTTTCTTGAGTTTGCTTCCGCTCTGCTCTCGCCGGCAAAATGCTTTGCTTTTATGTGGACAGTGGAGGAGACACACTTTTGTGCGGCGGATAATCACTTTTGCAAAGACATCAATGGGTCCCACTTTAGCTGAGTCAAGCGCCGGTGGATCCCATCGAGGGTAAAATTGTAATATCTCCGTTACTTACTCTGGCGTGCAAGAAAGATATTTTGGTGTCAAAACAAGATAGTGGTGGTAGTAACACGTTTTATTGCATAAACGTTACCAACCAAACCCAAAAGGAGAAACAGAGGATTTGTGAAGAACCAGACTTGTTCATGTTTCATTAGTGTATTTAGGATCCTTTTAAATTATTATAAATTATTTATTTAGCTATTTATATCAAAAGAACTATTGATAAAGATGGCTCAGAGTGTTTACATGGAAGTTAATATTTAGCCAAGTCTAATAAAAAGAGAGTAATACAACACTCCCTTTTAGTATTTAAGCAGAAACATAACACTGTTTTACAGTTCCGAAAAAAAAAAAAAACATAACACTGTTTGTTGGCACATTTGCGACCTCTATAACATGTGGAAAAACAAAGACTCGAAAGGATATTAGCATTAATTATTATTGTCGGGAACAATGATCCCTTAGAGTTGGAGGGAAGAAGGGAGCGAAGACAAACATATGAGTGACACATTCCTCATTGAGACCCAAAAAGGCATGGCAGCAAGAGTTACCAACAGTCCCGATTTGTCCATTTATTATCGAACGGAAAACTTCTATAATACAGTCGGGAATAACTTCCAACGATGACAGACAATCTGCTGGGTCCTGTGCAGGTATAGGTGGCGAAGGAAACGTTTGAGCTGTACCGAACACGGCCATGCATGCAACTGGAAGAATGAATAAAAACTTGTTGATCCACATTCTGATAAGAAAATTTGAACAAGTAATTGACTTTTCTATCTCTGATATGAATCCAATACCGGTAGTCAGTGATTGGATTTATATAGCTAGGACTGAAAAAAAGTGTGAAACTTCATGCATTGCATGTTGTGAACGGTTTCTTTATGAATTAACGTAGGCACTCTTGGGATGCCCCAAATAAAAGGTTGACAGTTTGTTTTTTCTTTTTTGTTGGTGGTTTCGTATTAATTATTTATTTCATTCACTCCTGATAATTCATTACTACCTTCTCGTTTTCTTCTACAGAGTTTTTTTCTTTGAAGTCACAAAGCTGTTTCAAAATTGAACTTTTCTTCTAATTATAATCATCTTTTTAATTTGAATTGCTGTTTTACTTGTCTTGTTTAAATTGATTAATTGCACTTTGACAATTTTCTCAAGGAACTAGGCGAACACCTCACGACAGTTATGTTCCAAGCTAGACTTTCAAATATCCTCTGTTGTTTTCTTACAATACAATCAAGAAAAACTCAGTGATGTCATCTATTTTTCTTTCTTTTCGTTACGAACTGTAAATATAAGTCTAAATAGAGGGTTTCATTTCCAAAACTTATGATACTTCCCAGAATAGATTAAAATAAAGCTTGCTCAAAAGTAGCCTAATTCAAACTAAGCAGTACATCAGCATAAAATAGTGTACGGATGAAAATGTGAACATTCATGCCATTATCAGACTTAAGGCGAACTCTAATATAATAGATTATCATGGTCTTTTTTGGGTTTTATTGCGAGCACAGAAAACTATCTAAATTATTCTGTACGGTTTATTATGATTTAATTTTCCAGATTTAAATACTGTTTCGTATCAATTGTTCCCCTATAAATGAAATTGATCTGCAGTGATCTTTTTTTTTTTTATTATAGTACAGTTCGATCTATTTAGTATATACACTAGTTCCACTGATTAATATTCGACCCTTGGAATTATTAGATCCTCCCAGGTTACAAGGTCACTCTAAATTTAGTATTAAAGAAACAATAATCATACGATGTAACGAATGAACAAGACTATAAACCTAAAAACGGTTCGAAGACGTGCATACCAACAAAATTATGGCTTATTAGAAGATACTAGTAAAAGTGTGAAACCGCAAAATTTGGCCCGAATGTAGCCTGGATTATTGACCAGATTCTAGTTCATATTGTCCACGTTCATTTCCTGACCATGCCTCTCTTTCCTCTCTTTTTTTCTTTTTTTCTTCAGCTTTTGCTCTCTCTCTGTTTTGGGTAACACAAAAGTCACATGTGACCCTAACCGAGGTGGAGCCATGAAGATAAGGCACCCCACATGACACGTGAGCCACCGTCTGGACATCATATCTTCTTTCCATCTAATCACTCAATGTGCATCTCTTCTAAGAGTTTGTGAAGAAGCAACTAGAGATCATGGATGGGCAAGACTTTATTATTTGAAGAATAGTTTGAATTCTTTTTTCAAAAACTCGTTGTGATATCTTCATTGGTTCTTATCCGGAACTTGACTATGAATTATTAACAAGGGAAAGGAAAAATGAAAACTATGACTATATTATTATTTTTTTCCTTTTTTGGGTGAGAAATATATCTATGATTATGATAGCTATATAGAAACAAATTTGATAAAACTTAGTCAAAATTATTTTCTTAGTTAATAAGAAAAAGAAAAACATGCATTGGCTTAGCTGTATAATGTATATAGAAGAAAATGCTAAAAAAAAAAGTCGATAAAAATGCTAAATGCTAATCAAAGATTTTCTTACTTACTAGTAATAAGTAGCAAAAGAACATGCATTGCCGTTATTCCCATTTAACCAATAAAATTACATTACAGTACTTGTACTTGTACTTGCACTTGCGTAAGCAGTTTTTTCTTTTCCTTCAAAATATTATAATAGAAAATATCACAATAGAGAAAAGAAATAGTATTATAAATGGTAACGTATCTCCATTTATTTCTGGCAAGAATGGAACGTGTCTTAAGAAATCTCAATTTACTTTGAATTTTAACTTGTGGTGATGTGATACCACATTTGCCTCTATAAGTACACGCACCACCACCAACATCAAAATCAAAACAGTTCTTCTATCAACCAAAAAAAAAAAAACATTTCTTTTATTCTTGAAATCTTTTTCTTCGCGAGTAACGAAAATTGCCAGTATGAGTCCTGTGGCTGAGAACAAATGGGTTAAGGTAAGAAAAAGGTTCTCCCTTTTTAAATCATTTTGCTTCTTCCATCCTCGGAATCGTATATAAATTTGTGAATCTTGACGTGTTGTTGAATCATCAGGTTGCTCAGAAAGGAGCAGGCCCTGGACCGAGAAGCTCACACGCAATCGCTGTCGTGGGGAACAAAGTGTATTGCTTTGGTGGTGAGCTTAAACCGACGATCCACATCGACAACGATCTCTACGTGTTCGATCTCGAAACTCAAGAATGGTCCGTAGCCCCTGTAACAGGGGATGCTCCTTTCCCCTGTTTCGGTGTCTCGATGGTCCCCATCGGCACCACCATCTACGTCTTCGGTGGCCGCGACGACACTCGTAAATACAATGGCTTACATGCATTCGACACTCTCACCAACAAATGGGAGCTCCTATCTCCCGTCGAGGAAGGCCTTCCCGGTCGTAGCTATCACTCCATGACTGGTGATGATCGCAAAGTTTACGTCTTTGGTGGTGTTACTGCCAAAGGACGTGTCAACACGCTTCACGCTTATGACGTGGTTGATCGGAAATGGGTCGAGTATCCGGCGGCTGGTGAAGCTTGTAAAGGGAGAGGAGCACCGGGGCTTGTGCTTGTGGATGGGAAACTTTGGGTTTTGTTTGGGTTCGACGGCAATGAGTTGGGTGACATTCATTGCTTTGATTTCGCTAGTGGGAAATGGACTGCCGTGGAAACCACCGGGGACGTACCACCGGCGAGAAGCGTTTTCTCGG
>KE155957.1:1154955-1174433 GCA_000411075.1 Sisymbrium irio
GGAATTTTAAGTCTTGACATGAGCTTAGAGCTTCTCTTGGATGATGGGTTAATTTCAGATGAGTCAAGTCTGATTCTCTCTACTTGTACTTGTGCAGATCGGTGTGAATCTCACAAGTGACAAGAAATGTACAAGCATCCAAGACAAGAGATTGAGGCTTACTCTATGCCTCCTTTTGAGGCCAACGCTGTTGGGAAGCTTAGGTACATACCGGTTAACAACTCCCGTAAACGGTATTGCATGCTCGAGCCGTCATCATCACCTTACTCTCCTGCTTACGATGTTCTGTCAAACGCTGCGTTTTTGGTATCGCATAACAACTCTGCATACGAGGATACGTCTGGCTCTTGTGTCACGGACGATTTCAATGATAAGATAAAGGAATTGGAAACAGTGATGATGGGGCCAGACTCCTTGGACTTGGTCGTCGATTACAATGACTCCTTTGATTCCATGTCGTGTCAAGAGACTAATAGCTGGAGATCAACTCTAGAGGCCGTCTCAAGACGTGATCTAAGAGCTGATCTTATTTCATGTGCACAAGCTATGTCTGAAAACGATCACATGATGGCTCATTCCATGATGGAGAAGCTGCGGCAGATGGTATCGGTTTCTGGTGAGCCTATCCAACGGTTGGGAGCTTACTTACTAGAAGGCCTTGTGGCTCAGTTAGCTTCCTCGGGTAGTTCCATATACAAATCACTTAATAGATGCCCTGAACCCGCAAGCACCGACCTTCTCTCCTACATGCACATCCTCTATGAGGTGTGTCCTTACTTCAAGTTCGGATACATGTCAGCAAATGGTGCCATTGCTGAAGCCATGAAGGAAGAAAACAGAGTTCACATTATCGATTTCCAAATCGGTCAAGGGAGTCAATGGGTTACTCTTATCCAGGCTTTTGCAGCTAGGCCCGGTGGGCCTCCTCGGATACGCATAACGGGTATTGACGATACGACCTCAGCGTATGCACGTGGAGGTGGGTTAAGCATTGTTGGAAACAGACTCGCCAAGCTTGCTAAGAAGTTCAACGTTCCATTTGAGTTCAACTCGGTTTCAGTGTCAGTGTCCGAGGTGAAACCTAAAAACCTCGGAGTCCGAGCAGGGGAAGCTCTGGCCGTCAACTTTGCCTTTGTGCTTCATCATATGCCTGACGAAAGCGTGAGCACCGAGAATCACCGGTACAGTTTGTTTTCGGGGATTGTTATAAACATAGGGATGATTCTTGTGCGTTTACTTTCTCTTGAATGAGTATATTTTCTTGCAGGGACCGGTTACTGAGGATGGTGAAGAGCTTATCTCCCAAAGTGGTGACTCTGGTGGAGCAAGAGTCAAACACAAACACGGCCGCTTTCTTCCCGAGGTTCAAGGAGACAATGGATTACTATGACGCCATGTTCGAGTCGATTGATGTGACTCTCCCAAGGAATCACAAACAGAGGATTAATGTGGAGCAGCACTGTCTAGCAAGAGATGTCGTGAACATCATCGCATGTGAAGGAGCTGATCGGGTGGAGCGACACGAGCTCCTAGGTAAATGGAGGTCACGGTTTGGGATGGCGGGTTTCACTCCTTACCCGTTGAGCCCTCTGGTGAATGCCACCATTAAAAGTCTGCTCAAGAACTATTCGGACAAATATAGGCTGGAAGAAAGAGACGGAGCCTTGTATCTTGGCTGGATGCAACGAGATTTGGTCGCCTCGTGTGCTTGGAAATGACACGGAGAACGAAATCTATATTGTAATTGCAATCAAAGTGTTTCTACTTGTATGCAAATCTAGTCGCTCACTTGAACCTTCAAAACATTAGAAGAATATTATTATGCCTACTTTTAGAGACCAATGGAAATGCAGCAATTGCCCAAAAATCAAAGTCAAAGCTAATTCCCTGTGTTCTTCAATTTCGCGAGACTGCACTTTCCTTATATAATCCAGAAAAAAAATTGATCTTAACCTTTGTTCTTCTATGTTTATCATTCTAACCCTACTCTATTATTTCTCTGTTTCTTATGGTCTTTACTTGTCTGATACGACAGTGGAATCTGATTATGGGCAAAAGTGAGCATTTTCGGAGAACACAATGATTAAGTCAGTCAAGAATCTGATAACTCGTCTATGAATCATCTTAAGAAGACGGTAGAATTATGAGTTGTAATAGTGGTCGATGTAATATTTCTCATAATTTACTACACATAATAATAAATCAGTGTTAAAAAAAATATTATATTAAGATATTCAATTTTAATAATAAATATGCATGATGTTAAATTTTTAAGATTAATAAATCTCAGACCTTACAATAATTTTTATTAATCTGATAATGTTTCTACTTTTATGCAATTTCAGTCGCTCATTTGATTCTTCAAAACATTGAAAGACTCTTAATTATGTCTATTTATAGAAACCATTGCACTATTGCAGGATGACAGAACGGGTCTTAAAATGCTAGTTGAAGCTTTTTGTTTGGGCACATCACTAACAAATTCACATTTCTATACTATATAAGTGTACTTAAACCCAAAATTACGAATAGTATACATTATCTAAATTACGTATCTATTTATATAGTTACATTCTGACGTAAGCACAGGTTAAAAAACACACCCAGGTGCACAAAATCCGACACTCAATATTTACACCTTAATTATAATTAACATGACCAGAGAAAAGTTCTTCGTTTTCTAAAAATGCAGATCTTTTTTCGGAAAACGATGGTATTTGTGTTTACGTCAAACACATCCTAAAAAATTTCCAAAAATATCGGTAAGAAAAGCTGAAATCTCTCTCCTCCTAGAGACTATATAATGGCAACCAACCCAAGGAACAAAACATAAATAAGAAAAATAACTTTTCAAATATTAATAAATAATACCTAGTGAGTTACAAAAAAAAAAACAAAAAAAAACTGTAATCACTAGCTAGTGACTAAAATAAATCCCAAAAATGGGTGTACATTTTGGAATATCCACATTCTTTGTTTTTTGTTTGTTAGGTTTATCAGCAAATGCTAAAGAATTCAAGATCAGTTCTCCTCCAGGGTCTGATATCACCAACGTAAGTTTCTAATAAGTTATAACCATCCCATTGACGGACATTACTTTTCTTGTTCTCCAGCAAATTTAAGATCTTTGGGATGCAGGTATTGTTGAAAACATTCAACGAGGCATGCCAGTGCCCGACGAAGAGCACCATTTTGATCCCAAAAGGTGAATACAAGCTTGGGGAAATAGAGATGATGGGTCCATGCAAAGCTACAATAACGGTTACAATTCAAGGCACTGTGAAAGCTGACGGACACCTTAACGGGAAGGAGAAATGGGTCGCTTTCCGCAACATTAATGGGTTTAAGTTGAACGGAGGTGGTGTCTTCGATGGTGAAGGCAACGCCGCATGGAGAGATAACAATTGCCACAAGACGTCACTAACATCATGCAAGAAGTTCCCTATCGTATGTGTCTAAAACTCTCTCTCTCTATATAAAAACTCCGCTAAATAGCAAATAGTTTTGTTGATTTGTTGATCTTTTGTGTCATTGTGGAACAGAGCATACGGTTTGATTACGTGACAGACGCTAAGATAAGAGGCATAACCTCGTTAGATGCAAAGAACTTCCACATTAACGTGATCGGGGCAAAGAACATGACATTCGAAGACATCAAGATCGTGGCCCCTGACGAGAGTCCCAACACCGATGGAATCCACGTGGGAAGGAGTGATGGAATCAAGATCATCAACTCGATGATCGCCACAGGAGATGACTGCATCTCTGTTGGGGACGGGATGAAAAACCTTCTTGTGGAAAGAGTTACCTGCGGTCCGGGACACGGAATCAGTATTGGAAGCCTCGGATTATACGGGCACGAGCAAGACGTCACTGGCATCAAGGTCATAAACTGCACCCTCCGAAATACTGACAACGGTGTAAGGATCAAGACATGGCCATCTGCAGCTTGCGCCACGACCGCCTCGGGTATCCATTTCGAGAATATTAACATGCAGAACGTTAGCAACCCTATCCTCATCGACCAAGAGTACTGCCCCTGGAACCGATGCAACAAGAATGTGCGTACAAGAATAGAATAAAAAGTGCTTTTCAAGAGTATCTAATGATTAATCTGGTTTTGGGTTCGTATTAGTTGGTGATTCCAAGACTTGTTTTCTTTTGTTTGTAGAAACCATCAACTATCAAGCTGGTGGACATCCGCTTCAAGAACATCAAAGGAACGTCAGGGAACAAAGACGCCGTTAAGCTATTGTGCAGCAAGGGATTTCCGTGTAAGAACGTGGAGGTCGGTGACATTAACATCAAGTATACCGGAGCCGACGGTCCAGCGACATTCCAGTGCTCCAACGTTTCTCCAAAGCTGACGGGAACTCAGATTCCTAAAGCGTGTAGCAGCCCAGTGACGAAGCTACCAGGCCAGTAGAAGCTCCGAGTGTATACAATAATATACTCGTACGCAATCTAAAATGTACACCCTAGTGTATGTTATATTCTTTAATTCATTTGTGAAATAACCTATTTTTTTTGCCGTTTTGGCCCCTAAAAATTTGCGTTTTTGCTAGGTAACTTGTATAAAATGCATCAGTCTTGAGAAAAAAAGAATCTTAAGTAGCAATTGTTTCTATCCGTAAAAGTTACACCAGCCAAAACGAGCATGTGATCGCATTAGAAATACAAGCAGATTGGTAAAAACGAATTTGCAAAGTTCAATTGGCCACCTACCTAAAAAAAGAAAAAATGGGAAGAAAATAAACAAAAGTTCATTTGAAACATTGAAAAAAGAGATAAATATGAATTTTTGTTACTCATCAAATTTTAAGGAGGAAAAAATATATCTTCATTAATTCATCAAAACATGAAGTTATGAAGAATGATGTGGAAATCTATGCTTAAAAAATTGACAAAATTTTTCTCACCATTCCATTGATATAAATTTTGAGAAACAACAAATTCACTATACTTATTTCCCTAATAATATGGTCACCAATTAAATCCAAAATTTTATAATTCTATTTTTATATAATTAGAATTTGCAGTTGAAAAACTACATCATGGGCAAGTCCTCAATATCTCGAACTAAAAAGAGAAAGAAACATCCTCTCTTACAGTCTGCCTCAAACAGAAACATTACCCCAAGTAGTAAAGATTATTTTTCTTTGGGTAAAAACTATGCATTGCCTCCTTGCCAGGGGATATAACATGATACATTTCTTTTGAATCTATCTAGAAAACTCAATATTATATCTCTAGTTGAACCAATAAATAAAGAGGAAAGGAGAAAAAAAAACCTAAGTTTAGAAAGAAAGAAACCATGAGTTGCCACAATTCGCAGGATACTCCAGTTAGCTAGCTCAAGGTGAGGTTTCAGCCCATGGAGATGGTATAATTGCCGAGAGAAACAGTTCACCTTGTCTCAATCTATAATTTTGAATTAAGCCACATCGATCTACTAAGTAGCAATTTCTGCAACACAATGAAAACTGTAATTAAGACCAAATATAAGAATAACTTGCTGACAATTTTTCCAAATAAAACCTTTGCGGATCACTCATAAACTCGACTTACCTCTGTGTGATTGTCTCCTGTTAACACTGTAATCGCCAACATAGCCTGGAATTAAACTTTTAGCTGAAACGGAGGAAGGACCTCCAATCCCATAGCCAAAGGAGCCAAGACCCTCTTGCTCGGGGTTGGATGTTCTATAAGTAGGATCACTACAAACCGCACCGTTCTTATAAAATTCTACAAGACCTACATCATAGCTAGTGTTTGTTCCCACCGAGGTAGAAGATGATGGTGCTATTCTTGCATATCCTCCTGTTCCCAACCCAAAGCTAGAGTCACCATTATTACCTCCATAGCCAAACTTTACGTTGTCAATACTGAGATTTTGAGCAGAGCTTCCAGGGCCCCAACTGACTCCTGATCTTCCAAACGGACGGCTTGACAGTGTGTTCCCATCTGTTGAGTTCATATATGCATTGGAATTTGAGTTTGTAGCGTTGCTATAGCTACGGTCTCTGTTTTCCCATAGGTTCTGCGTGACTGAACTGAAAAAAGACGAGTTCCCTCCATTACCTCCTTCATAGCCATACCTGTTTGTGTTACCAATGTAGTACGGGCTCAATCCACGACCATAAGAAACGTTTCCACTATAACTTTCAGCTCCGGTAAAACCATTGGGCACTCCCGGCTCCAAATTCACATTCATCCTGTAAACAGAACCCAAAGGAGCAAACCCGCTTCGTCCAGGACTAAATTGACCATCCATACCAAGTCCATAGCCTCCTCCTCCAGCGATATTGTATCCATTAAGGAAATTATTGACCCTATTAACTCCGTAGCTGTAACCTCCTGCCAATGGGTTTGTGCGGGATGGACTTGGCGATAAATCCTTTGGAACGGCTCGCTTAACCTCAACCATTTTACCGTGAAGCTCATGAAATGTCTTGAGCAATACTTTTTCCACCGCTTCCTCAGAATCATAAGTTATGAAACCAAAACCTCTAGGCCTCTGTGTGTTATGGTCATACATAACAACGACATCTTTAGTTATACCAAACTGCTCAAAGTACATTTTAAAATCACTTTGTGTTATCGAAGAAGGTAAACCACCAACAAAAATCTTCTTTGTACGGCCTGAAACCGGTGACCCTTGAATGCTATTACCGTTGCTGCTCCTATTTACTATGGTCTGGTCATCTCTAGGAACAGCTTTCTTTGCTTCAACCTGGCAAGGTCAATGAAAACCAAAGGTTAATTAGCAGAAGGAGAACATTCTTCTAAATTTTAATTAAAGTGTAAAAGGTACAAGAGAAACTTGAGATGCCTATCTAACCAGAAGAAACCAGAGGGAACACGTGAAATATGAATACTAATCCAATAATGTCAAACTCAGTTAGAGATTTAAAGAAACTTCAGAAACAAGTTACATTGTACAAATGAAAGGTGGAAGCTTTAGAACGAAAAGACATACCAATCTCCCATCAACATGATGCTTCTCCTTGATAACTATCTCTGCAACAGCCGGATCAGCAAAAACCACAAACCCGAAACCACGAGCACGGCCTGTGGTACGATCCTTCATGATCACTGCCTCGATCACTTGTCCGAAGCTGCTAAAATACTCCCTGAGAAGCTCCTCATCGGTTTCCCAAGATATCCCGCCGATGAAAAGCTTGCCACTGTCAGATTGCATTTTTCACTCTGCGCAACAATACACAAGTAGATCAACACATGTACTCACTCAACTTAAAAGTTAAAACCTTTTCAAAAGATGAGAGTCGAGTTAGAAAAAGGACCAAATTCAGCGAGGCAACAGCTATACTAATACACAGAATGGGATCAAAGGAAAAACTACCTTAACGAAATCGATAATCAACCAGCAAAGTTTAAAACTTTGGAATCTGGCAAAGGAGGCAGAAACCTCTTAGATTCAATCCACGAACAAGAGATCCTTTCTCAAGTAAAGTAAACGGCTTTTTTCAGTCCTTATTCAATCAGCATTAAGAGAAACCGCAGATGAAAGAAGCAAATCCAGATACATCAAAATCCCACCACCCAGATGCAAAATCTTGTCGATGAATCCACTAAGATCTGAAGAGACCAAGGATTTGTCGTTTTAGTTTTGTCTTGTTACTTGAGAGAGAGAGAAGAAAATGGAGAAAGAAGAAGAAGAAGAAGAAGAAGAAGAAGAAGAAGAAGACAAGTTATGTTTTAAGCAGTCCGAATCAGTTATAAGCAGCTGATATCAATGGAGTGTAGATTTTGATAAAACCCACATTTTTGTAGAGATAGAGAGAAGAAAAGCTTCTGGTTTTTTGGGTGTAAGGAGAAAGACATGTCCTCTATATATATATACCTACCTAATCATCTATTCCCTAGTATTAATCTTTCGTATTTACAAATGGGAAATGGAGGAAATTCCCTTTTCTTTTATTACATTGACAAAAAGGATTTCTCAGTGAAGAAAGAAGAATTTTAAAATTTAGTTGAGACTTTCGGGAAATACATATATATTCCTCGTGAATTTTGAATGTGTGAATAGTGAAAAATCGGTGTGGATTCAAGCAAAAAAGTAATTAAATAGTTAGTAATTTTTTTATTTACAGCCCCGCGTGTAAAACGAGCCATAAATCCCTTAAACCTTTTTTCTCTCTCTCTCTCTCTCTCTTCTCCGCAAGTTGGCTGTAAAACTGTGCCGCCGCGACTGTGGTTCCGATTTAGTCGTCCTAGGTCATCATCTTAGTAAATTTCCCACTCTCCTTTGGAAAACACTTAGCTTAGGTTGTATCGAACTCGCAAGTGTGTTTGATTCATCTGCCACCTTCTTCCTCCAGGTCTTTAAATTGTAAAATCCAAATTGTATTGCGTGGCGAAGATGGCAGCACCGAATCAGCTCACTCAGCATCTCGAGACTTTTGTTGACGTTACTCGTTCTCCTACTCAACATGTACTTACTATTCCCTCTCCTTATCCTTTGAGAACATTTGTTTCCGCCTTAGTGTGTGTCAACCAGTAAATTAGTTGAAATCGGTTTGATTTGTTTTTCCTGATATCTTTTTATTAGGCTGATAGTCTGAAAGCGATTGCTTCTTCATTGGAGAAGGATTTGTTGTCTATCAACGAATTGGTCGCGGAGATGGATATGTATTTGACGACGACTGATCATGTTGTACGAGCACGAGGTATCTATATATATATTTCTCTCAATCTCAACGGAAAATGTGAGAAAAGAGTAAGCATAATGGGGACTTTGGTTGTCTTTGTAGGTATCCTCCTGCTTGCGGAGATCCTAAACTATCTCAAAGCAAAGCCATTGGACAATGCAGTTGTCCATAGTCTTATTGAGTTCTTTGCCGCGAAGCTGGTGATTTTATACTCTTTTTATTTATTTATATCAGTTGTAATCTATTCAGTTACTCTTAAAAAAAAATAGAAAGAAAAAAAAGAAAGGAAAACGGTGTTGCTCTTGTATCAGGCAGAGTGGAAATCGATGCGTGGGGCGCTTGTTGGTTGCTTGGCCCTGATGAAGAGGAAAGGCGTAGCTGGTGTGGTCACTGCTTCCGATGCAGAAGCTGTGGCGAATTCAATGGTACAGAATGTGCAAGCGCAGTCTTTAGCACTGCTTGATCGCAAGGTATATAAAACTGTTACTAGTTGTCTGAATGACACGGGATGGGTTTTGTGTTTTTATTAAATTTCTTACATTATCGTCTTACGGATGACGCAATGACTTTGCAGCTCTCTTTTGAACTGATGGAGTGCATTCTACAGCAATACCCTGAAGCTGTTCTCACCATGGTATGTCAATCCTCTCTACTCGCGGACACATTGTTCAGAATCGAAAGTTCAGTCTAGTATATGTATGGGGAATGTTCTCTTGCAAATCTAATTGAGTCAGTTTGTTGGGAAGACGAATAATTATTTAAATATGTTAATATATGCTTTTATCTCGTTAAATGCTTCCTGTTCAGGGTATCCTAGTTCTAGTACTTTTTTCAGCTATGCAAACAGTGCATGCAACTTCATCATAGTTTTTGTCTTCTTCCTTGTTTAGATCTCCTGAGGGCCTTTTCTCATTTTCTCTTAATCCTATTGACTAAACGACCATTTCCTAGGGAAATGTATTTGTTTATGCGACATGCGAAGCCATCGATGGAGAAAAAGACCCTCAATGCTTAATGGTAGCTTTTCATATAGTAGAGCTTTTGGTTCAATTGTTTCCCAGTCCATCCGGTCCAGTTGCTTCTGAGGCATCTGATCTTTTTGAGATGATTGGTTGCTACTTCCCACTTCATTTTACACATGTGAGTTTTAAGCCTGTCCTTTTTATGATGTGTGATTCATTGATGGATTTATCTTTCTTTTGTTAAACTATTTGGTGTTCTCTTTTTGGGGTTTTAGACAAAAGGTGATGGGAATGTTACAAGAGAAGACCTCTCGAGGGCACTATCGGTGAGTATATACGATTTGCATAAGTTCTTGCTTTCTTATTGTGGCTCAAGGGTTTGGGTTCTCAAAGTAATATATCATCTCTGAAAGTTCTTAAAAAAAAATGTATACCCTTGGAAAGTTGTGTCAAGATTTGACAGTTGCATCTCGTGTCAGTTCTCTGAAAACTGTAGGGCAAGGTAAGGTGACTGACTTCTGCGTTTTCTTCTTTGATAAGGTTGTCCTTTCTAGTCGATTCTTATGTCTCTTTGCTTTGAGGGGTTAAAAGCCTTGATTCGTTAAAATTCCACATTCTCTCGTTTTCCAAACTTGGTTGGTTTGATGATGGTAATATATGTTTTAGTTTTCTGCATTGATTTCTAAGTATAGCTTACATAAAAAAGCATGGTTGAAAAGGTATTATGTTGAGAATTGGGGGGAATCATGATAATTCAGTTTATATATAAATGCATAGCATTATATTGAATTCACTATGTACTTCATTCGATTTTGCAGCTGGCATTCTCTTCGACGCCTTTTTTTGAACCGTATGCTATTCCATTGCTTCTTGAAAAGCTTTCTTCTTCTCTACCAGTAGCAAAGGTTTGTCTAACATGTAATTTTCTGTTCTAATACATCTAGCTTATACGCCACTCTGGATGTTGGACAATTTGTAGTTATTTTTCTTACCCTTAAACCCTCCAGGTTGATTCTTTGAAATCTTTGAAAGATTGCGCTATGAAATATGGAGAAAACAGAATGAAGAAGCACTATGGAGGTCTTTGGTCCGCTTTAAAAGATACATTTTCTTCTTCCACTGGGACAGATTTGTCCTTTGGTCTAGAATCCCTCACTAGTCCAGGGTTTGAAATGGATGAGATCCACAGAGAAACTGTTAATCTTCTTCAGATGCTTGTTAAGCAAGATATCTCGTTTTTAGGTTTTGTTGTTGATGATATAAGAGTAAACGCCGTCTTCGATATCATTTCCAGATATTCGCAGTATAAAGACATGCTTGACTCGAGCAAACTGGAGGTTTTTGTTGTCAGTCAGATTCTGTCTGTGTCTGCCAGAGCTTCGGTTGAGTCTTGCAATATAATCTTTCAAACGTTTTTCTTCCGCCTTATGAATACTCTAGGGATTGTAGAGAAAACTTCAACTGGCGATCTTTTCCACAACGAAAACTCTACAGCCTCTACCAGACTCTACCATGGAGGTCTTCATCTTTGCATCGAACTTCTTACAGCATCAAAAGATCTTATTCAGAGTTCCGAGGAATGTTCTTCAGCGCCTGGATGCGCACAGGAATCATGGTGCTCTATTGTCAACAGGTTCTCAGTTTCATTGATTGGGGCGTTCACTTCTGCAGTCCATAGCTCTAATGACGAATGTGGTGCGGATGCATATCTTGGAGGTGAATGCATGTGCTTACATCTTAATGTTCTTGCCTTGACTCTAATGTTATACTGAACTCGTGACACATATCTTTCTAGGTTTCCTTGTTCTCATTCTTGTTCTCTAATTTTTTTTCCCTTACTCAATATCCAGTTAAGGGTTTGCTGGTAATGGGTATGTTCTGGGGCGGCTCTTCTCCTGTAGCGAGATCCGAGTTCGAGAAGATTTTGACGACTTTAACATTAATCATCAGAGCCAAGAGTGGTAAAACAGTAAAATGGGAACTGGCGTTGAAAGCGCTGGTCTGCATTGGCTCATTTATTGATCGGTATCATGAGAGTGACAAGGCCATGAGCTACATGGGTATAGTTGTCGAAAATTTGGTCTCATTGGCCCGCTCTGGTCATTGTAGTCTTCCTTATCCAATGGTATTAGAAGCAACTTCAGAAGTTTGCTCCACTGGGCCAAAGTATGTAGAGAAAATGGTTCAAGGATTTGAAGAAGCTTTCCGTTCCAGTTTGTCTGATTTTTACGTATGTCTTGCCCCCATGACTCTAGATCGTAAAGTTTTCTTTGTATTTTGAGCTTAAAGTTTCTAAAACCATCTCGGTTCTAAGACCTTACTATTTTCGCTAGCTTGTTTCTATCTCGATTTGTATCTAACTACGATTTGGAAAACACTGTCAGGTCAATGGAAACTTCAAGTCAATCGAAAATTGTTCTCAACTTCTGGCGTGTTTGACCGATAAATTGCTTCCACGGTACCCAATCTTTGCTTGAATTTCTTATATCTTGTAGATAAACCAACTTTTCCAGCGACTGTATTTAGACTCTTAGTTGTTTATAAAGAGCCAACCATCCTGGATGATACAACTTGTCGATTGCCTTGCTTATTGGTTCTAATGTGAATCCTCGTAGAGTATCTAGGTTCTCTCGGTTAAAGTTCAATGTGTGTTATCCCCCATTGTCAACCCATCCCAACTCTGTATACAAACCTAAGATAATAGTTATCCCCCATTGTCAACCCCTTTGCATGTCAATTTGTATCAGTAGTTTTGACTCGTGTTATTTTGTTTTGACCTCCAATAGTGTGGCAGAGATCGTTGGTCTCGAGAAAGTCTTGGTGCATTTTGCTATCAGTATGTGGAATCAAATTGAATCTTCTGGTGTTTTCAGTTATGATTTTAATGGTAGGGTAAGTGTTCGGATGAACTTTATACCCATTGTTTTTCTTCAAAGTAGATTTTATTTCATCTATTGTTGCCGTTATGAATTTATTGCTGTTTTACTACAGGAGTTTGTTGAGGCAGCAATGAAAACAATGGGGCAAATTGTAGGAGTTGCTTCAGTAAATTCACAGAACAGTATAATCCAAAAAGCTTATAATGTGATCTCATCAAGCACGCTTCCAGCTATGAAGTCTATTCCTTTGACCTTTGTCTCATTAGAGGGTCTACAACGTGACCTGTCCACTAGTGATGAATTGATTCTTTCATTATTTGCATCAGTTATCATGGGTGCATCTCCCGTGGCATCCATTCCAGATGTGAAATCACTTATACATCTGCTTTTGGTATCATTTCTTAAGGGTTATATCCCAGCAGCTCAAGCTTTGGGTTCAGTGGTTAACAAATTGGGCTCGGGTTCTGGTGGAACAAATAACTCAAGCGATTGTTCCTTGGACGAAGCATGTGATATAATATTTCAGGGGAATTTTGCAACTGGACGAAATATGTCTTATGATGAATCTGGTAAACTTATCTGTGGAAGTGAGACAATTTTGTCAAAGATATGTTTAGGTTTATGTGGTTCCCGGGACCTTCAAACCCGCGCAATCACAGGACTAGCGTGGATTGGGAAAGGTTTACTCATGCGGGGTGATGGAAGAGTTAGTGACATAGCTCTTGTACTAATGGAATGCTTGAAATCCACTAACTGTTCCGGGAATGCTCTACATCCTTCTTCCATGAAACATGCAGCAGATGCTTTCTTCATACTGATGTCTGATTCGGGAGTGTGTCTGAATAGGAAACTTCATGCAGTTATACGGCCACTTTATAAGCAACGGTTTTTTTCTGCAACAGTTCCCATTTTGGAGTCTTTGATTATGAATTCCCAGACTCCACTCTCGAGGTAGACATATCTTTAAACCTTGCTTCGTTATATGCTGCTGGTTTGAATTAGAGTCATAGTTTGATTCTGAAAATACAGTTAGATCTGATTGCTTCGACCAGCATTTTTACTACTTTTTCATAGAAAAAAGTTTGCTCATCAGCTTTGATGTTTGTGTGATGAGCTCTTTCGTCACCATGTTGTCCTTCTATGTCATTTCCTAGAAAGGATGCAACTGCATCAACAAGAACCTTTTTCAAATGCCCCTTTTCGGAACAATAAGAAGACATTATGAAAATTGCTAGTATATGGGTTACGTGTAGCTAGCATATTAAAGTCATGATAGTATAGGCTGCGTTGTTGTTGCACCAACTTGAAGTACCCATTATAAATAGGCAATTTTCTGTTTATTGTGACAACCACTTCCAGCTGACTAGTTTTGTTCATGGTTTCAGAACAATGTTGCATATCGCTCTCGCGCATGTTATATCCAATGTTCCAGTTACGGTCATATTGGACAATACCAAAAAGGTGAGCCTCAAGATAGATTTTGTATCTTCTACCTTTATAAACAGTTTCTTAGAAAACCTTCGTCTGTGCAGCTACTCCCAATGATACTGGAAGGCTTGTCTGTCTTAAGCGTTGACTCTGTGGATAAAGAAACTCTTTTCAGTCTGTTATTGGTTTTATCTGGAACGCTTACTGATATTAAAGGTAAGAAAAATTAGATGCTGGAATGCGAAAGCTATTGCACTGTATAAAATCTCGCCTTATTTGTCAAATGGATAACATCAACTATTCTTAAAGGATTTTCATTCGTTTGCGCTGACAGTTCTGAAATGATATAATGGTTATGATAAGTTGGGTTATGATCAGATGGTTGTGGTTAGTCTCAAAAGACATTTCAGATTCATATTTTACCGATAAGTAGCATGTTCTTTATGTGATACTGATTACTGACCCTTGCTCTGTTTGTAGGAAAAGAATTTGTTAGTGATAATGCACATAAAATCATCGAATGCCTGGTCAAGCTTACATCATATCCACATCTAATGGTAACAAATCATTTTCTCTGTAGTAGTATCTTCGATATGTCTTCTTCTTCCAGTGGAATTTGATTATTAGATCTTCTAAGGAGATTATTTTCCCCCATGTTAAAATGGTATGCAGGTTGTTAGGGAGACGGCGATTCAGTGTCTAGTTACCCTGTTGGAATTGCCCCATGGAAGGATTTATCCTTTCAGAAGAGAGGTTAGATAAAAGATCTAAAACGGAGGTTTGAGTATGTAAAGTAAGAAAATGCGTCTCATGGTTTTGAAAATTTGTTTAAGGTTTTACAAGCAATAACAAAGGCACTTGATGATCCAAAGCGGAGAGTTCGGGAAGAAGCGGTTAGATGCAGACTGGCTTGGTATGTCAACACTAAATATTTAAATTGATACATAATCTTCTTATGACTCGTAATTGCGGGGTTTAAGTCACACTATTATATGAAACGATTCTTTGTTAATTGTCAAAAGCAGGGCGTCGATCGAATCCACAAGTACCCCTTTCTGAAGTTAAATTTTAGAGATTGATGAAGCCGAGTTGTGATTTTCGAAGCAGTGGCAGTATCTTTACTGTGTTCTTTTAGAGTTAGTTTCCTGCACTGATTTATTTATGTCCCTCTTGAGTCTCAAGGTTTTGGGTCTTTAATGTATGTCACTTCTTTTTTATTCATTTATATATAAAAAGACTCAAATTTCTCTTAACGATCTTTGTGACGTGACATCTAATTCCTTAAACTATTTTTAGTTTTCCTGGAGTTTTGTAGACGACTGGCTCGGTCAGTATATCAGGCTCAAATTAGAACCCTAGTTTTCTCAAACGTAGATAAAGAATAATTGGTACTTCTCCAAAATCGTTTATGGTATCAAAGCTATGGCCTATTGGAGATGAAGAGGTGGAGTGCTAGTGAAGAAAGTCATGTGATCACTCAAGTTGTGTAAGAAAGGTGAAAACCAGCTGTGACACGAAGAATCTACGTCTTTGGTGATGGGTCCGTGAAAGCAACGGAAGAAGATCAGAAGACGACAAGGGTTGGGTAACGGTAAATGCGATGGTAACGTGACTAAAGGTCTTAGGGGAGTTCAGGTAAATGGAAAATGAGAGAATGCCTTGAAGTTTTCCATTTGATAGAGTGAAATATTAGTTCCTTTCTTATAATTTGCGTATTTATATTTTTATTTTTTGACATCAAAACATGCACCATATTTCTCGCTGGACATCCAAGAAAATAATAATGACAATCCGAGATCAGCATGCCAACTGAATCACGTGAAATAAAAATTAATCGAATATTGACTACATCTACACATGGTGTCTAAGAGAATTTTAACAAAATTCAAAATGTTTATATCATGATAGATTTCACAAGTATAGAAGAAAAGTCTCTTCAAAGTTAGCATATTCAAGTTTCTCGCAAATGGATGAGAAATCGACAATTCACCAGCCACGATTTTAGAATTTTCAGAGTTAAAGTACATACATATACATTAACTTTGGACAGATATTCGCACAAGTTAAAAACATTCTTTCGGTTAAGGTAGACATCTCTTTCGTAAAAAATGCTTGGTGGAATGGTAGCTCGCGGATATCGACGTGGATAGGAACTCATTTTCGTTGAACACAGTGCCACTATACTAATTAAACACGCTTAGGCGATTTAAAAGGTTAATCTAAACAAACGTCAAACCATGCACGTAAGCAACTAAATCAACACAAAGGAGAACGAGTTTCGGAATACTTTTGGTTTTGGATTGTTTTTTAAAAGAAGGAAAGCTTCACCTAACTAAATTCATAGGCGATGTTGTTTCCGATCCGATCTAACTCTCATACTTGTTTCGAAGTATTCGTCACAGACCCATATATAATTGTAAGAAACTTATAATTATCTGCTTGGGGTGATTTAATCTATTCAATCGGTATATAAATAGGTTGAAATATTTAATTTAAAATATCCAAAAATACTCCAATTCTCTTTCCAAATTATCTGGAATACATGTTACTAGATTTTAACCATTACCAGAATATAGTAATATTAGCTACCAGAATTATTAAAACCGTTTCAGTTAATTACCTGAAATCTTCTATCCCATATTTTATTCAATATACTTCAACAGTGCATTTAAATATCCGAATCACTCGTTGTCGGTCCCTACCTACTATCACTGGCCTCGATGGAGTGATATTATGTTGTTTTACTATATATCTATATTGTGTAAAAAATATATGAAGTCTTAACGACTATACTTTTTTGTTAAGTTGAACGTTTCGTTTGACCAAGTGATGTAGTTACATATTTGTTAGACAATGTGAACCCAAAAGTCAAATTTGGACCAAAGAGATGTTACGTACATTTGTTGGCATTGTCGAACAAAAAAATATTTATGCATAGAAATGTAAAATGCTTTGGCAAATTATTTCAGAAATATTGTGCTTTACCCTTTCATTCAATTTAATTAATTATGATTTATTATGTATACTCATATGCACTAGAATATTTTTAGTATTAAAAAAAAATATAGTATAGATCTTTCTTTGACAAAAAATGGAGTAAATATCGTATTTTTGAAGTTTACGATGTAAAGATAGGATTTAAATATATATAAACATCGATGGTACAACATATCTTGTAAACCCGTAATTTTTATATCCGAAATTAACGAACTTGAGATAGACGGGGCGAGAGGCGTATATAAATACACATATAAATGCCCCTATCTTCCTTGCTTAAATTTGTCGAATAAATCTAGTTTACTCGAAACCCTCCCAAAATGTCACATCCCTTCTTCATTTTCTTTCTAATTTCTCCTTTCCTGTACAACAATTGCATTGCCAATCACTACACTTTCACGGTGAGTTCTTGATTACAACCTGATCAATTCAATAGGGAGTGAGTAAAGTAACTTGAATCCATGAAAAAGTAATTTGTCTCACAAATTAAGAGTTAACTAATCAATGGCAGGTCAAGGAAGTTCCATATACCAAACTGTGTAGCACCAAGAAGATTTTGACCGTTAACGGTCAGTTTCCTGGGCCAGTTTTAAAGGTTTACAAAGGAGACACCATTTACGTTAACGTGCGTAACAGAGCAAGTGAAAATATCACAATGCACTGGTAATCTAAAACCCTTTTTTCCTTCGTATTTCAATTATACCTATTACAAGCACACAACGAATTTTCGGTGGTTGTGTAAACACAGGCATGGTGTAGAGCAGCCAAGAAACCCATGGTCAGATGGACCGGAATACATCACACAATGCCCGATTCGACCTGGATCAGATTTTATGTATGAAGTCATATTTTCCATTGAAGAAGCTACCGTTTGGTGGCATGCACATAGCTCTTGGACGCGTGCCACTGTACACGGTCTTATATTCGTTTATCCTCCAGCGAAATCCTCCCTCCCTTTTCCCAAGCCGGACCACGAAGTGCCCTTAATTCTTGGTACAAAACAAAACATATGTATACTTTTCATAACTGGACAAATTTTAGATGTATAGATAGCATGCATACATGTCTAGCTATATGCATGGTTTGAAAAACTAAAAGTTTCATTTTTTTCCTCTTAAAATTAATTTCATAAAATTGGATAGGAGAGTGGTGGAAGCAGGATGTGAGAGAGGTAGTGGAGCAGTTCACGAGGACTGGAGGTGATCCTAATGTGTCCGATGCTTTGACTACCAATGGGCATCCTGGTTTCCTGTATCCTTGCTCCAATTCAGGTTTCTTATTATTGATCTTTTCCCTTTCTCCTTACAATGAGTAATTTCTTAATTTTTTGTAGTTACAATTGTGTGATAAAAAATGTATATGGAGATGAAAATTAAAGACATGTACCGATAAAATATATGTATTCACGAGTATGACTATAAAATAAAAAAATGTTGAAACAATGGTGTGATATGGTAGAAAAATAAAACAAGTAAAATGGTTCAAATGATATTATTATATCATTAAAAAAATCTTTAAAACGATCGACAGTTTAAAAAAATCTTTTTTAAAAAAAACGTACTCATCTAATTACTTAATCATTATGTTTGATCAAAAAGATATTATTATAAAATTTTAAAACGTTATATATTTAATATTCCCAAAATAAATTTCAATTTTTTGTTTGAAAAGACATTTTTTTTTTGAATAGACTTACAAATATAATCATCCTTTTATAGACACATGAATATAAATTTAGTTAAGAAGTTTGACTATAATTTTTTTTTTAAAATGAATTATAAAATTTAATTAAGTAAAATCTTATTTACATCAAAATTAGAATGTTATTATCGTTTAAATCTTATTATTTTTTGAAAAAATAAGGATAATAAAGAATAAACTAACAAAAAAATAGTTTTAATTTTGTGAAACCTCTCTAAACGTTTTATCTTGTTAGATTTACCGATTTTAAACAAAGTGAGAAACACTCTGAATTTCCCTAAAGACTAAGATTACAATATATCCAACTGCTACCAATTCAGAGATAATCACCCTAAAACCTACATCTCCACTCATGAGTAAAACGTTCTGAGTGGATGACATTTTTTAAGTCACTTCCGTACTAACGCTTTGAGTTCAATATCAGCAACTTGATCATCTTTTGAACAGGGTTCCATATCAACAACCCGTACAAACCCTGTTCAAAAAATAATCTTAAAAAAAGTTTCATTCAAAAAAAACTTACTCATCTATTAGTTAATTATTATTAAAAAATTTGGAAACATTAATAATATACTTAATTATTACCCACATAATTTTTTTTGTTTGAAGTACATTATTATTTTTCTTTGAACAGACGTACAAATACAGCTATTCTTTTAGAGACACTTGGATGTCAATTTAGTTAATTTACATCAAAACTAGGATGCTACCATCGTTTAAATCTCATCAGTTTTAAAAAGAATAAATTATAAACTAACAAAGAATAATGGATCTATTGAAAACAAGAATGCCAAACCAAGTGGTGAGACCACAACTATAATTTTATATATAACAAACAA
>KE155957.1:1182060-1219389 GCA_000411075.1 Sisymbrium irio
CACGCTTCTGAGCCGGTCATACCTCAGCCGCACCAAGTCCTGTGATCGTGACGTTGGGAATGTATCAAACTCTTCATCAAGCTCATTAGGATTAACAGCCTCGGCCCAAGAGAGCTTCATGTCCATGTGAGGAGGGTGTCTCGGCCTGGACTTGAAATTCCACAATCCGATGAAAAACATGTAGAGAAACATAGTGGGCAAAATAAGTTCAGGGTACATGACCAAAATGAAGAACAAAACATGGACCAGAACCAAAGTAACATGGTATCTCTAGTTGCAGACATCTTCAAGCCATTTCCCGACAAAGAAATAACCCGAGAGAAGCGACATTATGCGAAAAAGTTTGCTTTGCTTATTCTCATGCTCCAGAGGTGAGAGTCTACATCCAACATATACTCGACGACCTCTTTCCTAAGTGGCGGCTCAGCCCGGCCTAGGCAGGTTGCAACGATGTTCATGGCTTGGTACCTTAGGCATCTACTTGGTTGACCGTGAAAGGGAAAAGATAGTGCATTTTCGGGAAAAGGGAAAAATTTGGATACTCTTCTAGTATTTTGGAGATGAAGAGCGTTCCCATGCCAAATCCAGTTCATCCTCCCAAGGAATGAATGACATACCTGAAACCCTGTAAAACAAATCTCACGGTGCAAACACACAATTCTCACGGTGCAAACACACATAATCTCTCTTCAATAATTTCACAAGTCTAGATCAAGTAAGGTTCGAATTTGAAAACAACTAGTCAAAAGCAACAAAAAAACAGAGATGATGATCTCTTTACAAAACCGAAAATTCACTTAGTAGTTCTATGCTTTTTTTTCCTGTCTTCTTTTTCTCTTCCTCCTCCAGCTTTCTTTGCCTCCTTTTCAGCTTTATAATTTTCCATCATTTGACCAAACTTCGACTTAAGCCTAGCCGCCTTGGAAGGACCACCGGTTTCCATACATAAGAACGGTCTCACATCAAACCAAAGTTGGGCACTCCCTCGGTGGGACTTATCTCTGCTTACTACGATGGTATTATGACCGGCTTTTCTCAATTTACTGACAATCATCTCGAAATCTTTCTCTTTATCGCTCGTAATCAACACCGTGTTTATAGATGGACGTTTCTTCTCTAGCCACTGCTCTACCATACCTACAATTTTAATATCTGCCTTCTGGTTATTTTTTGTACCAGTAGCCGATCCTGAAAAAAAAGGAATAAACACATCTATTTTTTTACTAAAACAAAATAAAGGAAATGAAAAGAGATAAATAGCTTATTTATACTGTTCTCCCCATGCAAAATGTCAACTTGTTTTCCAACATTTTCGTTCACTAGATCCTCTTTATAACTCACTATGGCATTAACATATACTTTCCCAATAAAACCATTTGCCTTAAATTGATTTAATATATGTTCATAAGCATTTCTCCAGCAGGGAATTCTCGTAGTTTCACCATACCATAACTCGTAGTCGTTTAAACCATTATAAAAAACAAAAAATAATAAGAATAATAAGAGGTTTAGTTAGAACAAACTTTAGAGTTTTAGTTGAGAGTTAGATTAATAAATTTGTTGACCTGAGTCTAAAACATATTAAATATAAGTCTATAGGGTATTGGGCTCACCCTAGTTACTCTTTCTCAAACCTAATATAAACCAGATTAAATGTTACCTCATCATCTACTTTGTCTGCAGCTCCCTCGTTTTTCTTTCTCTTTTTACTCGGAGCCTTGCTCGGAGCAAGTTGGGCTTTCCACTTGTCTGCAACAGTTTCTTTGTTTTTTTTTCTCCTCTTGCTCGGAGCGAGTTGGATCTTCTTGTTCTTTGGGTTTGCTTTGCGTGGATGCATGCTATTGTAGTGGTTACCCTTATGATACAAAAGCATGATTTTCCTTCCATTGCCATTGGCGCCAAGGTAGCATCTAGGTTCCAAATCATTTAATATTAGTTTTTTTTTTAATTTGATCATTTGTTATTAGTTATTTCATTAAAACTGACAATATTGTTATGAAAAATAAAAAAGTAATTGCGAACTGAGAGCGTTAAAACTTGGAAGAAAAAGTTTCCACACACATTTCTTGAAATTAATATTAATTATAAATCATTAAATTAAAGATAATAAAATAAAGAGAGAAAAATAAAAATAAATAAAAGTGTACACATTTTGAATGACAAAAAAAAATTTATTTTATTACATAAAATTTTCAGTTTTTATTAAAGTTATTTTTTCCCTTTTATTTAATCATTTAAACAAATTTATAATTTTAAATGGTAAAGATAAAAAAATTGTTTTTATAATTGATCTTAGACCCCAAAAACCTTAGGACTCTAAGCATGGAGCTTGGGCAGGGGAACTATGAATAATCACTGTTCATCAGATTTATTTATGTGTATATAAAGATTGATGCTAAAATCTTTTTTAAGACAAAGAAGTATTCATTCTTTATTTATTTTTTCAATCTTTTTGTTTACATATATTTGAATAAGCACGTCAATACATCATCTCGAGATTCATCATTTATTATTAGTTTTTTTTTGAACTTGATCATTTGTTATTAGTTACTTCATTAAAACTAACAATATTGTTAAGAAAATTAAAAAAGTAATTGCGAACTGAGAGCATTAAAACTTGGAAGAAAAAGTTTTAACACACACATTTATTGTAAAGCTGGCTTAGAAAGTATTTAGTTAAAGAAGACTGTCTATGCGTGATGGCAATCTCTTGAAGAAGTTACTTGCCAAAGAAGGTAACTTGCTTCTAAACTTTGGGTGCCTTAGATAGTATAGCCCACCAGCCAGGGCTATCGCTTTGAATGGCATTACGTAAAGGACCACTGATGCTGCAAAGCAGAACAAGATGAAGAGGCTTGTAGCCCTAGGGTCTCGCCAGCTCATAAGTGACTGAATTCTCTCTCCCTGAGCTGCAATGTCTCCAACCACAGTCTGGATCCTACCTGCCACGCTTCTGAGCCGGTCATACCTCAGCCGCACCAAGTCCTGTGACCGTGACGTTGGGAATGTATCAAACTCTTCATCAAGCTCATCAGGATTAACAGCCTCGGCCCAAGAGAGCTTCATGTCCATGTGAGGAGGGTGTCTCGGCCTGGACTTGAAATTCCACAATCCGATGAAAAACATGTANGCTATCGCTTTGAATGGCATTACGTAAAGGACCACTGATGCTGCAAAGCAGAACAAGATGAAGAGGCTTGTAGCCCTAGGGTCTCGCCAGCTCATAAGTGACTGAATTCTCTCTCCCTGAGCTGCAATGTCTCCAACCACAGTCTGGATCCTACCTGCCACGCTTCTGAGCCGGTCATACCTCAGCCGCACCAAGTCCTGTGACCGTGACGTTGGGAATGTATCAAACTCTTCATCAAGCTCATCAGGATTAACAGCCTCGGCCCAAGAGAGCTTCATGTCCATGTGAGGAGGGTGTCTCGGCCTGGACTTGAAATTCCACAATCCGATGAAAAACATGTAAAGAAACATAGTGGGCAAAATAAGTTCAGGGTACATGACCAAAATGAAGAACAAAACATGGACCAGAACCGAAGTAAAAGGGTATCTCCAGTTGCAGACATCTTCAAGCCATTTCCCGACAAAGAAATAACCCGAGAGAAGCGACATTATGCGAAAAAAGTTGGCTTTGCTTCTTCTCATGCTCCATAGGTGAGAGTCTACATCCAACATATACTCTACGACCTCTTTCCTAAGTGGCGGCTCAGCTCGGCCTAGGCGGGTTGCAACGATGTTCATGGCTTGGTACCTTAGGCCATCTACTTGGTTGACCGTGAAAGGGAAAATATAGTGCATTTTCGGGAGAAGCGGGTGGCCATAATTGTAGATGATGTTGGCCAAAGAAAGGGTTGTAAAGCGGACTGATATCTGGAGGTCTCCCGTTTTCTTGAGGCCGTGCGGTTGAAGAACAAGAAGCGGAAATGAATGTGTGTAGATCTTGTGAGCCTCCAGTGTAGACAGCCTGATTCGAACCTGTTCCAAGGATACAAATTTAGAATGGAACCATAAAAGAAAAAGCTATTGGCTACTCTACCAAAATAACATTATAAAGAGAGAGAGATCACCTTTCCGATTCTTGCATCTTTAGAGACGCCATTTCCAGATTGTACAGAACCCAAGTGACAATTGTCGAAAACTCCAAGAGTGACAACAGTACAAGGATCATAGACTTCCCATGTGTACTGCTCGTTCCATCTTGGACCCAGCGAGTCAAGAATGGTTCTTGTTCTCACCCATTTTTGCCCATATTTAGCCACACAATACGCGTCTGTGCTTCCTCTACCGTCTTTCAACTTCATCGGCACCAACCCTTTTGCTCCGAGAATCCCAATCTCCAACATTCCCACCGGCTGCCTCCACAACTGTCTAGCCGTAGGTCTTGTATCACTAATGTACATTGTTGACTCGTCCATCACATGGTAGCCTCCTTCAAGACAGATTCGTAGGTGAATCCGGCTCGAGAACTTATGTTCTTTCCTCCTTGGGTCTCCCTCAAGAACTCCGGTACCGTACTTATCAAGATTAAACCAGCGAGAGTGAACAGGACGGTGGTCTAAGCGCTTCTCGAACATGTTCATTGGCAAGTTGATCTTACCAATCACTTCATCTTTGGAGGTGTGAACACGGTCTTCTACTGAGATCACTAGCTGCTCTTCGAATGGTTCAGCAACCACAAAGACAAGATCTTCATTCCATAATGGATTTGTTGTCTTCACAGGACAGATCTTGGTCTTGAGGGTTTGCATTCCGACATTGGCTTTCACGAAAACATCAGGAAGCCGGTTTCTGTCACTCGGGATCATGTCTTGAGCTTCGATAATATTGACTCTTAAGTACCATAGCTTAGGAGAGACATATACTTTGGATCTGATGTTGAACACGCCTTCTCCATGAACAGAAGCAGAGTCGGCATGCCAGGCTTCAGGAAAAGCTTCATCGGCTTGGGTTCCCATCCAAACAGCAAGCATTATCTCTCCTCGTACCACTTTGCCTTCTCCTCTCCAATCCTCTAATCGGTACCATTGCGGAGCTAAAGGACTGTTTGGTGGAACCCTTGTTGGGATCTCATTAAGATCAAACACTACTTTTCCAAGAAAGTCATCTCGACCTAGCGTTTCTTTGTCCTTTACAAAGACTTCAAGAACCGATGATTGGATCCGTTCTTTGGTAAATGCAAAAACTTGGTTCCACTCAGGAAGAGTTGTCTTCCTATCAAAGTGCTTCGTTCTTCCCTTGTAGTTCCCAAGCTTCACCTCCACGTAAGGATCACATCCGCCAGTGATTAAACCAGGTGGAAGTTCTTTGGCTCTAACAACTCGAACATAGAGATAAAACATTTGTTCCACTAGATCGTACGTGCCAGTGAATCTCTCTCCAATATTTGTGTTTGGCCATCTCTCTCCAAGTTCTAGGTTCATGTCTTTCACCTTAAAGTCATCTGGGTCAGTGTCACCATATGATTGCAAGTGGTTATCGTTGTGAGGCTGAAGTTGGTTAGCTCCACGGGGCTGCTGAGAATGTAGCTGGTTAGATCCACGAGGCTGCTGAGAGTGAAGCTGGTTAGCTCCACGAGACTGCGGTTTGTTAGCTTCTTGCGGGTTTTCACGAGACCGCAGGCGAATGGAATGCATTGGTGCAGGCCGAGCAAAGACTTCTTGTCTATGTAGTTTTTGAACAGCTTCTTGAACTTGTTCAGTTTCTTCTGCTTTCTTTTTCCCTTTCACACACTCGCTGGTAGAATCAGCAAGATGTTCTTGCTCTGCTGATGCAAAACTCTCTAGAGAATCTTCTGTTTCAGAATCAGTAATATCTTCTTCTGCTCCAGTAGCAGCAACAGGAGAGGCTTGCGTTGGGCTAGTGTAAGTTTTAGAAGGAGAAGGAAGAGGAAAGTTTTGGTCTTGTTGGGATGATGAAATGTAGAATTTGAGGCCGATCTCACCTTTAACAGAAGAGAGAACTGACTTCTTCTCCAATGTGAAGCGCTGGTACACTTGGTCGCCTTCGTAAACAATGTTAGAAAAAGGAATCTTGACTCTACCGAGGAAACTTCTACCGGGAATCGGTCTTCTTTCGTGGTAAACAGAGACTTCAATGTGCAGGTTGTGATGGTTTATTACTTTGTGGTCGTAATCGAAGTAGAGTTTCTGGTTCCAAACAGGGTTAAGACTTTTGAGTACGGTTCTGGTTTTGCTCAACTGGTTAAGGAAATCAACTTCTACAAAAGGACTTGCTGAGCCTTGGCCATCTCTGGGCATAAGGTTTTGAGCATCGACCACGTGTACGACCAGTTTGGCTGTGTTTCTCATGGTGGGTTTTCTTGGTTTCTTGGGTGCCAAGGGAGATTTAAAAGGGAAAGAATCCAGAAGAGGGAAATCCAATTGGGGAAGAAAGGGATTTCTTCTGATTAAACTATCAGAAAGAAGGTTTGTTTGTGGGTTGAAGTAAAGAATGGGATTATGAAGAAGCTGCTTTTGTCTCTGATTGAGCTACAAGCTTTTGTATGATTCTCTCTAGGAAGATGAATTTGGAGGAAAAGAATATAGCTTTTTCCAAAAAAATTTGTGTTGTTCACAAATAAAGCTTTTTCCAAGTGTAAAGTATTCTGGCCTCTGCAAATGATTACAAGTCGTGCAGATTCAGATATTGACTCATAGTTTCATTTCTAAGTTTTGAACACCGACTTGTGGCAGATTAACTTTGGCTGATTCTGGAGACACATGGTGAATTTTCTTACCACACAGATCAAAATGGGCCTCATAGGAAATTTCACTATTGCGTTTCTTATATATAACAAATAAGTTTGTACTGATTCGTTTCTGTGCAAAGCTCAAAGTAAACGATCTCTTTCATTTCAAAATTCATCTAATTCCATAAATATGTATATACTCGAATGGTAAAATAACAAAGTCACTTTGTTCTATGTTGAGAGACAGAGTCAACTGAGAATATGGAGCCTCACAATGAAAAATGCAATGAGTACTTCAAACCAATAACCTGTCTTCAGGAAAACACGATGCGATGACTCGGATAGACTAATGGTGCTTACTTCAAACAGTCAAACATAACAAGTCCTAAGTGATTTCCCGTTCTTCCTTCTGCAATGCTACGTCCGCATTGCGGTGGTGGAGAACCGCAACAATAAAGCTGTGCTTTGTCCAATGTCTGTAGCGTTCTATCGAATGAGAATATATTTATGTCTCTGGTTTGCCACGGGAATGACATCAACAGGGCAAAAGCAAAGACCAGATTCACTTGAAATGATTTAGATGAAAACCCCATTTGAGATCCCTAACGCTCAGGTTGATGAAGTCAGATGCAGAATGTGATCTTTCTTTCACACTCCCTCCAAAATATTGCATCCCAACTTACTACTGCCACCTCTGTCTCTGACCCGCCGGCACAATATCAATGTCTTCAACTAAAGGACAATCAGAGTCGTATCTGGATATCTGATAATTTTCTGACTCTTCTTCTTCTTCAGACCAAACCGGATAAATAATCTTGCTACTCTTCTTCCCCAAACCAGCGTCAACAGGTTTCCTATACATCCCTCTACTTCTATCAAGACGCCCTTCATTCATCATGTTTGCGAATTTTTCCCTTATTTCAAGGAGAGGGTGCCTTTCAATGAGATGCCGCCTATCATATGCTTCTCTAAGGATCACTGTCTGTGTATCACACTTCATGGAAATGTAGAAAATACCCGGGTGACGCTCAAATACTTTGGTGAACTTCTGGGGAAGCGCAAACGGTTTACGTAGATTGCTCACGTTTTTCCTCTCCATCTTTTTCCCAATTGTTAGATGAAGAAGTTCGTGAAACACTCCCACGTTTCTCTTCTCTGACAAATCAGTTCTTGGATCCAAATGAGACGCGTCGACATAAGGTGACGTATAAGGGAGTCTCTGCCATTCTTGGAGCCACTCCATGCTCTTCCTCTTCAGTCCAAACCCCCTCGTAAATTTAACCGGGAAGGCCATATGATTATCGTCATTCCTCAGGTCATCTCTAAGTTGCAGATGGGAAACAGCGAGGCGCTCATCCCAATGCATCAATTTCAGACCAACAAGATCACTGGACAACTTAACCAAACAAAACAAATCCGGGTGATTACGAACTAACGAAGCTTGATAATCATATGGCAGACCCATATCCCATCTGAGATGGTCAATAGAGTGCAGAGGAAGTGCTCTTTCACGCGTTAGCATAAGAAGCTTAGAAAACCTCGACAGAACATCCTCTTTGTTCACCCTCAGAACATTATCTTCTTCACGGTAAAGATCTATTGCCTCAGGGGTTAAACCGAAGCAAGGAACACGAGTACCAGCACTATCACGATAACAATGCTCCACAAAAATGTTGGGGTATCTCCGTATAAAAGCGGCAAGCTTGAGCTCTTGAGGCAAACCGAGCTGACCACGGTGAGTATTAAGGTGGAAGATTGGTGATCTTGAATCATGAGAAGACGAAATAACCGAAACAAGATTGCAAACTGCTCTAAGATGCTTCTCACGAACCACAACAGCATCAAGTTCCTTATCTTTCACCCATTTCAACTTTACATTAACTAAACCACATCTCTGCATAAAACCAAACCCTTGTCTGCATTTGCACAAAGTAGTAGAGAAACTAACCCTTCGCTTCAACAACCACCGCATGAGTCCGCTACGCCAAGATGGAGATGAACCCTAATTTCGATCCTTCACGAGATTAAGAGCCAATTTGGTCACAAAAACTTCATCTTTTGTGCAAATTGGGTATCAAACCGACAGCATCAAACTCATGTTGGCTGTCTTAATTCTACACTTGCAGTGAGTGTTGGTTACAACTTTCCCGATTGCAATGACAGAGAAGAAGGAGAAGACATACACACTAGTTCTGATCTGTCTTTTTCTAATGGGCCGATGGGCCCATTACAAGGTAATATCGGCAGGTCGGGTCGGGTCAGATTGTGGGAAATGGTCAAACCCGGTATTGTGTGGCGAACAACAGAAATTGCGTCTTCTACACAGTTCTGAAGCATCCATCAAAACAGGGTTTTGCTAGGGTTTTAAGTTGGCTGCTCTGCCTGATGCCCTTGACCCTTATCACTCCCACTCAGTAAACCTCCATTGAAGACATATCTATATATCCTGTAAAGCCTCGAGATAAAAATGCACCCTACCAATGGCGCAAAGGTTATTCGTTTGTTGACTCGTCGATGTCTCTCCTCAACGCATGTACAAGATTTTGCCAACCAGGTTGGTTCTTCTGTCATTCTCTCGCTCTCTTCCATTCTCTTTCAATCTCTCCCTCTCTCAATTTGTTAACTTGGGTTCTATGGGAATCTGCAGAAACTAAGGGGAGTAGCTGTTGGGAGTTATAGGAGATTGAATACGGCTACTGGCAATCCCACCAGAGTGTTTGGTGATCACGCTTCTAAATCTGGTAACTTTGCTTTGTAATTCGATATACGAAAGTGTAATTCATTGAGTCAAGTTGAGTATTGCCAGAGAGGTTAACGTTTTATGTTCTTTTAATGTAGGGCATGATCGGAAATGGATAAAGTTTGGAGCTTTTAGTTCTAATTTTGGTTCAACAAGGTCTATTCATGGAACAGGTAGTGTCGTTGCTTCCTTAATTCTGACAGTTGTTTGATTGTTTTTATATAATTGAGTCTCGTAACAATAAATTTTGGGTCTTTTTGAATACCAGGTTCTTCATTTATGTCCGCTAAGGACTACTATGAACTTCTTGGAGTGAGCAAGAATGCTCCAGAAGGTGAAATTAAGAAGGCTTATTATGCGGTAGGGACAATATGGTTTTAGTGCTTGCATCTTCTACTTTGTTCGTGGATGAGATCATATATGTTCATTTGATAGACCTGCTGAATCCCAGTGATTGATGCTGCTGTTTGTTTCTTTTTCCAGCTTGCTAAAAAACTCCATCCCGATATGAATAAAGACGACCCAGAAGCTGAGAAGAAGTTCCAGGAGGTCTCAAAAGCATATGAAGTGAGTTTGTCTCCACATCTTGGACGAAATTGTTTAGTATCATCTGTTAGAATCTTATACTGAAGGGAATTGTGGTTTTTTTTGGATTAGGTTTTGAAAGATAAGGAGAAGCGTGACCTTTATGACCAGGTACATCGGCCTCATAATATATCTTGGTTTACGTTATTGTAAGCTGAAATGTTTTTGCATTGCTCCTCCCTCGATTTACTTATTACAGACGTATTTAAGTTTGTTGTAATGTCTGCTACAGGTTGGGCATCAAGCATTTGAG
This sequence comes from Sisymbrium irio, assembly GCA_000411075.1. Classification (NCBI taxonomy): domain Eukaryota; kingdom Viridiplantae; phylum Streptophyta; class Magnoliopsida; order Brassicales; family Brassicaceae; genus Sisymbrium; species Sisymbrium irio. The sequence continues at coordinate 1,192,333 of KE155957.1, forward strand.
CAAAATGCTAGTGGTGGGTTTCCAAATGATGGAGGCTTCGGTGAAGGGTTTAACCCATTCGATAACCCATTTGATATCTTCGATGTAAATACTTACATTCTTGATTTTCAATTAATATGTTCCACTCAGAAGACTATTGTGTACAGTTCATATTCGTTTGTATTTTGATAAGGATAGCCAAGTCATATTTCCTTTGACTGAAATGGTTTAACTTATCAACGCCCATTGTTTACACGCTAATTCTTTTAAAATATCAGATCTTCAACAGGACAAAGCAAGATTTCGGAGGTCAAGATGTCAAGGTATTTATGATCGCTTATTTTCTCTAAGATAACTTTTGTCCTGGAATATTAATACGTGTCTCTTTTTTTCTTCCTTCTGTTGTAAGGTTTTGCTTGAACTTTCTTTCATGGAAGCTGTTCAAGGATGCTCCAAAACTGTGACTTTTCAAACCGACCTGGCTTGTAATACGTGTGGTATGTATATATTCTTACGATCAAAGTGCTTTATATGTTGGTATTGTATCAATCTTAAGTTAATGTTTGTTGTTTTCTTTCTTCCTCTCACATTTAGGTGGACAAGGTGTTCCTCCTGGTACGAAACGTGAAAAATGCAAAGCCTGTAATGGCTCTGGGATGGTCAGTATCATGTTACAAAGCTCTAGTTTGAACACTGTTATTATGATTTATTTATTTTATAATGGTTTTAAAGTGAGACAGTTACGTTTTTCAGACAACAATGAGAAGGGGTATATTAAGCATCCAACGAACTTGCCAGAAGTGTGGTGGAGCTGGTCAAACGTTCTCAGTATGTCAAATATTTAAATATTGGACTTTTTTATCATAAACATGAGTGTTTACCTGTATGTGTTTGTAAGTAGGGTTCTATAACGATTAGATTGCTCATCACTGTCTTTTGTTTGGGTATTATTACTAGAGTATTTGCAAATCCTGTAGAGGGGCTAGGGTGGTTCCAGGACAGAAGTCAGTGAAAGTCAATATTGATCCAGGTAATTTTCTTTTTGCATATCTATAGGTAATAATAAAAAAAATTGTCCTTCAACCTCTTTTAATTGTACACTTGTGTTCAATTTTTCAGGGGTTGACAATTCCGAAACATTAAAGGTGGCAAGGGCGGGTGGGGCTGATCCTGAAGGTGACCAACCTGGAGATCTTTACGTTGTTTTCAAGGTGACTTTACCGAGGTCAACTTTCTAATCATACTTAATAATGCCATTACATTCTCAAAATCTCAGTTGTATTCCCTTTCAGGTTCGTGAAGATCCTGTGTTCCGCAGAGAAGGATCAGATATTCATGTGAATTCGGTTCTCAGTGTTACCCAGGTGAAATAACATGCTCTTGTCAATCGTGTCTCAAAGTTCATAGATGCTTTAGCCTTCAGCAATTGTTTCGAACTTTTAATACAGTATCCGCGAGCTCTTTTACCATTTTTTATTTTGTTCCTCATAACAAAGTATATTTTTCATCCTTTGTCAGGCCATTCTTGGAGGAACCATTCAAGTTCCAACCCTCACCGGTGATGTTGTCGTGAAGGTATATAGTTTGGGGTTTCTTTTCCCACTCGGTGTAGTTTATGGTTGCTCTTGGAACTTCTCCAGAAATATAACTTGGAAACTCTTTTTTTTTTGCAGGTCCGTCCTGGAACCCAACCTGGTCAGAAAGTAGTGCTAAGAAATAAAGGTGAGCTTTTTTACTAGTGTCGATAAGTTCAGTTGTAGAATACCTTAAAGATGAGAGAAACTGTGGACTATGATCTCCTTAGCTTTTGAGTATGATCTTCTTAACTTGGTTTTCTCAAATCCAATTGGAAGCTGCGACAGATTGAGGAAAGCAAGTGTTAAATAGATTCTTGTTTGTTTACTTATCAAAGTACATACTTTTCTTTACGATACAAACAGGTATTAGAGCAAGAAAGTCGACTAAATTTGGGGATCAATATGTGCATTTCAACGTCAGCATCCCTGCGTAAGTCCCCATAAAGAAAGCTCCAAGTAAATTGTGTGGTTTTTCAGGTGGCACATCGTAATCTCTTATGATTTGTTTATGTTCTGTGACAGAAATATAACACCGAGACAGCGTGAACTGCTTGAGGAATTCGTTAAAGAAGAACAAGGTGAATATGAGAAGCGTACGGCTTCTGGATCTTCCCAGTGAAAGCTACAAAATCTATAGCTGGAAACAAAACAAAAAAAAAAAGCCTATTTAAATGGCAGTATCAGCAAACATTCGATCATCTTCTTAATCGATATATCAGTCAGACATGGTTGAGATTATATTGCGTTAGGATTAGTGAAAGTATTGTTTTGGTATTTCTTTTTAATTATTCAACAATGCTAAAGATAAGAAAGAAGAAGAAGAAGAAACGTGTGCTGTTTATTGCCAGTTTTTGCTTCTCAACGCTTGAAAGGTTTATAGATACGTTTCATCTTTTGATTCTTATTATCGATCCGTTTCTCAAGTTTGAAGTATCGTTTGATATCCACGTGGACATGCTTTTCAAACGTATTGCAGCGAACCTCTTTTGTAAAGTGTTTTCTAACTTCACGAAAGAGAATTGTATAACTTTAAATGAAACCAAATGTGTTACCATCGGGTTGATGAAAATGGCAATATTTATCATTTAATATTACTTTCTAAAAGTAGCAAGTTTTTTTCCTGAACTATTTTCTCTGGATAGTGGATACAATGAACATGGAAGGTCGAATACGGACACCAAATAATAAAAAAAAATATACACTATCTCCCGCCATATCATCACACGAACAATAAGAAAACGCTACTTGTCTCTTCTTCCTCACTTTTGTCGGAACAGTCATTATGGAGTTGCCGGTTGTAGATCTGTCCCGTTACCTACAATTCTCGGGCGGTGAGTCGGTTTCTCCTCTGGGTACTGATCTCCTCGACTCGTGCCGAGAGGTGAGTCGGATCCTGAAGGAAACCGGAGCTCTACTGGTAAAAGACCCGAGATGCAGCGCCCAAGACAACGATCGATTCATTGATATGATGGAGACGTACTTCTCGATGCCCGATGATTTCAAACGGTTGCAGGAGAGGCCTAATCTCCACTATCAGGTTACTAGATCGAATTTCTTTTTTATTACAAATCGCAATCGAATTTAGGCTGTCTTGTCTCCCTTTCTGAATTGCGAATTAGTCAAAGTCTATTACGATTAGGTTTAAATGGAATTAAGCCAAAGTCAATTTTGCACTGGGCACGATTAGGTTTAAACTTTATCACTGTTGCTCAATTTGTGAATTTGGTTTAAAATTAAATCTTGTTTTTTTTTTTTAATTTTTTTTGGACAAAATTTAAATCTTGTTAAAAGTCTACTCTACACCAATTAATTGGCTGTGGTGGATATAACAGGTTGGTGTGACACCGGAAGGAGTTGAAGTTCCGAGAAGCTTGGTTGATGAAGAGATGCAAGAAAAATTCAAGGCAATGCCCGAACTAAACAAACCACACATTCCTGAGGGACCAGATCACAAGTGGAGATACATGTGGAGAGTAGGTCCTCGGCCATCAATCACACGCTTTAAGGTATAATCTCTATACATCTTTACTATTATATGTTTTTTTTATATATAATTGTTGCTGATTATTACAAAGTGGCCATCTTTAGGAACTCAACTCTGAGCCTGTCATCCCAGAAGGTTTTCCAGAATGGAAAGAAGTCATGGACTCATGGGGCTACAAGATGGTATCGGCTGTGGAGGTTAGGCTCTGCTTCAGTGTTTTAATCTGATGCTTGTTCAGTTTTGTGACTCATCAAGTGATGATTTTTTTTCCTAAATTTGTTCAGGTTGTTGCTGAAATGGCAGCAATCGGGTTTGGTTTGCCTAAGGATGCATTCACATCACTCATGAAGCAGGTAGGCCTTCTAGTATTTTTTTCTTCAGCTATGTTAGATCTTTGTGAAAAACAAAAGGATGATTCGTTTTTCAGAACAGTCCTGCATTTAGTTTTAAGTTTTGGATGAGTGGTTAAAGTGGGAACCAGGGTCGTGCATGGGTTGTGATTTTAAGAATGTCCTTCTTGTGAATCTCAGGGTCCTCATCTTCTTGCTCCAACGGGGAGTGACCTTAGCTGTTACAACGAGGAAGGCACGATATTTGCAGGATATCACTATGACCTCAATTTTCTAACAATTCATGGAAGAAGTAGATTCCCTGGTCTATATATTTGGTTAAGGAATGGTGAAAAAGTTGCGGTTAAAGTTCCTGTAGGCTGCCTCTTGATTCAAACTGGAAAGCAGGTATGAAGATGTTACTGCATTATTTTTACTTGATATTGAGTAGAGTACGGGAAGAAAACAATTAGATAATTACTTTTGTCAGCCAATACAAATAAGTGCTAGCTTCTTCTTTGAGGTGTTTCTGCATTAACTAAAATCTTGGTACTCATGTGTGCAGATAGAATGGTTGACTGCTGGAGAATGCATTGCCGGAATGCATGAAGTCGTTGTCACGAGCAAGACTATGGATGCAATCAAATTAGCAAAAGAACAAAACCGAAGCCTATGGAGAGTTTCCTCGACTGTGAGTCTTCTTAACCAGTTTCTTTATAAAGTTTCCTGATAAACTCAACCCTTTGGCTTATCTAAAAGGTTTGTTTGCAGTTGTTTGCCCACATTGCCTCGGATGCCAAGCTGAAACCTTTGGGGCGTTTCGCGGAATCATCACTGGCAAGTAACTATCCGGAGATACCAGCAGGAGAGTATGTTGAACAAGAGCTCTCTGTCATCAATCTAAAAGGAAAGAAGGCATTTTCATAACTTTACTGTTCAACCACGAATCAGTTGCATTCGTAATTCGGCAAATATATTCTGCTTCCTGCTGCTTCTGAAGGTTTAAACCTCTGCCTTTGTTGAAGCAGCTGATCTTTATAACTCAGAACTCTGTCGAAATCTGAATATGTTTTCATTTAAACGTTACAAGTGTTTTTATCTGTTGCGTTTTAGATATGTTGGCAAGCCATATCGGTTAAAACCAAATATCTAAGTCTGATTAGACGCATGAAATCTCAATTTGTTAACTATGCCCCTAGTTATATATAACAAGGTTTAGCTTCAATTGGCATAATCAGAAGAAACTTGTTCGTGTATTCTGAATCGACACAACTCAAATCGGTATTTTTTTACGTTTAACTCTTTCAACTCTATCATCAACAGCTTACATACAACGTAGACAGATTATTTATGCAGTCAAAAGAGAGGAGGAAGTAAAAATCACAAGAAGAAAATTAAAGGGAAAATGAATCTATGATGTTCCACAACAACCTTTCCCTTTAGCTTCAGTCTCTTCTCCAGGAACAACAATCTTAGTTCCTTGCAGGAGTGAAGAGTCACCTCCAGATTCTCCTTCCTCGTTGGCAACAAGGTTCTTTTTGCTCACTATCCGGTAGATTTCAGTGAGAACCGTGAGGAAAGATGGCTCGACATTGATCGAATCCAAGGCTGATGTCTCCATGAAGAAGAGGTTTTCTCTTTGAGCAAACTCTTTGGCATCCTCGGTTGGCACAGCTCGAAGTGTGCCGAGATCAGTCTTGTTTCCTATAAGCATAATGACAATGTTTTTGTCTGCGTGTCCTCTCAACTCCTCTAACCACCTCGCAACATGATCAAATGACTGTCGTTTTGTTATGTCGTAAACAAGCATAGCCCCTACTGCACCTCTGTAGTACGCACTCGTCACCGCTCGATACCTAAAACAAATCTTCGCCAAATCAGAGAGAATTACATGTACAGTAGAAATAGCGGGAAAATATTGACCAAAATTACTAAATAAAAATGGACCATGAAGATTTTAAAAGGGTTTATGGTTCTTGTTTTGGACAACTAGTGATCCTAGAAACCCTAATAACCACTAGACGAAGAGGATCAATGATGAGAGGGTAAAGGAAAAACTATACCGTTCTTGACCAGCAGTGTCCCATATCTGAGCTTTGACAGTTTTTTTATCGATGGTAAGTGTCCTTGTCTGAAACTCGACACCGATCGTTGCCTTGGACTCGATACTGAACTCGTTTCTAGAGAACCTAGCGAGAAGCTGAGATTTTCCAACGGCAGAGTCGCCGATCAAAACTACCTTGAAAACATAATCTATCTTCTGATTGAAATTGGTCTGAAGGTTTGACATACTCCTCCTTCGAGGCAGGCTTGATCGATGTGATGATAAACAGAGGGAGCCGAGATCTGATGTGGGTCAGCACGTTAGAGAGAATGACCGGGAAAAGAGATTGACTCCGATTATAAACAAGAAAGTGGGTTGGGAGCATCGGTAGACGTGAGGGGAAGGAACGAGGAGGGAACGCCAACCTAGTGGGTCATCAACATTCTTGAGTCAACGCTAACTTTTTTTACGATCAAATAATTTAAATATTAATTTTTTTTATTCCATTTTATTTAGTTATCGTTTTAAAATTATGTATATATATTAAAAAAAATTAATCGTTAATAATCTATCTAAACATAATTTAACTAATATTTAAAATAATCTGCACAATAACAATAGTTATATTAAAATAAAAACTAATAAATTTTATATTAAAAATTGAAGACAACAACTAATTTAAAACAAAAATAAATCTCTAAAGCAAAAATTATTCGAAACCGGAACTAATAACATCTTAACTTTTCATCAAATTAAATTATTTAAAACCTGCACTGAAATGAGTGAACCTATTTTTTAACCCATTTTTAGTTAGTTGATGCTTACGTTAACATTTTTCATAATTCGTCTTGCAATTATTTTAAATATTTTGCATATTTTGAAAGAAGAAACTAATGGAAAACCTAAAATCATTAATATCAATCCAAACTCATCACTCATTGCTTACCAAATGAATGAATATATTGTATAATATAAATGATATGTACTCAAAAATGGTTTTAAAAATATTTCTATATACCAAAAAGAAAATTTTTTATTTTGAAATATTTTTTTAATAAAAGTAAAATGAGATAAAAATGAAAAAAATAATAATTAATCTGTTTTTATTTATGACTACATTGGTCTAAATTAGACATCTTTTCCCACATTTCTCAACAGCCTATCATAAGCATTTAATGCAGAAACTGTGACCGCAAGTAGTTATAGATGGTTGATAGCATATTTCGAAACAAATCTACATCAAAAGCAGAAGGGATGGTTAACGACACTATCAACACATTACAAAACCAAAACTTAACTAAAATAGTCTTAACTGCACAGTTAAGTTCTTTTGGTTCGATCATTTTATAAAATAAAAACTATTGTCGATTGGAAAAAGTGAAAACTATTTCATTGGGTACTTGTAGTTTATTCTAGATCTGTTTATTTTGGAATTAAACAATTAGAAACGAATTGAGTTTTGAAAATTTGTTAATCTGATTCAGGTCGGTTGATTTTGGATTTGGGTTAGATATCAATATTTATATAAAATTTGATAAGCTTTTATTTTTAATTTGGGTATTTCGAATTAGGATTGTGTTTTTTCTTAAAACCAAAGTAACTAATTTAATGAAAAAATCAAATAAATTCGAGTATTTAGGGTTTGGTAAAAACTCTTCTGGTTCTCCTTTGTGCTTTTGGCTCTCCTCAGCTTTGTTCTTTTGAATTAGACTCTCGTAATGGTTATTACTGTGGCAACTAAACCAAGAATGAAATTCCAATCATTAGATATACTAAAAGGTTCCATAAATTCAATTTTCAAAATTCATCAGAATGTATAACTTACATGTACATGGCAGTTTCAGAGCTGACACCATCATCCTAGGCAAAGAACTACAGCGGTTTTTCATACTCTTTGAAGTACAGGAAAATGTCTTTTCTCCATATCTGAGCTGCTGCTCTGACCTTGGGTTCACCAGCCCAAGTTCCACTCTGCTTCATCTCCTCCAAGTAGTCATCAAAATTAAGTTTTTTTTTATCTCTACTCCGTTTTCTGCTAACTCTACGTTTTCAACTTAGACCCGTACAATCTGCTAGAACACGTTACGGTTTTTTCTCATATGCCTCACGATCTTTTTATGGCATTTTAAGGTATCACCAGGTTGTTCTTTTCCCAATTGGTGGGCAAGTGCCCTGTTGGAAAATAATAACAAATATACTAATTAAATTCTGTTAACTAGCTATGACTAAACTACAATAAACAAACATTACCTAACTAAATTCCTGAGCTAAAATTACCTAAAGAAGCAGTTGCCGTCTCCACTTATGAGTTTGATCCCAAAACCAGCCGTAACAAAATAAAATAAAATATATAACATAAAAGATAGATAGTAAAATTTGTAAAATTTGAAATTAAAAACATCAATTATAAGTCATTAGATTAAATATAGTAAAATAAAGAGAGAAAAAAATGTACAAATTTTGAATGACAAGATATCTAAAACTGGCCATGAGGAAAAGCAAAACTAGTTGAAGAAAACATAATGGGTGGAGAAAAATAATAAGAATGCATAGAAATAATGAAAGGACAGTGTTTAGATAATTTTTTGTTTTTTTTGTTGCTTTTGAGTAGGTTGTTGTTTTAAAATTCTTGATTTCCAACGTTTCTTAGTATTTAAAGTTTGAGTACATGTTAAATTTATTTGGATTTCAATATTTATTATGAGAGATCAATCCAAAGTTCTTTTATTATATTTATATATATTACATTTGTAAATAGAATAATTTTTTAGGGGTGTTATTGGTTATTTTGATGTTTTTAAAATCCAAATCAAATCAAGTGTTATTGGTTTTATAATTTTAAAATCTAATATTATTGGTTTAATGATTTTAAAACAGATTTTAAAAACAAGTGTTATTCAATAACAAAGATTTGTTTTGTTTAAGGATTTGATTTTGAATTGGATTTAAGTGGATTTATAACTATTTTTAAGGTCAAAATACAAAGATACGAATATTGAGTCCAACCTTGTTATTTTTGTTGGATTTGTATTATTGTTTCTCAAACTTTAAAATCACCAACTTACACAAATTCCATACGTGATTTTATATACTCATCTCATGTTTATTGACCAACTTCTATAAATCAATTTCAATTCACATATATTATTTTTTTTGGTAAAAATTCACATATATTATTTGTATAACTAATGAAAAAATTTATACTTCTATAACATATCGATATGTTTACCAGAGACTGATATATTATTATAACATTTTCCATTGTTTACATTTTTACTTCCGTTTTGAGATTATAAACACACAAATTCCTAGAATTACATAAGACATAAACACAATAAAAAAACCTCTAGAAACATTAATGGAAGAATCACAATAATACTTACATGAACCACCACAAGAAAAAGGAAAATATGTATACATTCAACTGAGTTTTCCAGAAACTATAATTTTGATACATTTACGCTAAGATGTTGTCGTAGCAGATATAAAGAGAGATTTTGTTAGTTATGAAAATATTATATAATATGTGAAAGAAACATATCAAAAGACAATTTTTTATTACTTTTTATTTTATACAAAACTTAAAATTATTGTAAATGTGTTATAATAAATCCACTTATTTGATTTTGAAATCTAACTCATTTATTTTGGAATATCTTTGTCTGATTTTAAAATCATTGGATTTATCCAAAATTTCTAAATCTAACCAAGATTTACAAATCCACGGTCGAACCGGATCGGTCCGATCATCTAATGATAAATAAACTTTCGGGTCCGTTTTTCGGTCCGGCTTTTAGGAACATTGATTACAACAAACCAGAAGGACCGGTGATAGAAAAATTGCTCACCCTCTGAGCTATTCACCTCCACTAGTCTCGCCGTATTCGTCTCTACCACCGTGAGTCCCTTTTCGATGCTTCTCTGCTTTAGAATCTAGTCCTCTATGCTTTCCCTCCTGGTATATGATTTTGCTCTTGGAGATTAGCTGTCTTCAGTAAAACTTTTTAGATTCAAAATTTGCTTTACTTAGGTCAGAGATTGATGTTTTGTAGGTCACTTTCGACTTGTTTGAACAATGTGATATATAAGGGAAGATATTTAGACATCTTCTGGGTTTGTATCCTGCCGTCTATTTCAGCTTTGCGATTAGGTTGAGTTAGATAAACCTGTTGAAAGACTATCATGATTTATGTAATGTAATGACACAATTGGTCCTTGATCTGATCAAGATTCATCAAAGGAACCATATGTTGAAGGTCATATATGGTGAAGTCTTGCCTGTTATCTGACCATTGTATACGTTCTTCGTATAGGTTCATTGCCATGACAGTTTCAGATGATTATCGTCCTCCTCTGTTCAGGTATGTGTCTGAGGGTTTCAGTTTTTCTCTTTTTGATTATTATGTTCATCTCATAAGCCTCCTCTTTTTTTTAATTCATATTCAGTATTGCCCCGATGATGGGATGGACAGACAATCACTACAGAACCCTAGCACGTCTTATATCAAAACACGCATGGCTCTACACGGAAATGTTAGCAGCTGAAACCATTGTCTATCAAGAAGAAAACCTGGTAATCAATTGTTAAGGGTTTCTTTTTCTTTCTTTTTTTGTTTTGCTTAAACTCTGCAGATGCTTCTCTGAGTTTATCAAGTATTGATTTCTGTGTTTAACCTTGTACTGCTCAGGACAGCTTTTTGGCGTTTTCTCCAGACCAGCATCCCATCGTTCTTCAAATTGGTGGAAGAAACTTGGACAATCTGGCGAAAGCAACCAGGCTTGCTAATGCTTACGGATATGATGAAATCAATTTCAAGTATGAGCGTCTGTTTCTAAGTCTCCTTTCCACGGAGCTATTATTACAACTGGTGTCATTTCATCCAACTTTGCTTTCGTTTACTGACATTCTGATTCGTCATGTAGCTGTGGGTGTCCAAGCCCAAAAGTAAGTGGACGAGGATGTTTCGGTGCTGTTCATATGCTTAACCCAAAGTTTGTTGGTGAGGCTATGTCTGTCATTGCTGCCAATACCAATGCATCTGTCACAGTTAAGTGTCGAATAGGTGTTGATGATCACGATTCATATAATGAGCTTTGTAAGTTTTTCCTTACACCTATCTTTCAAGTTACATGTGTACTAAAGGGAGATCGATGTTTCTCTGCGCTCATACATGCCCAGACATGTCTCGTGTTTATTTTTAAACAATGGCTAATAACAACTTTTGGAGACTTCATTTATTGCATCTCTTACCTTTTCATATTTTTTATTTGTATTCAGGTGATTTCGTTCATATAGTTTCTTCATTATCACCTACTAAACATTTCATCATACATTCACGAAAGGCTTTACTATCTGGACTTAGCCCAGCAGATAACCGTCGAATTCCGCCCTTGAAGTGCGTGCTGGCTTATGTTTCTCTTATGGTCTTCGATTTCGAAGATATACTGCTCTAACACAGCTTGTTTGCAAAGAATCTCTCACATTTGCATCTGCACTTCTGCTTCTCCTATGCAGATACGAGTATTTCTTTGCCCTTTTGCGTGATTTCCCGGACTTAATGTTCACAATAAATGGAGGCATAAACTCTGTTGTTGAGGTGAGATTTCTAAAATGGATCTTTATTTTGATTCCAAAGCTGCAACTTAAGGCTAAATCTTTACTTCTTCGATTGACATATAGGCAGATGCAGCATTAAGGTCTGGAGCTCATGGCGTTATGCTTGGGCGTGCTGTATACTACAAGTATGTGAAAGCCGTTTCCAGTATATGTTACATTCCTGTTAAACATCATATGAGGATTTGTTTCTGTTTTTCTCTTTTGACTATTTAATGGAATCTATGCTGTCTATGTAACAGTCCCTGGCACATTTTGGGACACGTCGACTCTGTAATTTATGGATCTCCAAGCAGTGGGATTACAAGGCGACAGGTTTTAAGAACGATTGATGTTCTGAAATAGATTCTTCCACAATTTTAATTGACATCTGGTTTGAAATATGTGTGATGTGTTTTGTTGTCTCTAAATGACTTTTAGGTTCTTGAAAAATACCAAGTCTATGGGGAGTCAGTTCTCGGGAAATATGGAAAAGGCCGACCAAATCTTCGTGATATAGTGAGGGTAATGGTGTTCCCAAGGCTCTATATCTTTCAAGTTATCATTATCTATCCGATGACACAAGCGTGATTATAGAAGCAAAACCTTTATTGCAGCCATTGATCAATCTATTTCATTCAGAGTCTGGAAATGGCCAGTGGAAACGTAGAACCGATGCTGCTCTCTTGCACTGCACCGTTAGTCATTTCCATTACACTCTTCTCTGTTACTTTTGCTACCAAAATCTTGTCACCTTGTTAACTCACCTCTTGTGTTGCAGACAATGAAATCGTTCTTGAACGAAGTTTTACCGGCAATACCTGACTTTGTCCTCGATTCATCTGTTGTCAAGGAGGCAACTGGGCGTGAAGATCTCTTTGCGGACGTAAGACGTTTGTTGCCTCCACCTTACGAAAGAGAATCACCCAAAGATGTGAAAGTTCTGCCAGAAGGACCTGTAATTCTTGATGAGGAATGACGAATCAATTTTTTTTCGTTTCTTTTTGTTTTATATATACATATATATATATATATATTTCTTTTCCTCAAATGGATTTTCTATTTGATTAAATCATGAGATAGCTGCTCAATCATGGATACGCCATATAACAACGGATATTAGCCACATATCTTTCATTAAGATTTACGAATGCTATCTAGCAATTTCTTCAAATTATGACTCAGTTATTAACGTACAATACAATAGTAAACACCGCCACTCAGTTCTTTGGAGTAAACACATGAATCATGGTTCACCATTGTATTGTACGTTAATAAGACGTTTGTTGCCTCCACCTTACGAAAGAGAATCACCAAAAGAGCTGAAAGTTCTGCCAGAAGGACCTGTAATTCTTGATGAGGAATGACAAATCTACTTTTTTCTTATCTTTCTGTTATATAAATTTGTCCTGAAATGGACCTTGTATATGATTAAATCATGAGATAGCTGCTCAATGTATTGGCTAAATAACAAAGGATATCAGCTACATCTTCTATTACAAATGTTCTATCTAGCAATTTCTTCAGTTGTTATAGTACAATAACAATGCGAAACACTGTAACTCAGTTCTTTGGAGTAGTCACATGAATCATGCTTGACTGTTTGTTAACCAATCAAATCTATAAGTTTAACTGGCAGCCCATGGAATGATTTCTTTTGTAGACATGCCTTTAAGGTTGACTCATTAGTATGCATTTCATGTGAAAAAGCTAGATGTACAAGCAACTATTCAGCAACTATTCAAGTATACATGTCGAAGTGAACTACTTACGACGAGTAGGATTGTAGGAACCTCATTAAGACATGTTTTATCACATGAGATAATCTCTACCTTAATTTTGAGATTTTTTGAATCTTGAGTCTTGGTTAGAGAAAAAGTGACATGATTGGTGTATTATACAGTTTTATCACATGAGATAAGTTGCAGTCTTGATATTTGATATTTCTCTCTAGGTTTTGGGTGATATTATACAGTTTCAAGAAAAACAACAAGTAGAAAAATAAAATAAAAGGAAACGATAAAGATCTCTTCATGTATATAAATTTGGATCCAAAATCCAAAATCAGAGCGAGAGAGATGGTGAAGGAAGCGACCAACCACTACGACGTTATCAACACCACTACGAATTGGAGACTCGCCGGAGGCTCCCTCACAGAGTCCATCTCTTTTGAGTCATCCTTGTCGACTACCACCGAATCTGGCGACGGAATAATCCCCACAGCCGCCGATCATGCGACCAAGTCACCGCTGCTCCTGCTCCCTCCGACTTCTAACGGCGAGCCTTGTGAAATCACCCGTACGGTCTTCTAATCCCATTTGTATTCGTTATTCTGATATAGAAACACTCCGATCCGCTTGTAAACCTCTAGTCTCTCTAGTTTGAAGTAGATCAGTAGTGAGATTACGATGAAATTAGTGGAAATTTTATCTACTCGTCGATGATAAGTATGTGTTGGTTGCAGTTACATTTGCACAAGAACATGAAGTAAGGCAAATCTATATCCGGAGTACAGCACGTGTATACGAAGTCTATTACACGAAAAAACGGCGAGATGATAAAGAATACCTGTGCACAGTTAGATGTGGCGTTGCAGTGAGAGAAGAACATGTGCTTCAGATCATCCCTCCCACTGATCCCTTGGAAAAAAAGGAAGATGATTGGGTTCAAGTCAAATCTGGGGATAATGACACGGATCTGCTTTCAATGCCACGGGTACCACAACAGGTGATAGTTTTTTTTTTTGTGTGTAATTATTGGTGTAATTATTGGTGTTAACGTTGAAATGCTTTTCAGGATTTTTTTGAAGCTACTGCAGAGATCGATGATGCTGAACCTTGCATTTCTATTACACTCCGTCTTGTCTCACTTCAGGATAAAAGATGTGCGCTTGTTGATGAAGTTTATGTATTTGCTGATCCTCTTGTTCCAAGCGACGAGTCAGACAAGGAAGAAGCAAGTGGAACAGGAAATTCATCCGGTAGTGCGCTCATGGCTATGTTCATGCCCACTCTTTTGCAGCTATCCCGAGGAAAAGATGTCAGAAAAGAACATGATAGACAAGTTTCCGAAAAGTCCAACAGCACGGATACAGCAAGTTTAGGAATTTCGAAAGATTCGGATAAGATCGTGAATGAAATTCGGCAGGAGACAGATTTCAGTAAGCCTGATCACGCAGGAGTGAGCTCACCTGTTTTAGTCGATACTTCTGCAAAGCAAGTTGGTTCTGCAACGGGAGCATCTGGAGCAGAAATCAAGCCTGCTGTAACTTGCAGTAACGTGGAGACTATCCTGCTTCAGCTTGTTAACAAGGTAAGCAGAATAGAAACTATCTTGACAAGATTTGAAGATCAGATGATGAAACCCATCAATAGTATTGATGTAAGGCTCCAGCTAGTAGAGAAGAAACTTCAACATCTTGGAAAGAATCCATCAGAATCTGAAATGCTTGTTGAAACAAAGGCACCCAATCCAGATTCTCTAGGTAGTGAAATAGGTAAACCCCCTGAAACCGATGATTTGGAGGGATTGACCAAAAGAATAGATAATCCGCAATTGGTCCCTTGTACTAAAACAGTTGTCCCTGACTCCTCTGATATAGACAAGTGTGAAGATTATGCTGTTGTACAACCGAAGAACACTCTGGGTGATAATGTTACAAAGTTAGTAGAACCGGGGAGTGAAAATAACTCAATCTCAGGAAATGAGATGATTTCTGCTGAATCTGAGATCAGTGATAAGGAGGTTGGTCATTCTCTTGGGAGAGAATCTTTTGAAGAGAGTCCCAAACGGTCGCTGTCTATAAATGATGCTTTAGCATCTGCACTTGCTGGATTATTGTCTTCAACTTCAATCACGGACGGAAAATACAGCCAAGCCCTCATAGTAACAGCCCCTGAATTTTCAACTGAAGATGACGTGGAGATGGAAGAGAATCCTCCGAGTGGTTCTCATCCAGAAAAAAGCCAAGTTGCAGCAGAGGAGTTGGGAAACACATACTCTGCTTCGGAGGAGCCAACTTCTTCACAGAAAGAGCCTGAAATTACCCTCTGTATTGAAGATTATTCTCAGGAAACGAGTAATGGAGTTTCTGAAAAGCTGGATGATAGTGTGGGAGGATGTGCCGATGTTGATACAGTGGTTAGCGATAGGGACGATGATTTAGATGAAGATACGGTGTCATCAAGCACAAAAGCTGATTGTTACACAGAAAGGGAGGAACTCAGTTATGGGCCCTCCATGGTTCAGGAGCTCGAGCATCCAGAAGTAACTGCTGAATGTGAAAGTTCTAGGTTTTTCGCTACTAAAGAATTCAAAGAAGAGCCTGAAGTGGATGATGTTTTGAAGAGTGTTCTCGGTTTTCAACCTACTACTTCTTCGGTCGATTTCCTAACTCCTGTTCTGGATGTGAAATTTAGTTCAGAGAAAAAAGTCTCAGACAGCAAGTGTTTCTTTGAGGCACTCTTCACGGAAGAATCTAAGAATGTTGTAGATTGCGACAACGAAGCTTTTGGTGATGATAACTTGGTCTCAGTGGAAGATGAAGAACTAAAAGGCCCACCAACAGATACCCTTTCGTCTCTGGAGATGGATCACTATGAGACGAACGAGAGGCATCTACAGTTGAATGCTGAAATATCAACAGCAAGTCTGATATGAAAGGAACGCGGCATCAAAGTCCGCATTTGATTTTCTTCGAGGTTTTAGCTCAAAAGTCTTGAGTGATAGTATCTATCACTCCGCAGAATCGACAAGTGTAGGTTGTGAATGTTGAATAAAACTAATACACTCTAATGATATTTATACAAACTTGACCTATTCTCCGAGCGATTGGTTTCATTAAATCATTCAGCTATCTTCTGCGATTGGTTTCATCTTCCATCATACACGAAACTAGTGATAATCCCATACTATATATTACTAGGTGCGGTGAAACGATTAACTTTGATTAGAAATCGGATCTATAACCGGAAAAGTCGGAAGGAAGCCCAAATTGTAGAAACGTTAGCTCCAAGCAATATGTAAATGGGCTGGGTTTATCAGGCCCAATACTTACTCACACACATACATATATAAATAGTCCCCCTAAAAATTATTGCGCAGCCGCATTATTCCTGCAATTCTCCTTTTAGGTTTTCACCACAACAAGCCGTCTTCGTCGCATTTCCGCAAGCAATCATGGTGAGTTTTCCTGACTTCATATTTGGTATTGTTCTCTCTCTCTCGCTCTCTGAATTTATAAGTTTTGTGTTTTTGTTTTGGATCTTGTGGCTCAGGTTCTCCAAAACGACATCGATCTGCTCAACCCTCCAGCTGAGCTGGAGAAGAGGAAGCACAAGCTCAAGCGTCTCGTCCAATCTCCTAACTCCTTCTTCATGGTACTTTTTTCCCTCCTTTAGAAATATCCGTAATTCAAAATTAGATGCGATGCAAATAAATCTGATATTTTCCGCTTTATGTTTGTGCGCTTTGCAGGACGTCAAGTGCCAGGGATGCTTCAACATGTGAGTTTTTCTACTTATTTCGTCACTGATTCGAGTCGAGCAATGCTGTTGATTATTGATTTGAATGTTTAGTTTAGATTGGTATTACAGTATTAGCAAGTATCTTGTTGACTAGTGATTGTTCCAGTTATTGAAAATTAGTAGTGATTGTGAAGAGATTTTCACTTTTGAGAGTGACGTATGGTTTTGTGTGGTGTTGCAGAACCACTGTGTTCAGCCACTCTCAAACAGTTGTAGTGTGTGGAAACTGTCAGACGATTCTGTGCCAGCCCACCGGTGGTAAAGCGAAGCTCACGGAGGGATGCTCTTTCAGGAAAAAGTGAAGACTATGAGAGTCTGTCTTACCCACAAATCATCAATCTTTTCATAAATCTTGCTGTGAAAGAAAAATCAGATCTTTATTCAGTTTGGTTTTCTTGCTTTAGTAGTTGTTCGTTTGTCTTGTGACTTTTTCTTTCTTTTTTGTCTTGGTTATGACAAGATTTCGAAAGCATCGAACTACCAGTTGAGTTGTTAATCCTATGCTTTCCTCTAGTTTCTAATCCTATGGTTCCTTGTTCACTGTTTGCATGTTGATGGTTATGTCATGTCATTTCGTTGAATATATCTGAAAGAAGTTCACTAGTTCTACATTTGAAGTTTTTAATGGCTTGTGCCTTGTAGTAAACAACTGTGATATTGCTCTGGCTATAGAAAGTAGAAACTCCCACTCCCACACACCTGTTTCAGATTAGAGTGATTCTGATTTAATGCACTGGACTCTGATTTATCAGCGGCTTCTGTTTAAAATTCCTTCGGCCTTTCTGGAGCCTTTTATAAGGCATCTAATGGGCTTTTTCCAAATCCAACCGTCAAATTCAGCAATCTTTTTGCGTTTTTCTTAATTGCCAGAAGTTATGGGCCTTGTGACCATAATCCTTTTGAGTCGAAGATTAGAACACGTCTAGATACGTAGTAAATTACCTCCCGAACATCAAGTTTCGAACCGGAGAACTTGAGCCGCAGGAAGCAAATATATTTGACATTTTAATCTCTCAGATAAATCTAGGATTTTACAGTTTAGTACTAGAAATAGGTTTTAGCCTTTTACGGTTTGAAATCTACAGCTTTGATTGGTTAATGCCAGGTTGGGTTAAACCCATCTTAACTCGTATACAAAGAGACAACTCAGACAAGTATTACAAAAAAGAATCATCCTCTAAACATCATCGTATTGTGTTCAAGCTTGAAATCAGTTGTGTATAATACTTATTTCCTTAATATCTAAAACTTCCAATTCGGATATTGAGACATGAAACTAATCCAAGAAATATCCTCGAAACATCTTGTTCACTAATGTTGATTAACGACAAGACAAAGTATAATGTCTAAAATCTAAAATATCTAGAAATCTAGAGTAAGGATCAAAGTGTGGCTATTAGAGAAAGAGAATCTTATAAAGCCTTAAATAAATATCATGAGCAAGAAATTCCGCGGCGCCTTGAAATGTGAGTCCTAGTCAAGTGCGTAAACACTTTCCAATAATACAAAACCCGCACATGCTTTCAGTTTCCATCTCTTATTTGTTTTTCTTTTCCAATTTCTGAGAAAAGTAAATAAAGAATCACTTTAGAAAGAAAAAAGAAGAAGAAAATAATAGAAAAGTGATTGTTAAAGCGGTTTTAGGAGAAGTAGTGAAGTACAATGAATTTACGTCGCCGCTGGATCTCGTAAGCTTTCTATAACTTTAGCGAAGCATCTTTCCGATTCTGATATTTTTTTCACAAATTGGATGACACTTTTTTCGGGTAACAATTGACACTTTTGTTTTGATAATTTAGCTGTCAAGTTGCTTTTTGTAGGTAAAGTTAATCACATTTAATAACAAATGTCGTACTCAATCAAACCTTTAAATTGAGAAATGGACAATAGTTTGGACTTTGGACTACTTGTGGATTGGATTAGATTGAACTTCGAATTTTGTTATAAAATGCACTAAAATAGCCTAATTTTGGCAAGTATGGTGAGTAAGCAAAATTGAAAACAAGTAGGCGTTAATTTTGCGCATCATTTTTTGTCTAATAATAATATTTGTGTGCGTTTTAAACAGTGGCATACAAATAAACATCCATATAGAAAAAAGTTTATCTACCTAATTAAGACTTCAAAATATTAGCATAATAATAAATTTCACCTTTGAAGTTATCTCCTCATGAACTAGACAATCAGTTAGAGAAAGCTTCATGGACTTTTCTGCACATTTGTTTACTAGTATGACGTAAAGAACGTGAATTCTAATCGAATGTAAGAAACATTTATATGCGTTTAAAATTTAATAGTAGGTCTGATACTTTATAATAGTTAGGTCGCATTAATAAATCAAATTAACATGAAATTAGTAGTATCTCGGGATTCCGTAACAGCAAAAAAAAAAGACATTTCAAATGCATACGTTCGTGAAATGTAGGCACGACGCAATTGGATGAAGGAACGTGACATAAAGCCATAAAGGTTAAACAGAAAAAGCAAGTGATCCACTACATCAAATGGTGTTTCTCCACGTGTCGGACTGTGGTGAGATTGCTCCGCCATTAAGTAAACCATATAGCCGTTAATTAAACAATACGACAAAGATTCATAAAGCCATGACTCGTTACCGTACCTTTTGAGTGCAACCAGCACCCCTATATAAACCCTTCAAGGCTCTCACCACCAATGTTCCTTTCCATGCTAAGTAAGCAACATACTCATACATTATTCACCTCAGAAGAAACACCATTAGCAATAATTGATCAAAGCTTATAGCTCTTACAAATTAAGCGAAAAATGAAGAAAGCTACGGCATTGATGAAACAGATCGCTGCGTTGTTGAGCTCCGTTGCAAAGGCTAAATCTATAGCTATAAGGAACAAAACAAGTGCCTTCAAAACAAGACTCCTCATGATGTCCCTCGTGAAACACAAGAAGCTCGGGTTCCGTTCAATTTCCAACAAGATCCACAACCTCCTGGGTCATGCAGAACAAGACCAAGACTACGACCACGACCAAGACAAGAGCAAGGCTATAGTCCTCTACAACAACGGGGTACCTTCAGTGACTCATCATGAGAGTTACGACGTACAAGAGGAGGAAAACGACAAGTATCCTGATATGACGCACACGTTGTTCGAAGGAGAGGAGGATTTTGGGGAATTGGAGGAAGGTCAAGGAACTTCTGTGATAGATATGGTGAGGAGCTCGAAGGAAGAAGAAGGAGAGAACTTCAAGCTAGAAGATGAGATCGACCATGTCGCAGATCTCTTCATTTCAAGGTTTCATAAGCAGATGAAGCTTCAAAAGCTCTTGTCCTTCAAGAGGTATCAAGAAATGCTAGCCCGAGGCACTTAAACTCATATCTATATATATATATCCACGTCTTGGCATAGTCGCATAGATATGAAGATTAATAGATTCATATTACGATCTTTGCTAACGTTCACCATATGTTGTGTTCTCCGATCATAAATCCTTCGAGCCTCTTATTTTCTAGGATCAAATATTATGATCCCTTTAATATATTTTCAGTTATAAGTTGGGTTGAAGGAAGGATCTGTTTTGCAATGTGTTTCTTCCTCCTCGAGGTCGTACTATATATGTCTAAGATCTTTGATGAGTTTTTCCTTTTGTCTGGCTTGTATATTTCACTTGCTCAAGTTCTTAATTGTTCTCGGTCCTTCGTTTCATACTTTCATTTACTCGACTCAACAGTTTTATTTCATGATGTATTTGTTTGGAGTGCCGAAATGATTCACCCTTGGTTAGAAAATGCCGCTCTGCTTGTTCGGCTTTCCTTGTCCTCGCATATCTATCCCAAACCCGAGGAAGCCTCACCAATTATTCATGCATGACGCATTTCTGTCATGCATCTTCATTGACAATTTTCTCCAATATTTGTCCCTTGCGCTTATGGGGTGCTTATAACAATCCGTTTTTGGAATAAGATTTTGGACGTGACCTTCATAAAGGTTTTTAATATTATCGAGTTGCAAAAGTTTCACGAGTGAATGGGCCAAAATGATTACAAGTGTGGAACGTATGGCCAAGTATTGGATATTTGGATTAAGTTTTAGTTTGATAGTTAGGCCAAGTTCGATCATGAGTAGGTTAAATGGTCTATCAATTAAGACACGTAGCCCATCCATGGCTCCGGATTTGTTTGAGGAAGGTTGAGGATGCTCGGTGGGGATTCGAGCATGAGAAATATGAGTTATCGGATGAACAACCTAAAATTTTAGAACTTGAGATGTATTAAAAGAATTATTGATCAAGACCAACGTGTGATCCGCTTATGGAAGAATTAATCCACCCAGACTACAGGTGTTTATGTGTAAGAATTATTTATGGAATGTTCCATAAACTGAAGATTCATGAAAAGTTTGGTAAACCGTATAGAAGCGAAGTCCAAGTAAGGGAATTTAAAACCGCATGAAATCAGCCAAACTATCCGGATTGATCAAAATTTCATGGAAATGTTTTATATCCATAATTAAATATATCAAAGATGTTGATTAATATATTAATGAAAATGCTCGAAGCTTTTAACAACCAACTAATTCTCTTAAGCATTATTTGTTTTTTAAATGATTTTTGTCAAACTCGTATCCGAACCACACTGAATGATTTGAAATTTACTAAGCTAAGAAGAAAGAATTTGATCGCAAATGGTGCATATTTCTAGAATCCGGAAATGAAACCCAAATTACTTAAATCAAATTGAACTGGATTACCAAATGTCCACCCCCAATCGAGACCAAGAGTTTTGAATATAGAGAAATTTATGAATAGATAATAAGGTCTGAGATCTGTTATGTAGTTAATATTAAATTGAGGAATATGTATGATTGATGTCGGGTTTATTAAACCGTGATATGGGTTATGGAACTAAAAACTAACTTTGGATGGTATGATGATATGAGGTTCTAGTTCCGTGACTAAGCTATTTAGGTACGAAAAGATACGAAAAGGCAAAATTGCAATTTTGGATCGTTTTTCTTGTCCATAAGGTAACTGAAAAAAGTTGGGGATCCTTGTAACTTTTCTGGTTGTAGAGGTCACTAAATCGTCTGTATATGAAGTTAGAGTTGGTGGAATTTGAGATTATCAACCAACTCAAGAGGTCCGTATAAGAATACATATTCTTAAATGATTTAGTAAATAAATATTTGAAGTTGGTCGTACTGGGAAGTGATTGTGATGGGAGAACTATATTTATATGACAAATTAACAGTAGAAGTACACTTCATATTCCACAGAAATCAAAATTAGAGAAAGCATACAAAGAAGGTTAATTGTAGAAAAAAAAAATTGATCATTCATATACAGTTTTATGTTTGCCCAGATTTCAAAGAAAGTTATAAAAATTAAAAGACGGCCTTTGCTTCTATTTGAAAACAACGTTTTATTAAATGATATACTTTTGTCTCTTTCCGACATGCAAGAAATCGAAGGTGGGTTTTGGTGGGTGTGGCCCCGATGAACGGCGTTGAAACAAGAATTTTCTTCAAGTCCCGTGGGGCGTGGGTAATGCTTGTTGACACGCTACTGCTGGTAGATAAAACAAGTGGCATTCTCCTTCTAGAATATATAATAATTTGATTTTTTCTTTTTATATAAATTTTATTTTTTATTTTTGCAAAATATAAACAAGAAAATAAAACGCAAAATGCATACAAAAATAAAAGGGGTACATAATCACGGGTATTTCCATTAAGTGTGTCGAAAGGAGTAATGAGTATCCAAAATCAAATTCAAAACCATCTTTACTCGTTAAAGATATGATTACGAGTAGCTAATACTGTTACAGACCTCCATAATTACATGTTTAATATACAAAATCTGCAACTATGCTTCTACTATCTTATGCATAATTCGGCATATAAACTAAGTTTTATAAAAAAAACACAAAAAAGTAGGAAACGAAAAATAAACGAAAGAATACAGCTCATATGATTTTTTATAAAAGGAAAAGAATTTAAAAATTAATATCTATCTGCAGTTTCTTATCTTATTTTTCTACTTATTGACCTCAGATATATATAATTGAGATTAGAAGTTCTCTTTGTGGAAGTCAAACTTGGTGGTTGTCTTTCGAGAGAAATCCAAAGCCAGGTTTTTTAGTTCCTTTACTGGTGCTGGTGCCCCACAATAGAAGACTCCTGCAATCAAATTCGTATTAGTCTTTAATTATTTAAATTCAGTAGTAATTAGTATATATCACATAGACACATAGTACTAAGATTAAAGCGGTCAAGATTAGTTACTTACCGATTCGTTTGCCGGGATGCTGAACAGCGATCCTCTTGTAGACTTGTCTCCAGTTAGGTTTAGCGAAGTGGGACTTGACACGTGTTCCCGAGACGACGTCGACGCCATTCTTAGCGTGTTGCAACGACTGAAGCATGGTAATAAGAGCAACCCTAGCATCGCCTTCCTCGTACACGCTCGTGCAATAGTTGTGGAGCTCAATGATTCCTTCCTCGTCCAGCTCTGAAACCTCATCCATTATTCCCTTAAACCACTCGAAGGATCCTTGCTCACGAGTCACCCAGTAGAAATAAGCTTTCCTCGTCCTAAACCCTTTACTGTTCCCATTAATGTTGTTGTTCTCAATGTCGCTGTCATGGTCGTGAGATTTCATGTTGTTGATGATGTCCTTAAGGATGCTGA
Source organism: Sisymbrium irio (assembly GCA_000411075.1). Classification (NCBI taxonomy): domain Eukaryota; kingdom Viridiplantae; phylum Streptophyta; class Magnoliopsida; order Brassicales; family Brassicaceae; genus Sisymbrium; species Sisymbrium irio. The sequence goes on from KE155957.1 coordinate 1,216,027, forward strand.
TCATTGGCGTGGCTCCGATGCCGAGACCTACGAGGAGTACCACGTCGTACTTCTTGTAGTCTTGTGCGGGAGCACCATAGGGACCGTCGATAAGGATCTTTGGGAACGCAACGGAGTCTCCTCCATCTGCTCTGAGCAGACCGCTTTTACCAGCGGTAGGAGGTTTGCATACCTCAGAGAAGACGGTTCTGAGCTTACGTGTCCAGTCTCCAAGCGTGCGGATGTGTACGCTTAGGTAGTCGTCTCCTGGAGCAGATGTGATGGAGAAAGGATGCCATTCGAAGGGAGAGACAGCTCTACAGTTGACGAACATGTATTGTCCACTTTTGTATTTGAATCCTTGTGGCTTCGTCATGTGTAGAGACAAAACGTTCCCGGGGTAAACAGCCACCTGTTGTTACATATATACACTAATCTTTAGAAAAGTTCAAACTAAATTTTCCTACTCTAATAAAAAAAATTATGATAAAATTGTTTATTAGTTGAAAATCTAGAAATGTATATCTAACCTTGAGCATCTTAACCGGTTTGATGCTTGATCTGAAAGCACGGGTCAGCCTCTCCGCCGCATACATAAGGATTGGTACAGCCAGATACATCCATGTCTGAAAGAATCATACAAACAAGAAGTATTATTAACCCTATAAAAAAAAGAAAACTAGAGAAGAAAACAGAGGAATCATGTTTGATGCACATACCGTTTTCTGATACCAAATCTTTGTGAGGTAGAGCTTGATACCATGGACAATGAGAAGGGCATAGACAATGATGAACAAATGGTGTGAGTACCAAAAGGCATTGAAACCGGTAAGCTTTTTGAGGAACTTAGGTAAGTTAAGCTTGTTACGACGGAACCATGGTGTAGCGAGTGTAAAAGCTATAGCCATGAGCACAACCATCACAATACCAGTCCATCCTTCAACTCCCTTCACGAAAAACCAATAGCTATCCGGTTGCTCCCCAAAGTAAGGTATCATTGGCTCATAGGTGTCCTCATCCGCGGCAAGTAAACGCGGGAAATCACACGTTAAATGGGCAATCGCATGGAGCAAAACCCCGACCACAATTCCGCTTGCAACAACCTTATGGAAGTTGAGATTATCATCGAACGGCACGACAGCACCTAGCTTGGTCTTGTTCCTGAGCCAAGTGATGGTATTGCGACAAACAGGCAGCAGTATGAGAGCCATGTTGAATTTGAGAGTCTCTGCGCCTCCTTTAGCAACACAAACGCAATAACCCATCACGCCATAGGCCGCTTTGTTCCGGTACTGAATGAATTTGTAGGCGAATAGGCCGCCGCAGATGCCAAGCCATAGCATCATGATCCATAATCTCTGCCAGTTGTCAAGTACGAAATATTTGATTTTCTCCGACCATCTCATCAGAGGGTTGCTCTCTGTAGCCGGCTTCAGCTTCTGGCTTAGCATTTGGCTTAGTATCCTGCTGTCTCCAATCCGTACCGACTGGTTTGGTGCTTGTAACAGCAGCATTTCCAAGTTCTCGATCTGTTACACCAGTTTCCATTTCATATTATTTAACTATCATATTACAATACAACACTAGCGTTACAAAATCATGCCGTTAATCTTACACAGGTTTTTCCAATATTTAAATAATACTCGGACATTTTGGATGCCCCCTAATATCTATTATAGCTTTGACTAGTTCTTCGATTTTTGTTTTATCTTTTTCCATATATTACGGTACTTAGTGTTTTCATGTCGGTAGACGCCTACGGTCTACCCCTATATTAATCGGTCTCTTATCAACGCTTGTCCACTTTTTGTTGATTGATTTGGTAAAAAAATCAAGAAGTCCCAATAATATTGACCATTTAAGATTTTTATAACCTTGGTTATTTTTAGGTTGCTTCTAGTATATATATATATATTTTTTTTTTTTATTTATTTAATTTGTCAAACGTTTCTAGTAAATGAAACGTGGTGAATTTACGATATATACCGTTAGTGACTGAGTGGTTTAAGGTGGACCATACGTACCATAATGTACCCAGCATTGTCTGGGTCCAACTCTTCCATTATCAGCGCTGCATATTCTTTGGCCTGCTTTTGAATATTCGAGAGCTTGTTCGCTGAAGCACTAAGACCGATAATCTGCAATTAATTACAAAAAGTGTATTTGAAATTAATAACCTAAACAAAAGTAATAAATACTACTCCATCTAATCTATAACCATTATTGTCGTGTTCACATGCAGTTAATGAGGTCTGTGATGTTAATAGTAAACGTCAGCAGATAAAGTCAGTGGGATTTGCGCGTGGACAAATTTGTCAAGATAATCAACTAGAGAAATATGAATATTGTTTTTGGTCACTACTAAGAATTTACGCATATATTATTAATAAAATATAAGAAAGGATAAATATTGAATGGTGTGTGGTTTCTCACCTCAGCAACCTCTTCTTCTGTTACTCGCCCATCTTCATCTTTGTCCACCCTGACCACATAATGACATCATTTACTCAGTTACGAATGCACTAACCGATAAAAATAATTAATCAGTATTATTTCAGTCATTTAATCCCTGATGACCGTTTATTTTGAAAGTACCAATTATTACACGACAATAGTAATGATCAATCAACCGTAGATAATAATGAGTTAGGTAAAGATATGAAAAAGCTTACATGTCGAAGAAGACTTGGAGTTTGGAATCGAAGCTTTCATCTGAGATCTGTTCCCAGAAGATCCTGAGCTGATCCTTGGTGATTGCATCGCCAGAGATGTTATTCCGACGAGCTAGTGCCCTAAAAAGCTGGTCGGCGAAGTCTTTTGATTCCTTGTTCATTCCTAAAAAAAGCACAAATAATTGAATATTAACAAAAAAGGAAAGAATATAGTTTGAAACATAATTACTTAAGCTAGAATTAACTAATGTAATGTACCTAAACATTCCCAAAACTTGGAAGAGAGTAAGAGGCCGTTGGAGTCGGCAGAGAGTTTATCGAACCGTTGGTCGACGGCTGGCCACGCGGCAGTCTTGGTGGCGATAAACTTGAGACCTTTGAGAGCATGGATGGCGGCGGAGCTCGTGCGGTCAAAACGACGTACGTTGGGAGCAGGCCGTCTGGAGAACACGCGGCGGAGCTCGCGTGAGGCGTTCTTGATGCGGGAGGAGGTGCTACGGAAGAAGGAAAGTGACGTGGAGTTGTTGAGGCTGCTTTCGAGCGTCTTCTTCGTGAGGAGTGTCAGCTCTGGATCCTCCAGATTCTGACCTCCTCCTCCGGGACTTGCTTGCTGGACGCTGTGAACGGCAACAGAGTCGTCCCTGATGTCTAGCGTGATCTCCACGTAGTCATCGTCTTCACCACCACGGCCACCGCCACCGCTGAGGCTGTT
>KE155957.1:1219563-1233359 GCA_000411075.1 Sisymbrium irio
CGTTTTTCTTGGAAGTGCGTTTGGGACGGCCTAGAGGACCACTGAAGGCGGTCCGGTCGCTGGCTATGCTTTCGTTGTCGGAGTTGGTGTCAGAGTTAGCTCCACGTAGAATCCCAAGTTCATGGTCGGTACCTGAATTGCCTCGTCTCATTTTGCTTCAAATATAATAAACGAAAAATATAGATGATCACTTGATTTGGCCAAGAATAACCACAGGGATCTCTGCTAAAATTAATATACTTGTGGGGTTACTCGAGAGAGAAAATCTCTGCTCCCAAAAGGTATTTGAAATTTTTTGTCTATGGAAGAAATTGATTTTTTGCTTAAAATATATATAGAGTAAACGAGGAAGAGATGAAATAAATGGACATGCAATGATGCAAATTGCAATTACATATTGTGACAAATCCGGGAAGGTAGTGGGAAACTATGGATGGACCTCCCCGGTCTGGTCAAACCATTTACTGACCATTTATTTTGACTTTTTTTTTTCTTCGTCTTTTTCATTTTATTTGTTTACATTTCTATTCGTCCCTGTTTTCTATTTCCACCGAGTCGCATTATACATTTCAACACCGAGTCATTTTTTTTCTTGAAGCTTATTAATGTGTCTATATATAACAACCCCGTGTGAATTTGCACAGAGGAAAAGAGAAACTTAAATTTTTAAAAGAGGATGGTTTTGCTTAGGATTGCCTAAACTTGTAATGTAATATGATTCTCTTTGTTTGGCAATTACACCCAAAAAAGTAATATTTTGGAGTGAATGTAAATTTCATAAGTCAATCTATATAATCATTTTGGAAGGCATATAGCTATGATGGAACCATATAAATATGTTGCTAACAAAATTTGACTTGTAATCTGTTTTCAACACATACCTGACCTAGTGTTATAGCCCGGCTAATCCTCTAATCTTATCATCCTTGTACAGCTCCATGTGAGATGTATTTATTTCGATCTTGAAGATTTAAGTTTGTTCTATACTAAAGAGTCAATTAGCCATATTACTATATATAGATGCTAGAAGTAGTTTCCATATATTCTGTTATCTATTCGATCATCGCCAATCAACACGTGGATTTTGGATCCGTAAACTATGAAAAGACACACACCTCTCGCACACCAGTGTATCAAGCGTACTTTGAAGTGTCTACCAAGCGCAAAAAAAACTAACAAACCATACGCACATGATAGTTCATATCAAGCATATCTCCTAAGAATAAGGCACGTAAGACATCTTTCCGTCTACATGGCCAAGCGCGTGAACCTCATGAGGGACATGTAATAGGAAAGCTAGCTACGTCATATCTGATACGCACGTGAGCAATCTTGGCACGATATCCTTGCGATACCCGGTATCTAAATCCGGTATAGATAATTCCTTACAAAATACTATCGTTTTAAGCCCCGGTAAAAGGTATATGTTAAAGTTTGCTTTTGTCATCAATATGTTTTCTTTTTGCTCTAGTATTGAAATATTTTCAATGTGTAGTTCATGAACCCTGTACGTATGATATAGAGAAAAATATAAAAGTTCTCGAAATAAAGATAAATCTAAGAGTGTTGCTTTAAAAATGGGAGGCAGGTGAGTAGCAAATAGAGTTCTAGCAGCCGGCATGACAGATAAGATATTTGTTCGTGAACCATATAGCTTGGAGGCCGCCACGAGGAAAAAGTCAGTTTGGGGGACTCACACAATTTAGGAAAATCAAAAAAGAAAGAGAGAGAGATAAAGGAGAGAGGACATGGCGACAAAACATAAGATATAATTGAGCGCACATAGTACAATGGTTGGGTTTTGTTTTGTTTTGCCCCCATTTAAAATAAAATAGGACCGATGAGAACGAAAGGAGGCCGAGAAATCGCTGTATGTATATTAGTGGACGAATCTTTGACTTATCTCCTTTGCCATGCTCGCTCTTTGTATGTATATCAAAACTGTGCGTACTGGTTCACATGCAATGCAACTAATCTGATCTTAAATTCCCAACCATGCTAAAAAAGTTACACTACTGTAAATTATACGTCGTCGTACGATTCAACAAAACTGGAAACTAGGATTATCAACTTATCATCAACTTACAGGAGATCTCAGTCTCCGTTTGCTGATCAAATTTAATTAATGGTGCGGTAATAAGGTTTTTGATGTATACCATTCATACACATCTTGGTTATATAGCTAGTTCGGAGATTATACTTAATTAGCCTAATGTATATCATTAGTGATCAACACAAATCCTCTTATAATAAATCTTAAAAAAGAAGAGTGAACCTCCTCTAATTAATATTAACTAACAAACTCACACGTAGCTAAACTTTCCACTAAATCAGTAACCCTTAACATGTGCTGTTGAATATTTGTTTGAAAAGTTTGTGTTATCTATTTTCAACAAGACTACTTTTATAGGCATGCATGAAGGTCTACTAATACGTAGACAATGTCATATGCCGTACGTATTTATAACTAGCCGCGTTTTGTGGACTCTGTAAAATCAATTTGTATAGAACTTTAGTCCATCAGTGGTAGCGATTTTTTTCTTTTTGTTTTCAGTGCTTGAGTTTTACTTTCTAATGTAACGTAAAATGGCTACATATAATCTGAAAAAGGTGTTTAAATAAATACATGTAGTTTAGAATTTTGGAACAAAAGGCCTGAGAAACTTTTGCTAACTTCCAAGTCGTTGTCAATTCTAGGAGTTCCTCATAACTTACATTGAAGGTTTTAATATCTATTACAAGCGTATGTTGTTGTCATCTATATGTTGTTTCAATTTTAGCGGATTTTACATATCATATTTGTCGAAAGTTGAAACCGAGGGAATATTTCATTTTAGAAAGAAAAAAAATCAAAGTTGAATAATGAAAAAGGGTGTAAGAGGTTGGTGTGGTCAAGGGAAAGTGGATTTGGATATTATTGTTATTAACGACCTTAGGTCGTCTCTCCTCTTTCAAACATTAGTAGTGCCTTTAACTTCTAGAACGTTAACATAAGATTTTTATATTATGGGTTGGTAATCCTCCAATACTAATACAATAACGAAACAAAATTCTTCTTTTCCAGTAGATCTTTTATATATATACGTACGACGCATCTGTATTAGGTATAAGGCTTGGTTGGTAAGTTGCATATGCGACGGCTTAGAGCTAAACAGAGTAAAATACCACCATTGATCTAATGGTTTAACAATACGGTAATTAGGAGGGATTGTTTTGAAACGCAAATCACGCGAAAAAAGTAGTTCAATTTCTTTTCTTCTTTTTACCAATTGAAAAACAGCGTCGTCATTTCTTTATTGTCTTTGTCCACACTGTTTTGATTTTTTGTACCACTTAAGACTGTAAAAAATAGGGTCAACTCGTTTTACAAAAGTAATATAAATTGGATTTCAGAGGTAAATGAATGTGGAGGGGACAGTGGAATATATGAATATACTGCTACTTTTCATCTTTCATCAACCCAAAACCATAAAAGTCATAGAACGCTTTTTTCACCTCCTTTCTCTTTTCACTTTCCGATTCCGATTAGACGAAGCTGAATAACAAAAACAACATTTTGAGTTCCAACACAAGAAATTGAACAATGATTAACGGGAAAAAAGAAGTAAAACTTACGAGATTGTTAATGGGCTTCTTCCAGTAGAATCCATGAATGATTAGAAAGACAAGATTGCAGGCAATGAGAATGTAGATCGGCAAGGCGTGTATTCCCATCCACTCTAGTACAAGACTTGCTCGTTTGTATCCATAAACGTCAACCTGTGGAGATAGATTGTGAGAGACATTACATTTTGCAATGTTACAATATGATTTTTCTATGAAATAGTAGAATCAAGATATATAATAGCAAACCAAACCATCAGGTATATCGCGGAGAATAGAAATCCAGAAACGCTTGCCGTGACACACATGTAACTTAATGTGTATAGAGGTTTATTTAGATGCATTCCTGCAAGCAACCGACAAAAAAAAAAAAACGTTATGTGATTCCATAAGGTATTTTGATCTTGCAATGACTTAGGAACAAGAATCCTGCAAAGAAGAGTTAAAGACAATACCAAAGAGGTCCAGAGCGAGACCTAACATTAGAAGACAAAAAGAACGTAAAACCCATTGATTCAGACGCTTTTTGTGGTCCTGTAAGAAGTCAATGTACAGATCCCAATGGTAAGATTCTCATAAGAACAGAACAAAAATGCTATGAAACTATTATTCTTACTCCAATTTACCAAAAACAGAGAGACTAGTATTACAATAATATGATAATATTTAGTTATTTACCTTAAAGTGGATGATAATATGGCCGTAATGCAAACCCACTAGGCATGTAACGGTGGCCATCAACGAACTACGATAAACAAACTTGCAAATTACTTTGTGAACAATGATGATAGCTACTATTATTATAGTTTTTTTTGGAGTAGAGAAGCAGAGACCTTAGCAGGCCTTCGGGATCAAAAGGCGCTTGACACCAAGAAGGAGCGTCTGGAGGTAATGGCCCATTTTTTGGAGAATATATACTGCATTGCTGAGAAGAAGATATAAGAGATCACATGAAAATGGACACAGAACAAAAGTATTGAGAAAAAGAAAATACATAAGGTTTAAATCTAAGAACCTTGGTCCGTGCATATACGGGTTTCCTGTACAAATGCCGTATGCCTAGTAACATACGGTCAAGCATCCCAACTGCATTACAGCCTGGTCCAGTGTTTCCTCGTACCCCACATTTCACCTACAGATTCTCAAAACAGTTTAGAGCATCATCGATATGAGAAGCGGTACGAAAGTATGTTGAAGGGACAAAAACCAATATCCAACCAAGAATGTTGTCAACGTTATTGATCCTTGGTCTTCATTTGAAATATGATATTCCCAGTCTGGCACGTATAAGCCATATAGCAAGGACAGATATATTGTTATAATAACAAATGCCACCACCCTGTTATATAAAAAGGCAAATGCATAAACATCATCTGCACACAAATGAAAAATTAAGACTTGAGGAGTAAAAATAAAAGACACCCACCAGTGAAATCTGTATTTCTTGATCATAGATAGCTCTGAGCTGACATTATGGTTTCCTTTAAACCAAATCTCGCAAAGTGCGGCAACTAAGTACGCTATCGCTATTCTCTGAAACCAAAACAAAATGTTACTTTATATTTTTTAGGCAGAGACCGAAAGAAAAAAAAAGAAGTAAATATATACCTGTAATATGCCCATGAATCTAATCTTTTCTACATCTATTCCATAAGTTAGGTTGTTGAGGCCATGAATGAATCCTCCTGAAAAAAAAAAGTAAAAAAAAACAATCATGTTATGTTGATATAAAGCGAGCTACTCGAGGACTTCACTACAGATAGTTAACCAACCTTGGAGAAAAAGACCAAGTAAGAGGAGTTTGAATGATCGAAGCAAAGCTTTTCTTGTCGCAGCGTACCTGCATGACAAGTTCTGTAAGCAAAAAATAGAAGAAGATCAGACTCACTCCACCAGAGAGACAGGAAGTTAATATTAAAAAAAGAGTGAGTTGAGTAGCATCACAATACCTTATAAGCAAAGGCAAGAGAGACACCGACGATAAAAAGGAAAAAAGGCATGACGAAATCAGCAAGCGTTACACCATCCCAAGGTGAATGATTAATAGCTGGAAATATTCCTCCAACATCGTCCACAAGTATCATCAACTGTTGATTATCATTCACAACAACAACAAAAACACTATTACGACAAAAAAGGGTAAGCGATAAAAACAAGGAGAAAGGCACATATAGAGATAATGATAATAAACTCACGGCGACGGTTAGGCCACGGAAGACGTCTAGAGAGACTAATCGTTCCTTGTCATGAGGGAGAGAAGGACGATGTGAAATATGGAGAGCGGACTCTATGTCTTTCTTCTCTAGCCATTGATCACCATCGTCGCAGCTTTTGATTGGTTCGTACATTACCAATTTCGTCCGCATCAAAGAGAAACCAAAGCTAACTTCATCAACTGAAGCGTCTCTCTATATATATATGGATAAAATATATTTGACAGCCAAATCTATCTTAACGACAACGGTTTGAGGAGCCACTTGAGCCGTTTGGTTCCTGATCACTTTTTATTTTACTTCCAATTCCCACGTGCCTCCCTTTGGATTGGACCTTATCACGGCTTTTCAGTTTGTTGCCGTCAGTTGCGAACTTGATTCGCTCTCTTAAAGACTGTTACTCTCTCTTTATGGGCCTACTGGTAAAGGAAAAAAGCCCACGCAAATTTACATGTACGAATTATAAATTTACAATTTTTGTCTGCAATCATGAAATTATGTTAGAATGCGAAATCGGGATTTGACATCAAATTGCATGTTAATGAATCGAGATTTTGCCTAGAATAGACAAATAATGATGGCTCTACACTCGTTATGTTTGTTTTCCTCCTTTCTCTGTTCTCAACAATCATACGGAGTGGTTCGATTTATACGAAATCCAAGGATTACACAAAAAGATACAACTGAAACGAAAGGTGATATAGTTGCAAAGTAATAGAATGCCAGGAAATGTCAAATGAGAGTGTTTCCGGTTGTTGCTTATTCGCGATCATCTAGATAAAAAAAAACAAAGCAAACACAAACAACCTTAGGCTTTCGTAGCTCCTCCGGCTTTCACAAGGTCTTCAAGAGACTTGAGAATCTGTGACTCGCTCTTACCATCCAAGTTTACACACCTCTCCACACCCATATCTGCACAAGCCCAAGCACAAATTAACGGATACACAATACACAGATAATACTAGTTGCCAAAGTAGAATACAAGAACAAATTTTTTTTAACTCAAGCAACATCGGCCAAAAGAAAGTATCAGCATGCGTATGTTGTTGAATACTTTCATCTAACCCTAACAGTCATGTGGAGCAGACGCTTGCTCCCAAAGATTTTTGTTCCTCTGACCTCAAAGCTAACGACTTCCTAAACATGACATTTGCATGGGCACAGATCTCTATATGGAGGAGAAGAGACATGATTTTCCGTATGTTTATTATGTGAAAGGAGTGGGAACACAGATTAAAGATGATCAAGTTCTCTTAACATAGATTGTCATGAATACTTCTGCTGTGATGTTCTTGCAACGAAAATAGACAAGACAAAGAAAGAACAACAGCAGTAGGTCAACGATTAGCATAAATTATATACAGTTTGGCATTCACATCAAAAACAACAAGTAACGAGCAGGTTCATGTGAAATTAATTGATGGTTGAAAAAACATTACACGACAATCAGTTCATGTAACTACCGACAGCAGTAGGCAATAAGCACATCTTAAAACCACAAGTCAATGTACATAAAATACATTTTCCATCGATAACCAAGTCTCGTGCACATACTAAGTGGAATGGTTAACTTAAGATATTATAAAGAAAAAGGAAAATGAATGCAGATCAACAGAAGAAGCCACATCTAGAACATAACAGCTGAACATGTTATCCAATAAGCACAATGATCTCAACTCTATTTACATCGAACTTACAAAGTCAAATGTTCAGCATAAGCAATTAAGCATTTTGGTGTCAATGTGTATATTCAAACTCTAATCAATAGGAGATAAAAAGGTGTTACCGTATCTTGCCCACATCTGAGGCTGGATCCCACTACATTCTCGGATCAGAATGGGGAATTTAGGGTTCAGAGACTTCAATTCTTTGTAATTCTTCTCGACGAACGTTCTGAATCGAAACAAAACACCCCCAAAAAAGTCATCAGATTTGGTTTGATAAAACAGGAAAATGAAAAGGGAAGCAGAAGAGACCTGGCGGGAGCGCTAGCTGGAGAAGATTGACAGAGAAGAATCCTGAGCTCTTTGAGAGACTTGGATATGTTTCCTCTCCATGCCATCGCTCTTCTTCTTCTTCCTTGTACAGTTTACGAATGCCGCAACACACAGACGAGACGGGACCTCCTCTTGTGCTCACAGCTTTTTTAGCTCATTGGGAATTATTAACGTTATTGGGCTTAGGCCCATTAGAGTGTGTCGACTATTGAAGAAAACGGACCTTCATTAGTTTTTGACAACTATACCCGGTTTAGAGCATTTGAACCCGTGAACCCCTCTTGGGTTCATAAATATAATTTTTTATTAGTTTCTTTTTTCTTATTACTTTTTAAAAAAATAAAAAAATAAAATAAAAATATCGAACCAATCGCGGCCCACGCTACAGTGAAGATACAAGTTCACTCCACTAAACTTCTCCCTTAAACTATTCCTTATTTTATACTTTTTTCTCTCTTGGGATCCGTGTGAACCTCTCCACAATCCTCTAATACAGATGCTCTTACCTTTCCTATTTTCTAAAGTCAAGTTACTTGGCCTAAATTCAAAGGCTTTCTCTATATTGTGACGAGGACCATAGGTTCCAGTGTCTAGATTAACATCGTAGCTAGATCATTGTTTAGTTCTGTCTCGTATTCCATTCAACATTAGTTTCTTTAGGATGCTCACTTGTAGGTAGGCTGCTTAAATCATAAACAAAATGATAACCATATTATTAAACTATATCCTAAGCTGATAAGGAAGAGAAAGAAGAGGAAATCAAAACTTAAAGAAAAACCTCATTCGATATCCATTAGGCTAGATCCTCCTCTAAAAATGACATACAAACTTTATTTCAATAACAAATTATGGAAGACATTGAATACCACTAGTAAGAATTTAAGTTATTGTATCATATTGCCGGTTGGAATTTGATATGCAAAAAAATTGATATCAACATCCACAAATACCTTATATCTACAATAAATAAATAAAATAAAATCTGAAACTAACATAGACTAAAAATCATTAGAACGTGATAATAAAACTAAGAGAAGAAAATATGATTAAAGTGTAAAATTTTTGGAGGATATATGGTAATTTCTAACTTTAATATTTAAAAGTTATATTTTATGCATTTACTTTTCTTCTGAATGAACTGAAATTCGATTATCAAAATGCTAGTTTCATTTATGTTTCTTAATATTCAACTTAAAATTTACATATGTTCAGAATTTTAAATTAATATAAATTAAAAAGATATACTGCATCTCACATTTGAACAATCAAATAATAGAAAACATAAAAATAAAATACATAAAAATAAAATACATAACACAAAAGATAGATAAATAGTAAATTGTAAAATTTGGAGATTTAACATTAATTATAAGTCATTAGATTAAAGATGAAAAATTAAATTGATAAAATGAAAGTGTACAAATTTTGAATAACAGATAATAAATTCTCAAAGTTTATCTTGAAAAAAAAACTTTATTTTATTATAAAACCAAGATCATGCTTTAGATAAATTATTTCCGAATTGATAGCAGCTGGACATACTGTAATCTTGGTTGTTGAGGAGTGTGAATGTCAACAGAACTCTATTAAACTGTGTAGGTTAACTCTATTCAACTTTAACCTCAGAATTTTTCTCATTTTGCTTAAAATCGGTAAATCCATCAAAATAAGGAGTTTAGAGAGATTCACAAAGTTACAGTTATGCCAATTTATTTTTTTATTTTTAATCTAATAATTTATAATTGGTGTTAATTTTCAATTGCTTAGCCAACCTCTCTTGTGGTATATATAATTTTTTGACTTATTTATTATATGTTATATATGGTAAATTATAAAATTTTATTTATCTGTTTGATATTAATTATTGATAAGTTTTTATATATTTCAATTAGAATTTTTTTTAATTTCATATTAAGTTTAATTTTTGTTTAATATAAATTATGTATAATTTTTAATTTTATATAATTTTTTATTAATAATCAATTTTAAAATTTGGAAAAAAATTTGGTTTTAAATATTGATGTGTAATGATAGTATCGTGGATTGCCTCGGTTTTTTTATATTTTAATAGATGATAATAATAACAATATCGAATAGATTGGGCTGAAGCCCAATAAACGAGTCCATTAAGTTAGGTTAGGTTTACGTGTCTGAATTTTCAGAAAATAAACATTATATATATTGTTTCTCTGCCACATAAAGAGATCAAATTTGCTTTTAGACTCTAAAATAAAAAAAAGCTTTCGCGAAGGAATATACAAATCTCTCTTCGCTTCTTCAGGTGATTTCCGATCTTCACAAATTTCTCTTTTTCTTTTTCGATTTAATTTCGTTGTTTATTTATCGTTTCGAACAAATCGATCGTCTGATCTTTTTTTGTTCTGGAATTTTGGATTCCTAGAGATAATTGTCTATCGGACTTTGGTTGAAATTAGGTTTCACGAGCTGAGTAAGAATTCTTGAAATGGTTAGATCCATAGGTCTTTGAAAATCATATTTAATTCATGCATGCTTGTGATGTTTATATCAGATTTGCTGATCCTAATCGCACAATATGTTTTGTATGATTGTGATTATTGCATTTAAAACCAAGTGGTAATAGTTTTGTCCTATTTGGTGAAATTCGAGCTTTGTCTTTTATATACAGCTTGGTGATGATTGGTTTGAGGATTTTGTTATCGGTTCTGTTTCCTGAGTTTTATTGAATTTGTTAATGTACGTTGTTGTTATCGGTATTAACTAGCTTTTGTCTTGTTTTTTTGCAGGTCAAGATGGGAGACAACCATGATGACGACAAGAACATTGAGATCTGGAAGATTAAGAAGCTCATCAAGTCCCTTGAAGCTGCGAGGGGTAACGGAACTAGCATGATCTCACTCATCATGCCTCCACGTGATCAGGTTTCTCGTGTTACCAAGATGTTGGGCGATGAGTATGGAACCGCCTCGAACATCAAGAGCAGAGTCAATCGCCAGTCTGTTTTGGGTGCCATTACGTCTGCACAGCAAAGGCTCAAGCTTTACAACAAGGTCCCTCCCAATGGTCTCGTACTCTATACTGGAACCATTGTCAACGACGAAGGCAAGGAGAAGAAGGTTACCATTGACTTTGAGCCATTCAGGCCTATTAACAACACTCTCTACCTCTGTGACAACAAGTTTCACACGGAAGCTCTGAATGAGTTGCTTGAGTCTGATGACAAGTTTGGTTTCATTGTGATGGACGGGAACGGGACTCTCTTTGGAACCCTGAGTGGTAATACCCGTGAGGTGCTTCACAAGTTCTCTGTTGATCTTCCCAAGAAACACGGAAGAGGAGGACAGTCAGCTCTTCGTTTTGCACGTCTGCGTATGGAGAAGCGTCACAATTACGTGAGGAAAACCGCTGAGCTCGCCACGCAGTACTATATCAACCCTGCAACAAGTCAGCCTAATGTGTCTGGGCTGATTCTTGCTGGTTCGGCTGATTTTAAGACTGAACTGAGTCAGTCAGACATGTTTGATCCCCGGCTTGCTGCAAAGATTCTGAACGTGGTGGATGTATCATACGGAGGAGAAAACGGTTTCAATCAGGCTATCGAGCTGTCATCTGAAATCCTTGCGAATGTGAAGTTCATTCAAGAGAAGCGGTTGATAGGGAAGTACTTTGAGGAGATAAGCCAGGACACGGGGAAGTATGTGTTTGGCGTGGAGGATACATTGAACGCTTTGGATTCGGGTGCTGTTGAGACGCTCATCGTATGGGAAAACCTTGATATCAACAGATATGTGATGAAGAACACTGCGACTGGTGAAACTGTGATAAAGCACCTGAACAAGGAACAGGAAGGCAACACTGAGAATTTCAAAGAAGGCAATAGCGATTTGGATGTGGAGGATAAGATGTCGTTGCTGGAGTGGCTGGCTAACGAGTACAGGCGGTTCGGATGTGCGCTGGAGTTTGTGACCAACAAGTCGCAGGAAGGGTCTCAGTTTTGCAGAGGGTTTGGAGGAATTGGAGGGATACTTCGTTACCAGCTTGATATGACCGCCTTTGATGAGGATTTGGATGTTTATGATGATGAATCTGAATAGCAATCAATCACATCCTCAACATCGCTGGTTCAGGTAGATGGCCCACCACCAAGCTTGAACCAGCCTGCGCGGGCTATCGGGGTCACGCAGTAGATAAATTCGAAACTAAATGAAGAAGCATCTTTTTCCAAAGGTAAAGGATAATATCTGTTGAAACTTAGTTTTGTTTTTGTTTCTTTGTGGGAATGCTTAGCTTAATCTCTGAAATGGTATTAAAACAGGTGAAGAATGAAGAAACTGGTGGAGAATGAAGAAGTTTACTATGATTTTATCTTTGTTATCAGTCCTTGTGTCTGCGACATCTATGGAGTTATTTATTTTTGGTTGTTTTTTTACTTATTTCCGTATTATTACATTACTCTCTTGTGTGGGAGGAGACGCTTATTGATTTGGGTATTTGTTACTCTCTCCGACTCCATTGCATTGCATGGATGATCTGCGACTCTGGTTTGTTGAATAAGTTGGTGACGACCAACACTTGGTCTCTAATCTCTATGCCTTGCTTTGATTAAAGCTTTTTGCCTTTTGTTCCTTTCTCTCTCACTCTCCATGCAAATAATCGTCTTTTATGTTTGTTGCGCAAAATACTTTAGTACTCAAGAGCCTACGCTAAAGTATCTTTAAAACTCCGAATTGGGATTCTGTTGAGGCCAATGCGGTTGTTTAGCCAGTACTAGCTAAAAATCTTTTAAGAGATATTTGGACAGTAATTTCCAGACTAGACTGCCCGAATACATGCCAGTGGAATTTCATATATTTCATAAACATTTTCACATTTCTAGTTCAATCAGAAACTATCCTAAACCGTTGAAACAGTAAAAATAATTTACTGGAAAGAGATGAATATGCGTAATGAGTTAAATAAAATAAAAAAAGAAAGTTAAATGGTGAGGGGAGGGGGTTGGTTTGGGTTTCCCCACCTATCACACCTACCAACTACGACGAGTGAGAAGAAGAATGAAAGCACGTCAAGTTAGCAGACAAAATCTCGTCCAACTCTTTTCCTCTCTTCCTTCCCCCAAGTCAGAGAGAGGTTTTTTTGCGCCTTGCTTGATCCACCCACCAATAACACAATGGCTTTGCAGATGCAGTCTTCCACGACTGTCTTCAGAAACTCCGCACCATCCACCGCAAGACTCTTCCCACAACAAGGAACCGTCTCTGTTCGCCGGGAAATATTAACGGCGTGGCGAGGAGTCAGATGCAGCGTCGGAGGAGACGCCGGGAAGAAAAAAGCAGTTCCTAATTCCAACTATGTAGTGCCTTTGGACAAGTTCTCTTCCTCCTCGTCCATCACTCGCCCTCTGATCGAGATACTCCGCGATCTTAACAAGAAAATCCCTGATAACATCGTCAAGAGCCACGATCCTGGATCTACTGCCGCTTCTTCCGGCTTCATCCCTTGGTACTCTCCCTTTAACCGACTTCTTGTTGCTTGCTCGATCTGACCTCTTCTTTCGACTTTGGTATTTCCCTAGGTACCATGCAAATCGGATGCTCAGCTTCTACGCACCTGGTTGGTGTGGGGAAGTTCGTGATGTCATTTTCTCTGAGAATGGTAATGTCACTGTTGTTTATCGTCTCACCATTCGTGGCTCTGATGGTGAGGTAAGCTTACTGAACTTAGTTATGTGTTTCTTTGTCCAATGTTGAGCAATCAAACCTTGATTTGCCTCTTTCTGTGTGTCCTCCCACACCATTCAAAAACCCAAGTTTCGTGTAAATGCAGGCACATCGTGAATCCACCGGGACAGTAACGGCGACTGATGATCACATCGACGATCCAGTTGCTGCAGCTGAGGAAATCGCATTCTGCAGGGCGTGTGCTCGATTTGGTCTCGGCTTGTATCTCTATCACGAGCAGTAGGCCGATATATCTCAAGTGTGTGCTTACGTTTTTTTTTTTTTTT
>KE155957.1:1244100-1256471 GCA_000411075.1 Sisymbrium irio
AACTATAATCTATATTACTACTATAAAAAACTGATTCCAATGTATTGAGATAGAATTGGTTATGACATATTAGATAATACTAGTTTATGTATTTTTTTGTAACGCAATACTAATTTATGTCTATTAACTAGAAATTCCACATACTATCGATATATAACGTCATCAAATCAATCAAGTTGAATCCACACACAAATATAAAAATAATTTCATTTTTTCATTAGTTAACATAGTCGGTTTTTAATTAATTAAGTTGTATTGCTATATTTTTAAAATCAAAATTACTATAAATAAGTTAAAATACTGTTTTTCTATTCATCCATAATTTATAGACTTTTGAATGTATTACTAATTGAACTAGATATGATTACTTCGAATTAGTTTGAGTAAACTGATTAATAAGATTTATACATGGATTTAAGTTTACTAACTCTCTAAGTATACAGTGGAAGTTTACTAACTTTCTAAGATTATATTTTGTTATTTTTATCTTTAAAATAGAAAAACTCTATAATAAAGGTGAAATTTGCTTTAGTATATTTCTCTATAATAGTAATTTTAATTCTAAAGTAAAAAATAGGAGTATATTATTTTTTCTTCTATAAATAAGAAAAATAGTAATTTTTATTATAGAAAAAGAAATAGAGATATGATGATGAATTTTTACCTCTTTATTATATATTATATAGAAAAAAACAATAATGGATTGGAGATGTTATAAGTGTGCCTCTCGGCAAAACTTTCTCGAGCGTTTTTTCAGTGTGAATGAAACTAAAATCAATAACCAAACCAATAATCAACTTGAAACCATTTATGTTCAATTAAAAATAGCATTTGATTAAAACTGAATCTCGAAAACGTAAAAAAAAAACCTAAAAATAAAAATAAAACAGTAAATTGAAACCAATGTCAAAACACAGGATTAAACAGGTTTAGAAGTTTAATTCTTGTCAGTTTAATTTAAAGTTTCGATGTAAACCGACTTTGAATGGAGAACATTATTAATATGTTGGATTAATTGTGTTTTTTTCTTGTTGGGCTTAGAAAAAAGGGAGAAAACAAAATGTTGGCGAATTAAAAGGTTGGGTTAATTTGTACGAGGAGGAAAATTAGCAAATGCGACAAATAAGTTTTTTGCGCAACTCCTAGAATCTTCTGGCCTTCATCATCATCATCATCATCACTCTTCTCTTTTCTTTTTCCATCTTCTTTCTTTTCATCACTCCTCTCTTTTTCTCTTCGATTCTCCCCAAGTTTCCTTGCTGATGCATTACGCCATGAACGGTGATTCCGACGCGAAGATGATGGATACCGACTCCCGCGAGACTTTCGTTCTTGACAAACCCTCCACCCCCAGAGATTTCCTCTCCGTCGCTCGGAGGCTCGTCGATCAAGGCGAGCCATCTCAAGCTCTCCAAGCGGTAACTTTTTCCGACTTTCTTCTACCATTTTGCTCTTTCCCTTTGTTTGTAAGCTTCTTCGGATTTGTTCCCACGAGACGGTTTTTGTTGTTGAGAAGAAGATGAGATGTTTTAAAGTTTGAAACTTTGATTTGGGTTTCGTTTATTATTACTATTTATAATTCCTAAAGATTCAGTTTTTTCGATGGTTTTCGTTGCTGAAGTGAATTAGATTGTAATCCAATGACCTTAGTCTTGTCAAGATTAATCCATTCGTTTGTTTCTTGAGAACAAACGCTTTTGATCAGATTTGTTTGGGTGAAATAAGTAAACAAGTAGCTTTACTGGTTTGAATCCTATCACTTTACCTTCATCCGTTAGCTATCACATTAAGAAGATTTAGAATTGTTCAAGAAAGATCTCCTCTTAGTCTAAGATTGAGTGAACAAGTCGAGTCAGTGTGAACGTAACTATTATGTTGACTATATCTGACTTTCAGAATGATAAAGTATCATCCTTGTTGAAATGGGGTTGGTTGTGAGTAGGATTCCACACCGGTTTCTCCTCATGAGACTGATATATAATGGCAAGATCGTTAGCTTTATGGATATGGTCTGCATTGACTTTTTTTTATAATCCTTGTATGTTCCCTTTCCTGAGTCAATCTACCTTGTTTGAACAGGTGGTAATGGCAATGAGAACCCAAGGAGGAGATGAGGCGGTACTTCAGATACTGAACCGTACCCGTGAACTTTACAAGCGTCGAATCCAAGAATCAGCTAGTGTAGATCAGCTGGCTTCTATATTTGCAGAGTGCGCCATTACAGAGGCACAGCCTCTTGGGAACGAGCCGATATCAACAGACTTGTTCGGTACCAAAGAAAGAGTCACAGCGGATGCTTGTGGCATATCTATTCTTGAAAAAAGCGGGAGGTCACAGATCATGCTTGATGCCTTTGCTGACGGAAGCAGCTTTATTTGTCTGCAATGTGGTGGTCTGGTGAGCATCCATAGGAGAGATGAACACTATGCGTATTGGTGTACCAATATGTGATACAAGCATGCCATCTTGTTTGGCCATGACATGAGAAACTGAGGTATATTGCTTCAGCTTGTAATATTTGGGTGTTAGTTGTTGTTGTTGATCTTTGAACGCAGTGGGAGATGTATAACACCTTACAAATCTGTCTCATACCGTAACATCCTAGACTTGTAATGTCTCTAATGCTTATCAATAAAAGCCGGAAGAAAAGACATTGAATCATGTCTCTCTCAGTCTTTGTTTTTGCTCTGTGTATTGCTCTCGTTTCATGTCTCACTCTTACGATATGATGTGCTCTATGATTTTTATAATCGTCAACTTCTGAGACTTTGAACAGAACTGAACACTAAACAGATATTTTATCATTTACAACAAAACCAAAGAACAAATAAACTGGTAAATTCTTCATACAAATAATATCTGCAACTTGAAGATGAGGTTTTATTTCCTCAATGAGCTCCTTTAGTGGATGTATAACATGTCAATTCTATCAACATGAAAAAGAGCAATCTGACTCCTAAAAAGCCGTCTGCTATCTGTTACCTACAGCAAGCGATCGGCAGCACCCGTCCGCTCGTCCTGGTGCTCCCTCCTTAATACGGTACACACGCCAATAACGAGGTTTCCAATATCACACAACGTTTAGAGTTTTCCTCCCAAAATGAAACACGGCAGCAAATTCCATTCTCTGCTCATGCATGAATTTGATCTTCGTTAGAAAATGTCAAACGGTATCCTCCACTAAGTTGCTTCAATAATCTTAGGAAGGATTGATTTACCTGCACCCATTCGTATGATCCTTTCCATAAAAGTCTCATACTCACAGGTAGAAAAGAGAGCTTGAACACTTTAAAAACAGATTTCTCTCAAAAAACGGCAAGCAACTTGATCACATGATCTTATTAGGCAGAGCCTTATGTCGAGGTTTTGCCTTGAGAAGTGTTTCATCACTGTGCCTAATCCACTCGGAGAGCCTCCATGGCTTTTGCCACTTCCATTTGAATTGGACAATCCACTGGTGATGACTTCTCTTCCACCTCCAAAGTTTTCCACTCTGTTGCCCAACGGCTGATAGTTTCCTCATCGACACTTGTCCCATCGGTACCATCTGCCCCAAACAAAACGTACATAAGACTCTTAGAGATCAAGTAAACCTTGCATTTCCATCATAATCCTTTAAGGAAGCAGAATGAAATGATTCTAACCTTCTTGTTCGTATTAATAAATGAAGCCGAGTCTCTCACTTTCCCATTAGCAATCCCGGGGGTAAATTTGAGCTGTTTCTGTGCTGGCACGCTCATTGGAGAAGGTGTGCTCAGGTCTTCAGCTAAATGTTTCACTGAACTCGGCGGAGTTCCCTAAACCAACATTTTATTTTTTTCACGTTATTTCGCTAACCAAAGCTAAAGTTAAGTAGACTAAAATATGGTTATGGCATAGTCTTACAATTGGAGATGAAGCTAAGGAAGTTGCATGTGCTTGCTCCCTTAATTTAAGCTCTTTTTCTGCTTCTTTCCTTCTCAGCTCACTCTGTCTAAGAAGGCCAACAATTTCTTTGAACTGATCTTTCATATCTTTTATTTCTACATCTTTCTCCCATAGTTGGCACCTGCATGGAAACAAAGAAAAGAAAAGCCATGAAAACCTGATCAGAGATTAACTTTAACGCTGAAATCCGTTTTCTTCAATGTAGGACGTGCGTCACTTGGAAACTGGAGGTACCTTGTTTCAGCAAGAGAGTTGAACATATACTGAAGCAAGTTTTTCGCCTCTCCCATTGATCGTAGCTGGTTCCAGCGGCCACGGTTTGTAAAAGCACGCTCTCTTTCTTCTGCCTCAGAAAGTTGTGACGCCATTGCTACTAGAGAGTTCGAAGATATCCCGAGCATGTTCTCAAGTGAAGATATTCGGGCCATCCTTGCATTAGGTGACAACGATGATGCCCTGAAATAGAACTCGTAAGGACCGGAGCAAGATTCGAAAGCGAATGATATGAAATTCATGAAATATAAGTACCTAGCAAATCCATTCTTTCCTCTTGGAGGACTTAATCCTTTCACTGCAAACTCATCCACTTGTCTTAACACAGCCAACTCTTCCGCTAGAGCAGCCCGTCTAAAATTATTTCCAACCACATGCGTAATCAGTAACCACTAAAAAAACAAGTTAACAGTCCTTGTGATCGTAAATTACACGGTTAAATGCATTCCAGACTTACACATGGCTTTGTTTCTCGTACTCATGACGTACTTCATGCACATTCACCATAACTTCCAACTCATGATCTAGCCATCGCTGCAACGACTTCTCATTGGTCTAAGAGAGTATGAGCTGAATTAGATTTTTAAAGAATCACAATGATACAAACTACACAAGGTATAGAAAAAAGGCTTTATGTTCAATCCCCACCTGACCATTTGTTCCACAGCCATTTGTACCACCTGCATAAATAGTGTTTTAATTAGAATCTTAAAAAGCACAAATACTTAGATCAAAGTGACATGATTTCATTCAGGTGTTCAAATCACGGAACATCAAGTATCAAAACGCAAAATAAGTAATACCTGAGTGTTCACGAGGAGAAGATTTCCGAGCTTCCAACAACTCTTTCAACCTCTTGGTAGCCATTGCAGCCTCTTCTGTCTTCCTCTGAAGAACCTGAGAGTGCAAATTTTCCTTAATTTCTACAGCAATCTTGTTTATCTGATCTTACAGAGACCATGGAACATTACTCAAGGTCAAAAATTTCAACATTACATGGCAACGATCTTGTGCTTACCATTTTCTGGCGCTGATTCAAAGCTTGCAGCTTATGCCTTTCATACTCGCTCTTTCTCCCTTCTTTCCGTAACTGTTTTGGGCGGCGAAAGTTAAAATATAAAGGTACAGTTAGAGTCTAAGATCATCTCAGAGAGGACACTGTGGAAGAAAATTTAACGCAGGGACTTGATTAAGAAAGAAAAGGCAAATGTACCTGTAGAAGTTCCTTCTCTCGGGAGGCTTTCCACTGTCGAAACTGTTCTGCTTCTTGTTTCATTCTGTGCTGTAGTTGAACCTATACGCCAAGGAAGAGAATCAAACAAATGCATTTTTCAAAGTGATGATTTGATACGACTAAAAACTATATCTTCATATTTATACCTTTTGTGCCTTGATGGACTGGATTTCATCCTGTAACCTCCGAGCCGCGTCATCACTCTTTTGTTTCTGCTTCAGTAGCTGAACCTGGTTCTCTTGCTTTTTCTTAAGGTCTTGAATCTGTGCTTCAAGCGCTTTTAAATTCTGAGCGTGCAAATCTTGCAACTTCTGGGCTTGACCATCAGAAGCAAGGTTCTCAATTTCAGCCAACAAACGGTTTCTCTCTTCCTGGAAGAAAGAAAGAAATAGTTCGACAACCCATACTATGGTTTTAATGAAACTACCGAGATGAAAACCTGAGCAAAAAATGCAAAAAAATATATTCCACCTGAACAGATCTCTTTTCATCCTCCACCTCCGCAATTTTCTTTCCAAAATGTTGCTTTAGCGCAGCCGGATCATAGCCGTCAAAGAGCTTCATTTCAGACTGTTTTCATACATGGATTATGTTGTTATGGACAAGAATAAATCTCAAACCCTCTATGAAATTTCAGTTCATAACTTAACAAGTATAGAGACCTCTTTCTCCTCTAGACGGCGGTTCAGTTCATGCAACTCTTTGTCCATACTGTTTTGCAAGAGCTTGTGCTCCCACTCCTTTGCCTCTTCGTCTATTTCTCTTGGATCACCTACGTATAATAAAACTCTCGTCTTCAATAAAATTGCTGTATTTTAGTTTCAAAACTGTTTTGAATCTTTATTTTTACCTATCGTGGCTTCAACCATGGGATAATTGGACGATTCTATACTGTGCAAGCTCCTTTTCAGCCCATCTGGTCTGACCGAACCGACAATTTCATCCTGTGACCAAATAGTTCAACATTTCAAAACAACAAAAAAGATCTAGCATAAACAGACATGGTGTCCACATATAATAAAAACAAAAGAGAATAAAGTTAGAAAATTACAGCTTGTATGTCTTTAAAGTCTTTTTCAGAATGCTCTACACCACCACATCTGCTTCGGTACTCATGAAGTTCGCGGCAAAGGTCTTCATTAGCAGTTTCAAGGCAAGCAATCCTTTCCTTAAGAACCTACACCATCACACTCACTCTTAGCCTATATCCTCCAAAATATTTTCTTGAATTCTCGTGTAAAAACTAAAAACCATAAAGGTCAACTTACCTGAAGTTCTGCACATGAGGATCCTCCATTCCGTAAGGAGAGCTCTGCCTGCAAGTATTCGAGCTGTTGGCGCATTTTTAGCATCTCACTGGACACTGGATCTCTATTAACCTGTTTATAAAAATATCAAATAGTGAAAAGAGGAAATTAGAGTAATCTAATTTCAGTCAATATTTTAGTCTTTTTGAGATTGGCAATGACATATCGGAATAGCTTACAACAGGTTTGTTCCGGATGTTTCGGGCACGGTTTGCATATTTAAGAGTGTTAAGTGTTTCCTCCGCATTAATATCTGCAGGACTGATGCAAGCTGGAACACGAACAGCAAGCATTAGAGAGATATTAGACGAGTATTAACCAAACCATAAACGGATTCAAAGCATAACCCTGCAGGTTACCTATCATCACCGTTCTGCTATTGCCACCAAGGGAATCCTATAAAGTTTAACATGCAAAAGGTTTAAGAAAGGAGCAAACACTACGCAATGTGATATTCAAGAAATATGAAAACAAATAATACCTGCAAAAGTCGTGTTAGTTTACTGTCTCTGTAAGGAACATGGGCACCGTCTTTACGCTTTTTCTCGTCTCCGAGCGCACTGATGACATTACCAAGCGCAAGAAGGCCTTTATTTATGTGTACTCCTGGTGAAAAAGAATCAACTTCCATTACAGCACAGTGATCTAAAAGGCTTTATTATTGTTCTACGAAAAATCGTTACAGAAGAACACTTACCTTCTTTAAATCTCATACCGTCAGAGCCAGTTCGTTTGGCTCGTTCTGAACCAGCGAGGTCTACTAGGTGCAACTTCGCACACAGATACTCTTCTTTCAAACTCCCATTGTAAGTACCGTTTTCAGGAGAATCTGTATTAATCTTGCGCATTTGCTCCACGGTGATGGTAAAAATGGCATGTGAACGACTGGCGACATAAGAAAAAAAAAAGACTTATATAATTTGCAAACATAGAAATAACCAAATAAACAGAGAAATAAATAACAACAGAAGATTATAAGTCACCTGGACTGATTGTTCATGTTAGTACTACCGGTAGCTCTGCTGATCGACCCTTGGTCTAGGCAAGCCGCCATCTCTTTGAGAGTAGTGACGCTTACTTCCGTGGATCCTGCTAATGTGATAACACCGTTGGATGTTTCTCTGATCTGTATTGGTGGCTTCCCAGGGACATGCGCTACCTTGCCATTACTAGGAGTGTCTGATTTATTAATAGTGGAAGGATCCAGCAAATCTTGCACCTCTTCTTTATGAATCTGGCAAAATCAAGAACCATTACAATGGTCAAGGTTACAAAACACTCGAAACAAGAGAAACCAACCCACGAGTTAAGCTTGTTTAAAACGAACCTCGATAAAAGAAACGTGGATTTGAAACTCAATCTGATCCTTGAGAGTCTCAATCTTGCTGAAAAGAGCGTTCATAACTTGAGGTACGATTCCTGTTTGGCTGCTGTCTCCGCAGCCAGTACCCATTGTGTATGTTTTACCTGAACCCGTCTGTCCATAAGCAAGAACCGTAGCATTGTAACCTTGAAATAAACCGTCAACGAGCGGTGCAGCACATTCTTCATACATTTCAGTAGATGGAGTTCCAGAGCTTCCATACACATGATCGAAAGTAAAAGAATGTGATCCAATTTGTACCTGTATCAATCATATTCACACAAATACAATCCAAAAAAAATGTTTTGATTATTATTACATATCAAGCCATGTACTTTCCGACAATATTTCAAAACCCAACAAATAAGCATTAGAGATTGCTTAATTGTCACATATCCGAGCAGATGAAAAATAAAAGAATATGATCCAATTATCAATTATATTCACAAACAACAATCCAAACAAAGAAATGTTTTGATCATCATTACATTTTACATATCAAGCCATGTACTTTTTGACTATGTTTCAAAACCCAACAAATAAGCATTACAGATTGCTTAATTGTTTGGATTTGACAATTCACATATCCGAGCAAATGATAACAAAAACCTTAAAAGACTTTATCTTTTCGTCGGAAAAGTCTCAGTCTTGGGAATTAATCTTGTGACCAAAATTAATTAAGGAAATTAAGTTAAGATGCAATAATTCTAATACCATCCTATAAAAAAAAGACAGAACTGACTAAGTCAAACATGCATAAGAAAGAGGAAGGAAAAATCAGTGATACTAAACGTCGCAAGATCTAGATCTCAGGGAGGGAACACAATTCCGATGAAAAAGCTAAGCAGTTTTTATAAATATAATTTAATAAAAAAAAAGAAAGGAGACATCTTTTCAAGTGCAGATTACGAAAACAGACAGAAAGCTGTGACATTGTCCGAAGCTGGGAAAAAGAAACAGTACCTGTGGTTTACCGGAAACGACAGTGACACAATCTTTACAACCTTGAAGCCGTTCATCGCCGATGAGCGGTCTGATGTGGACAGCAACTTTAACGGAACAATCATCGGATTCCATTGATGAAAGATGGAAGAAGGAGTGATCAGAAAGTCGAGAAAGAGAGAGAGAGTGAAGCAGAAAGGAGAAGGAGAAGAAGAAGAGAGGTGAGCGTTTGCAGCAGACAAATGTTGGTTTGATGATGTGTGTTTGGAGAGAGAGAGAGAGAGAGAGAGAGAGAGAGACGTGAAAAAAAGGAAGGGGTAGATATGGAAATTTAGAAAAATAGAAAAGTATTTGGCGAGAGAGAGCTTAACTGCAACGACAATAACCTTATTCTTTAGAGACTTCCCTTAGGCTTCACTCCTTACTTACTGTCTCTTTCAGACCAAAACGGACCGACGTGACTTTAATTTCACTCTTTCCCGTTTTAACCCTCCAAATGTCTTTCTTTCTGTAGAAGAGAATGAGTTTTCTGACAAAAAGTGGGGTTGATAAATGAGATCAAATTGGTTACTTTATTGCATGTGCCATTACCTCTTTATATGTATTATTTACATACCAAAATGATTCTATGTCACAAGAGTTTTAAGTTTTGCCTCTTCATTTCGGGTAAAAGGTTTGGGGTGATAGCTAGTCAAGATCGTGTCAAGGAATATAGACTATCAAAACAACTATCCGAAATGTATATTAAAAACTTGGATTATGTGGTAGTAGGATGTATGCGATCTCGTATAATTTAAAATTATTATCCAAATACATAAAAGTTGGATTTATGTTCTTAGTGTTCCGGATAATACTGGATATATGATTTTTAAAAAATATTATATTCTGGAAAATTTAGATGATAGAAAATTATGAATAGTTTTGCCAGCTTTAAAAACTTCTAAATTATCTTAAATAGTTTTTACAATTTAGACATATCAATATAGATAAATAGAATACTTTTGGTAATTATTAGAGCATTTCTAACAAGCTCTCAAATCCTTAAATTTTGAGGTTTTTGTCACTCTAACAAATCCTCATATCCTTAAATTTTAAGGACTTAAACAATGAAACCTCAAATCCTTAAATTTGAAGTTTCACTATTATTCCCCTCAAATATATTTCTTATTTTTAATCTATTCCTAATATACATATGTCTTTCACAAATAATTACATTAAACTTAATATAAAAATATTTAAATACAATAAAATAAATAAAATAGAAAAAACATTTTATAATATTAAACACAAAGTTTAAAAATTGAAATAAAATAAGAAATAAAAAAATTATACACAAAATACTTGAATACATAAATATTACATTTATTACAAATGGTACCAAAATACTAATAAAAGTCATTATTTTATCATGTAATCTTTATTATGTAATATTGTGTGATTTATAATAAAAGAAATAATTATGTATGTTTTAATATATATAGAATATATTTTTATATTTATTTATAAAATTTTAGTATTATTAATAAATTTTGTAAATATGAAAGATTATATTGTAAATTAATTACATTTTAAAGACTTTTTTGAAAATTCTAGTGTTGGTGAAAACCACCCTCAAATCTTCATTTTAAAAACTTGTTTCTCTCAAAATGAGGGACTTTGTTGGAGATGCCCTTACCCAAACCATACTAATATGTCCGTTTGAATAAATGATTTTGATCATAACAGAGCATTTTTTATTGTTTAATATCAATCTAAAATAAATTCATGATTTGAATCGGGTACAGATAGAATAGGGTGATCCAACCCAAAATGCACATGCATAAACTTTAATAGTAGGTGTATACATATAACTTATCAATGCGTACAATTGTACACACTAGCTAGATGACTGTGGTTATTTATTACATGAGTTTTATGGTATGGTTTGGTTTGGAGTTAGATTTTTTCCGGCATCAAAAGGGCAATTATGTGCTTACCTAAACTCCAACTACACTCATTATCTATCTTTGCTGCCTGTAAGTATTGGGTGTGTCTTCCTTGAATTTTCCCGCCTTGCTTCAAGTAGCAACTTTTTCTATGTATAGAATGATGTTTAACAAAGCAAGACCAACGTTGGTTAAAGGTTTACATCCAAATCTAATTTTTTATGTTCAGATTGCTATTAGATATAGTGAGATAAGAAAACATACACCGCCAAAAAGAAAAAAAAGGTTGGTGACGTTGACGTAATCGTGAAGCAAAGACGGCCATGATATTCTTTCTATATATTGAGGGGAAGAGAACACCAAATAATCACAATAACGATATCAGGGATAAATACAAGAGAAATTAAAAATATTAGATGTATAACAGTACAAGTAAACAAATTGTGGATGCAAGCCTTGACATTAAACTCAAAAAAATATTAGTGGACACAATCGTTGACAAAAAGGGTCATTTTAAAAAACAAAGTTTAATGCGCAGAATAATATAAGAAGATAGTATAAGAGAAAAAAAAAAAAAGGCAAAGGACGACTTTTAGGGAAGGGTCCACAAGGAGAGACAATGCGAGCTGGCGGTGGAATCGTGGTCACGTGGCTGTAGCGATGGGGTCCCAAAAGTATAGGCTTTATGGGTAAGTCACTGCCCCCAAGAGCCTGTCTCTTCCTCATTTTCCACTCCTTTCTTTTTGAATTTTCCTTCAATAAGTTTTTTCATCGAATGTCTTTTTCTTTTGGAACGTTGGGTTTGTGTTTTCTGCAGTATACGACATTCATCGGTTTCTTAGTAATGGTCCTACTGGACATGTGTCGAATGGAGGATATGCCGCATTGTTATTTGTTACCAACAAACCAAGTATGAATCAACATTTAGAACTTAGGAGAAACGTGAAATCAAGTGTCGTAAAAAAACAGAAGAAAGGTGAAAGCGAAAAAATCGAAATATATATATATATCTTCTTGATATTAGTTGATGGAAAGATGATTAATAGAGACAGATGTTCGGAATTTATTAAACGATCGAAGTTGGAATCGTGTGGTAAACGCAATCCAAATAGATATACGACAGAAATGCATAAGCCCAAAACCAATATTGTTTTAAAACAAAATTCATATAAAATAGCCCAATCGGGAAACATTTTTTTGATAAAAAAGCCCAATTTTTTATAGGGAGAGATGGATTAATATTCTTAAAATTTTTTGTAATTTAAAAACTAATTTATCTAACTAAAAGTTTGAAAACTAACTTTCTTTTAGGTAAAAAAATATAAATACCTATTATTAATTATGAGATAAAATTTTATTTAAAATAAAATATTTTAAAATATCTATATTTTATATATATA
>KE155957.1:1265903-1289832 GCA_000411075.1 Sisymbrium irio
AAATTAGAGTTTTCACACAAATGTTTAAAAATTAATATTTAAGAATTAATACATCAATTTTTGTAACATAAACAATTTTTCATAATGTTTAACCAATAGTAATCACTACAATTAATATTCTTCGAATTTACATTTTTATGGAAAATATTTTAAAATGGTATAAATTTTATCTTTTTGAAACTAAAAGAAATGGTAAAAATATATTTTTTTAAAAATAGAGGAGTATGTTTTTCAATACGACGTTGTTTAGATATGTGAAAAAATATACTGTATGCTTGTCAATGCCATATCTTCAGTCCGGGTTAATTCGGACATGTTTAATCGTCTGCTAGAATCATTTATATGTGTAGGTATAAGTGTTTAACAAAATTTAAAAGCAATATATTTTGTACAACTTATTTAATATTGTGTGATACATTCAGTATTTAATTTCATATTAAACACTATAGCATAACTTTATTCAGTCGTGCTTAAGTCTTAACTTGTTCTAAAAGAAAATTCTTCAAAATTTGAGATCATGAACAAGTTTAGAGAACAGGCCTCCAATACTCTTCAACCGGTCGTAACTCCCTGTCTCCACTACGGTTCCATCTGCAATTACCGCAATGCGGTCAAATTTCTTCAGGGTGTTGAGGCGGTGAGCCACAACTACAGTTGTCATCTTCCGGCTAGCCATGATCCGAGCCAGAGCTTCCTGAACAGCCTGCTCGGAGTCAGAGTCTAAGGAACTCGTAACCTCATCAAGTAGAAGTATCACAGGGTTTCTCAGAAAGGCTCTAGCAATAGCTAGCCTCTGTTTTTGACCACCTGAAAGTTGCACTCCTCTTTCCCCACACCCCGTATCATATCCCTTCTCCATTGCCCTTCATAGGAAGAAAAACAAAAGCAAAAAAGAATCACTAACAATAGAACTGAATACGAGCTCATTTTAAGTCTTTCAACAACTACGATCTTAGATTCATAAGTTTTGGACCTAATGTACGCTTCTAGAAAAACCCTAGCCCTAAACTAGTAACCAACCAAAAATGTGGACGTAAAATACTTGTCTACTCGTTTCTCTGACTTGTGTTTTAGTACTAAAAGTAAAAGTATACTTACGAGATGAAATCATGAGCATTGGCGGCTTTAGCAGCCTGCGTAACCTCGTCCTCGGTCGCTTCCGGCCGTCCAAGCAAAATATTCTCTCGGATACTTCCGGAATAAACAACTGGCTCTTGGCTCACTAGTGCAGTATGTTTCCTATACCATTTTATATTTATTTCTCTCAAATCTACGCCGTCTATTCTCACACATCCCTTTTCCACGTCATAGAAGCGTTGGATCAAAGCGATCACTGTTGATTTTCCGCACCCTGATGTACCGACCAATCCAATGCTAGTCCCAGCCTTGATTTCCAAGGAAAACCGTTGGAGAACCGGAATGCCTGGCCGGTTTGGATAAAAGAAATCAATATTCTTTAGCTCTATTCTCCCGGTTATTGCCTCAATCTCTGCTCCACGGTTTGTATTGTCCTTCACGTATCCATGAAAAATAAACATTAGTTTATTGCATCATATATTAAATTTAGTTCTAAGAAATTATGTTCAACATAGAGAAAATCGTTAGGCTTTATTCAATTCTTGTATATATTTGGAATAAATAATGAGAAAACTCTTTAACGTATAAAAAACAACGAGATGGTATTGGTGGTTTGTTTCTTACTTGATATGAAGGACGGTCAAGGATTTTGAAGACGGAAGAAATGGCGGCTGAGCCCTTGGCAAGGTCAGAAGTCATGCTACCTGCTTCCGCAATAACCTTACCGGTGCTAACCAAAACAAAGAACGTCTTGAATACATCCCCGGCAGAGATTTCTCCATTTTGAACCAGCACTCCTCCATACCAGAAATCTAATGCCCATGTCATGAAGGTTAGGCACTGCGCCGATCCCATCCCAAACCCTGCGAGCCATGCTGCCTTCTTGCCCTTTCTCCTCGCCTCATATTGAGCCTTGTCAAATATTTCTATGATCTTTTTCGTGGACCCTAAAGATGTAACAATCTTGTGGTTGTAAACAGCTTCTGATGCAATATGTGAGCTACGGTTTTGCGCATAAGCGTAGTTCTGGGCGATGCTGGAGAGCAAAACTTTTTTTGTGTAGAAGCAAAGCACAGCGAGAGGCTGGACAGCGATCATGACCAACGCGAGTTTCCAAGCAACTAGTAAACCGATAACCATCGCAATTATGACACCTGAAATGGTCTGGACAAGCAAGGAAATTCTGTCGGATACTATGGACTTCACAATGGATGCTTCGTTACTAAGCCTTGAACAAAGCTCACCGCTAGAGTTCTCTTCCACATCAAACCAGGCGGGTTCAAAGGTGAAGATCTTCTCTAGCATTCTCAACCGAAGTCTTTGCATTAGCCTTTCACCCATTTTGGCAAAGCTGTAATGCTGAAGGAGATTAAGGGTGATGGAGATAAAGGTGAGGGAAACAAAGATTAAGGAGTAAATTCGAATTCTGTCCTGCATTTGTTGTGAGCTTTTCGAAAAAAAAGCAGAGATCATACCGCCTATGTTTAAGGCATAAATCGGTTGGATTGCACCAAATGTTGCAGCTGATATGCAACCGAGGAGAGAAGACTTCCACTCAGGGGAAACCAACGGAAGAAGTCGAATGAAAGAAGTAGAAGGGAGATTATCATCGAGTCCTGCTGCGTGAATGCTTTCGAATGGAATAGGAGAAGCAATGATATCAGGGGTAGACCTTATACTTAGCCTGTTGAAGCTGTTCTTGGCAGACCAATATTGTCGTCCTTCAGGAGTTTTGACCCCATCTTGAAGATCTTGTCTATGTTCATGGCTGCTGAATTGTCTTTGCATTTTTATGAGTTTTGCGTAATGGTTGTTCTTCGTCATCAAATCTTCATGAGAACCCATTTCTTTAACGGAGCCATTTTCTAACACAGCAATGAGATTTGCTCCTCTAACAGTTGAAAGCTTATGCGCCACCACCTGTTTCACAATATATGCATTTTATTGCAAAATGAAAAGTCATATACAGACCATGCATGACATGTACAGCCTATAGCGGTTTGTACTGATTATTTTTTACATTTGAGTTCATGCATGTTATTAAAAAGAATGTGAGAGTGGTATTAGGTACCAGTGTGGTTCGTCCGGCGGCTACTTGATCAAGTGAATTTTGAATCAATGTTTCAGATTCTCCATCTAGTGCACTTGTTGCTTCATCTAGAAGTAAAATCACTGGATTTCTAATAATCGCCCGTGCAATTGCAATCCGTTGCTTCTGACCTCCGGATAAAAGTCCCCCGCGATCACCTATCTGTTTTCACGTCAATGTTATAAAAAAATACAGAAATTTATAATCAAGTGAAGCAAATGACTCTAAGAGCTGATTTTCTTTACACACACCTGTGTCTCATAACCATCTGGCAATTGTGTTATAAAGTTATGAGCATTTGCAGCCTTTGCAGCTGAAATGACTTCATCCGCTGATGCATTATCTTTCCCAAACATAATATTTTCCTTTATGGAGGTCCCAAACAAAGCATGGTCTTGACTCACAACACCAATTTGTCCTCGCATCCACTTTAACTGAAGAGTCTTTATGTCAAACCCATCGATCCTCACATACCCTTCTGTTGGATCATAGAACCGTTGCAGCAATGCAATCACTGTCGATTTACCACTTCCACTAGCTCCCATCAGAGCTATGGTTTTTCCAGCATCTGCTCTGAGAGTGAAGTCCTTGAGAATTATGGAATTTGGACGAGAAGGATATTTAAATGTTACACGATCAAACTCTACTCTTCCCTCGATCGCTTTTGGTATGAATCCTTTGGTCGTATCCTCACCATCTATCTCTGGAATTCTATCAATCCTTGAACATATGCGAGCTGCCGCAACTGAAGCCTCCGAGAAGTATCTGATCTCAGTAAGTGCCGTCCCTAGAGAACTGCATCATTTTTCCATTCAACAAACAATTACTTTCTCGACTTTACGAAGAATAATGTCGGTTTGACATATTTCAATGATAATTGTTTAAAAATGGAGAGATAACTCTCATGCAATATATGAATATGCAAATATTCACTTACTTACAGGCCACTCAAGATGAAACAAATTCCGGCTGCGTAAATGCGTCCACCGGTTTCTTGTTTGTGCATCACCAATCTGCTTCCGTACCAAGCAAGGAAAGCCCATATGGTGAATGAAATTCCTGTGCTTCCCACGGCTAAACCTTTGGCCACACCTTGCTTTAGCCCAAGCTTCCTGTGTCTTTCCAAGATCTCTGAGTAGTTCTTGATGATTTGAGTCTCAGCCGTGAACGAAAGAATGGTCTTGACGGAGCTTAGGGCCTGTTCCACGATCGAGTTTGCTTTCGCGTATTCCTTGTAGGATTTCTTAGATAAATAAACAAGGTATTTGCCATAGATCAACCCTGGGATTAGAAGAAGAACAAGTGATGGGAGGGCTACGACGGTTAATCTCCATGAGAAGTACGCAGCAAACACGAGGCCTGTAATGAAAACTGATGTGTGCATCAAGAATATGGGCACCTGAGATTATAATTGCTGAATTATCATTTTTTTCAACATGAAATATATATTATTTAAATATAAGAAAGGAACTGTTTAAGCATAATTTTTTTGTTTTTTTTTAAGTATTTACTAAAGTATGACATTACAAAATTTTGTTTGATGACGTAGACAGTATTCACGATACCAACATTTTCTTAAAGTTAGGTCAAGTAAAATTTGCGGGTTGAGTTAAAATATTGGCAAGTTGTTTAACCAAAAGAAGGCAAGTTTTAAGGCTTTTGCAATTTTAATAAGAAAAAATTGAAAGAGACTGTGAATATAATTTTTTTTAAAGGATAGGACAAAAATAAAAAGCCTATATTTTTATTATATTTCTCTTAGTGGAATTACTTTTAATAAATGATATCATTTTTTATACAACAGATAAATTAACAGATTTAAAGACATTTTCAGCATAAATTTTATATTTACGATGGCCATGGCATAAATTCAACGGTATTTTATTAATTATACTAAATGAGTGGTATATTTTCAAACTAACTTAGTTTTGTAGTATTTTAGGATATTTGTATTTTATGTTTTCAATCTTAAATGTAATCATATATGATCTCTTATATATACATATATATACTTGCACAACGCTGATAACCATCTAAAACATAATTGTCGGAATTTGATACCTTTTCACTGAGAAGTTGTTGGATGAGAGAAGTATCAGTAGAAATGGTGTGAATAATTTCAGAGTTGGAAGCATCTTCTGATTCGAAGAAAGAAACTTCTTGTCGGAGAACAGCCTCAAGATATGTTCGACGAATCTTCTCAACTTGTCTCTCGCTTGTTTTGCTCCAACAATACCCCTCTACACCAAAAACAAAAAAGAAAGACCATCCATACATTTTAACATCATTTTCATGAAAATCTAATTATAAAGGGAAAAACTAATTTTTGACATTACCCATAAATGCCACTCCCAGGATTGCCAATCCCAAGTATACGAAGTATAAGCTGCACTGTTTACAACAAACTAATTAATATTGTGATCGAATCTTTTAGAAAATCTGATCACACAAGAATCCCTTAGTCAACATTTTTCTTTAAAAAGTCGTTTTTGGTTTTTTTTTCGCTCTATATACTTTATACTCTATTTTTAATTCAAGTTGATTTTCCTAGAGTTAAAAAAAAATGATTTGATAGCAAAATTTAATCCGACCGTTTGGTTTTCTTGGTCGCCATGTTGCAAACCAAATCAGGTTTACAACCAGTGCTTTTCAAAATTCTTAGCTCCGGTATCTGAATTTTGCCCAAGCGTCAACTAATTTTATGGGTGAGTAGATCTCTTCATAATAAGTTTATCACATAGCCACCACGGACAAAACATATGAACCAAATTAATTATAATTTGCACACAGTAGAACTGTTTATAAATTAAAAGATGACTAACCTTCTGAACCTCGTCCTTGAAAGTAGTGGAATGAGGATTGTGTTGACCGTAGCCCAAGCTATTCATGATCTTGCTTGCGAACACTAACGCCACATTCGTGGACATGCCATCTCCAATGGCTCCCACCGTTCCAAGTACCATCAGAATTATATCTATCCAATCTGCGAACCGGAATATTACATGTATGTTACTACTCGATTTAGATGTTTCTGGCTCGGTTTTCTCTCGAGACACCATCTTATTTCTTAATTTGTTTTAGTTTTTTTTTTCTTGTAATTTCTCTTAAAAGCTCCACGAGGAGAGTATTTCTTATTTATAAGAAGAGTGAGGTCAGTGATGGTTAAAGTTTTATGCACCCAAAATGGATGTGCTACAGAAGCTTTTGCTTTTGCTTGTTTCAACAATTAAATACAATTTGCTTTTATTTGTGGGGCATATTTAGTTAGGTATTCTTTATTATGCCTTTCTCTTATGGTTGTTGATCATTTTATTTCATCACATGCAGATTTACATTATGATACTTTTGTTTAGTATATACAATTATTATATTCGATATTTTTTTAGAAAAGTCTGGCATCTTACTACTTATCTGTGTTTCTATTTGCTTTCATCACTTATCTATATTTTGAAAACGTGTTTCGTATATGACATATATTGGCATAACTGAATTACAGCGACCAACCAGTAACGATGCACTATTAATTATGCGGCCGGTTTCTACATGCATTTTTAATTATCGAAAATCGCTTTTCAGAAAATATGAAGACCTTGATTTCACTCGAGGAGATAGAAACAATATTGATCAAACACTATTGATGTTGTTTACCTCCTCAGAAACCCTCTATTACTTTTGAAAGCTCTATCATTTTGCCATCACAAGACTTGGAAGTTACTATATACATGACATGATACACATCACAATTCCTTTTGTTGTCAATCCTAGTAAATGTGGGGTTCTGATTAGAAACGATTTGGAAGTGGGTTCATGTAAACAATGAGTTTG
This sequence comes from Sisymbrium irio, assembly GCA_000411075.1. Taxonomy (NCBI): domain Eukaryota; kingdom Viridiplantae; phylum Streptophyta; class Magnoliopsida; order Brassicales; family Brassicaceae; genus Sisymbrium; species Sisymbrium irio. The sequence goes on from KE155957.1 coordinate 1,272,895, forward strand.
CATTTTTGGAGTCGTTGGATTTAATGTTTGTATCAGTTTTGTTACGGAGTGTCTGCAGATGAGATCATGGGAATCTTATGTCCACCTCTGCCTAAGGAATCTTCTGAGAACGTCTTGTAAAGACTTTAACAAAAGATGCAAGATAATGAATGAATAACGGTATAGAAAGGCTGTGCAAAATGAGGTGGTCGAGGTCATGGGAATCTATTGCCTGTTAAAGTGATATATTTGGGATTTTTGCTGTCTTTATCATATGTCAAACATGTATGTTAATCCCTTTTCTTATTTTAAACTTTGAAAAAAACAATATGGTCGTGAGTCATAGCTTGAAATATTTCGTTTATTTAAATTTTAATAATGTTTATTAAAATAGAATAAAACATTGATGAAAATGTGAAGTTAAATACCATTGACAGATGCATTTCGTTACTCCTAATGTTTTGAAACCCGGACCGGACCGGCCTGGATTGGATTAATCTCAAAAACCAAGAATGTTGAACCGGTAAAAGAAACCTTATCAACCCACCAAAAACCCAAGAACCGATAAACTAACGAACCGAATTTAAATTAAGTTAAGAAAAAATGTAAAAAAAACAATTAATTTATTAGTACCATTATTAAGGTCTGTTAAACGAATAGTTCACAGCTGTAATTGAGTTCATTTTTCTAGCTCTTTCTCCAATTCAAACTATAAAAGAAGTAATTTTATAAAACGATGAACTGATCGTGCATGTTTGATAATCAATTTATTTCTCTTTTTTTTTTTACAGTCTAAGGATGATTCATAAGTACCACTTTCACCAAATACAAAACCATTTTTAGTATTTTTTTCAAACATTATGATTATTGAGATTTTTATATATTTATTATTTATAAAAAAGCCGTCAAATTAGTTAAATCCGGTTAAACCCGATTGAACCAAATTGACTTATGACCCAAAATATTTTCCGGTTCAATCACCGGTCCCATTTTAAAAACATTGGTTACTCCTAATCATATTCACAGCTTGTAACTGAAGATACGGATTTGAATAGCAATCTTTATGTCCGTGATTAATTTCAAATTAGAATGAGTATAATTTAATATCTTCAAATTTATACTTGTAAGGATAGAGTTTGTTCATGCTTTTTAGTTAAATATGTTCTTAAACTAAAATTCTTATATTTTGATATATATTCTCTAGTTTAACATGGGGTAATCAATCTTTTGATATTTCTTGATTCAATATATAATCATTGTTTTGCTCTTCATAGAATCTTAGTTTGTTTTGTGTGCTATTCAAAACTGATCATTGTTTCACGTATTTAATTTTTCTACTTACTGAGTATTTTCTAATAGTATTTATCAGATTTTTTTTAAAATAAATTTATTACACATTGTTTCTCCTTTTATTGAAAGTTTATATATACTATTTAATAATATATATTTATTAATTTTTATCCTGTTAATTTAGTTATTTCATTTGAAATCTGAAAAAAATTATCCTCCTGAAATATAATTATAACTAGAATATTATTAAATTAATTTCCAAATATATAAATAAAATAAAACCTATACTGAATATATTAATTATGTGTTTTACAGTTTCTTGTGTATTTAATAAAAACAAAATTTTAATGCTACCTAAATATTTCTATAGGTGATGAGATGTATCCCCTTAACCCTTCATTCGTGAATTAGTATCGTAGATGAGATGACTAAACACCATAATTAATAAGAAGATTCTTATGCGTTAAAGTAAAGCTAGGAGACTAAGAAAAATCCAAGGTTCGTTATTGCAAGCCTTTCTCTAATATGCATGCATGCCTACTTTTTGTTCTTTCTCTATATGCATGCATGTATCGTGACAAGTGTTTGATTTTTGTGAGTTATAATGTTAAAAAATCTCTTTGAGAATCTGGTAAAAATCATTTATTAGATATTGTCCAAACATAGGAATAGACCTATATCACAAGTGTCATCAGAATCCACACCTCTTTAATTAATATTTAAAAGTTTCTTCAAGAATCTGGTATTCATCAATGCATTACCCTCAAAAGGACTTGCCATTAGCATATGTATGTATACATTTACAGCCAAGTCAATATATAATCTAGTGTCCCCATTTATTCAATGGTGCTGTTGGCTTCCAATATTACAGCTAAGAAGAGAGTTGAGGGAGAGAAAAAAAGAAAGCGCTGAGAAAGAAAAGAAGCGATGGCACATTACAGAGCAGGCTCAGAGGTAGAGAACTTGTTAAACGACAGAAGTAGCAGTCGCCGAAAAAAGGAAGAAGATGAAGATGAAGCCATGAAATGGGCGGCTCTGGAGCGTCTTCCTACGTACGCCCGGGTTAGGAAAGCCGTACTGAGAGGGATCACAGGAGGTTTCAAGGAGATTGACATGAAGGATCTTGGCTTCGTGGAGAGGAGAGAGCTATTTGATAGAGTGGTATCGATAGATGACGAGGATTGGCATGGATACTATCTACGGAGGCTAAAGGAACGTTCCGACAGGTAAAAAATGTAAACAATTGATTTTACCAGGTGTTCGTAACTCAACCTGACCTTCCAAGGGACTAATTTAGCTTACTCTGGTCCTAGTCCTAGAAACTTATGAAGCTTAGTCCCAGAACTTATAGATTATAAATAAAAGACCTGTTAATCTTTTAGATTTGTAACTTGTCTTTAATGTGTCTTAAAAAAAACAGAGTCTCTTTGAATCTCCCAACGATAGAAGTCCGATTTGAGAATGTGAACGTCACGGCCGAAGCATATGAAGGCAGAAGTACTGTTCCCACAGTCATGAACTCATCCGTCAGCGTTGCAAAGGTAACATCTCATTCTCATGAGATTTCTTGTATAACAAGGAATCAATTTGCAAAGCCAGTTCCTACGACATCTAACTGATCTTACCTGTTCATTAAATTTGTGTTAGGATGTTGCAACTAAACTCGGAGTTTTACGGACTAAAAAAAAGAGAATCTCCATTCTAAAAGATATTAGCGGAATCATCAAGCCCGGCAGGTCCATCAACTATTTATAGCTTACTCTTTCATTTATGTCTTAGACTAATTTGTGGCAGTCTTGATCCTGAATCAGGTAGCAAAAGAAACTTATCTGCATCGACACATCTAATAAGATATACTATTTTCATTCAGTGACAAAATATTGCATGATACCCCAAAAGCAAATTTGCATGGCAACTAAAAAAAAATAGCAATGCAAACAAACTTTCGTATCCGGATTATTTTGGACGATTTTACGTCTCGTTTATGCAGTTAATTTTAATTTTTTTTTTTGCCTAATTGCTAGTATTTTCCTAATCCTCTTCAACTTTTTGTTATTTATTAAATTGGCTCTAAAGATATTAATCCGTTGGAGATTGTTGTTTCCCTCTGAAAAGAATGGTATTAATCTGCCTCTTTGGGTTCCACCATTTACACCAATACATAAATTCTCATTTCTTTTTATCTTCCTATAGGCTGACTCTACTTTTGGGACCACCAGGCTCTGGAAAGTCGACCCTGCTTAAAGCACTGTCTGGAAAGATAGAAAGTGGATTAAAAGTATATATTTACATTAATCTTTGATGGACATTAAAAAATGCTTTGATTGGTTATATAAAATCTATTTGAAGCGATGATAACAACATGTTGTTGACTGGTCAGTGTACAGGGAAAGTGACATACAATGGACATGAAATGCATGAGTTTGTGCCTGAAAGAACTGCTGCCTATATCGGCCAATACGACGTTCACTTGTCAAAGCTAACGGTTCGAGAAACATTAAAGTTTTCCGCAAAATGTCAAGGAGTCGGCACAGGCTACGGTAGTAACCATTATCTTCTTTATTCTCTCCATTTTTTTTTCAAACCAAGAACATCTCTCCAACATTTTTATTGACATGGATTGTTGAGAACAGATATGCTTGAGGAGTTACTGAGACGGGAGAAAGACTTGAAGATCAAGCCAGATCCTTACCTCGATGCGCTAATGAAGGTACCATGATGATCATTAGCTAGAGAATCGTTATTGATTATTATTATTATCCCGGTAGATCTTAGCTAGCCATACTAATTAATCCTTTGTTTTGTTGTTCTGGCCTTCCTCATAGGCTTCGGTTATGAAGGAACACAAGGAGAATGTGGTTACAGATTACGTTTTAAAGTTATTAGGACTTGAGACATGCGCTGATACGATAGTTGGGGATAATATGGAAAGAGGCATCTCTGGTGGGCAAAAGAAACGTGTTACAACCGGTACTAATGTGGAATCCTAATAGTGTCAGAGTTGAAACCTACGTGTTCTTATGATGACTTGTTGTTTCTGTGTAGGCGAGATGTTAGTAGGACCTGTCGGAGCTTTCTTCATGGACAACATATCAGATGGTTTAGATAGCTCGACTACGTTTCAGATTGTCAAGTGCATCAAGCAAATGATCCATGTTTTCGATAAAACCGGTCTTATCTCTCTTCTCCAGCCTCCTCCAGAGACATTCGAGCTCTTCGATGATATCATCATTCTTGGAGAAGGCCGAATCATTTACCAAGGACCCCGAGAAGAAGTCCTCGGCTTCTTTGAATCGATGGGGTTTAAGTGTCCTGAAAGAAAAGGAATTGCTGATTACTTGCAAGAGGTGGGTTCTCCAACAACATCGTTCTCTTTGATTAAACATATTCATTACCTATATATGAACTGATCTAGGTAACACTTTCAACTAGATTTTATCCAGAAAAGATCAGGAACAATACTGGGCTAATCCAGAGCTGTCATATCGCTATGTATCGGCAAAAAAATTCGAGGAAGGCTTCAAAACGTACCATCTCGGAACCACAATCCGTACTCAGCTGGCAACCCCATTTGACCGACAGAAGAATCACGGAGCAGCCTTGACAAGGACTAACTATGGAGCTAGCAAGTTGGAGCTACTAAAGGCCTGCTTAGCACGTGAATGGACTCTGCTGAAAAGAAACATTAGAATCTTCCGCCTCAAGTCATTTCAGCTCATTTTTAATGCGGTCATGATCGCCATTGTGTTTTCGACAGAAAGGGAATATCACAGCACGATAGAGGATGGAATCATCTACATGGGAGCTATCTATTTAGAAGTACAAATGATTTTGTTCTCTGGGTTTTTTGAGCTTCCTATGACGATTGATAAGCTTCCCGTGTTCTACAAGCAACGCCGTTTCAGCTTTTACCCGTCGTGGGCTTTCTCGCTACCAGCCTCAGTTATCTACTTTCCTATATCCTTCGTAGAAGTCCTATTGGTGGTTTTTATAACTTACTACGTCATTGGATATGATCGAACCATCACATCGTAAGCTTCTCTCAACATTACCTTGGTGTGTTTACTATTAAGGGTATACATTGTACGTGTGTTTAACTTTCTATCTTTTTTTTCACTACAGGATCCTAAAACATTACTTGATTCTAGCATTGTGCGGACAAATGTCGTATGGACTTTTTCGGTGTATCGCTGCTGTGACTCGGAATCATGTGGTTGCAAACACAATGGGATGTCTTGCTGTGATGTGGCTGATGACATTCAGCGGATATGTGCTATCCCGACGTAAGTTTTGAGGTTATTGTTGTTAACCAATGTCATTTTCTGCGTATGATCGATCAACTAACTTGTTATGACTTGTGTAATCGCACAGACCAAGTGCATCAATGGTTGTCTTGGGCATATTGGACATCACCATTGATGTATATTCAAACAGCTATTTCAGTTAACGAATTCCGCAGCAATTCTTGGAAAGATGTAATTTCTTGGAAACCTTTTCTTAAGCTTCGAATTTCATGTACATTATGTGGAAACCACTATTTATTATGTAGTATACGATTTGCAGGGTCTTGGAGTAGCGATCTTGAAATCGCGAGGATTTTTTGTAGAAACTTACTGGTATTGGATTGGACTTTTAGCATTGATCGGATCCGTAATCTTGTCCAACATTATTACATCTTTGTCTCTGGCTTTTCTTAAACGTGAGTGTCCTCAAATCCTCTTTCTGTATATATGAAAAATTAGATGGATATCAAATACATGCAAAAAAACTTTACTTTTTTTTTTTTTCGTAGAATATGGAGTATCCAAGTCTGCGGATGAATGCGAAGATAGCAATGATACGCTAATGGGTAATGACTATTCAAGAACCACAACACAACCATTCTTTGACAGTAAAACCTATATTATCTCTCACTTTCCATCTCCCTTTATAGGAGTGACGACAAAGAGAACTTGCAATGACAAAAGACTGCGTATACCTTTCAAGCCTTTACACATCACGTTCGAGAACATCATATATTCCGTTGACACTCCAAAGGTAAGTGAATAACGTTTTTATAAGAGATGTGTATTTGAGAGAGAATCTAAAGAACGAGAGTCAACTTTGTAGGCGATGAAAGAAAATGGGTTAAAAGAGGAGAAACTAACGCTACTGAATGGACTAAGCGGTGCTTTTAGGCCCGGTGTTCTCACTGCACTTATGGGCATGAGCGGAGCAGGTAAAACCACTTTGATGGATGTTTTAGCCGGGCGCAAGAACACTGGATACATTCAAGGGCAAATCAATGTCTCTGGATTTCCTAAAAAGCAGGACAGCTTTGCTCGTGTTTCGGGATATTGTGAACAGTTTGACATCCATTCCCCTCTTTTAACTGTCTATGAGTCCCTTCTTTTTTCTGCATGGTTGAGGTTACCCCCTAATATCGACGCTAGTACTCGAGAGGTTTGTGCCTTCTTATTCTGTAATGAACTCAATACCCGTCACTAAGATTCAAGAAACCATATAAACTAATAGAAATGTGCAGCTTTTCATTGAAGAGGCGATGGAGTTGATAGAGTTAGAACCATTGAGGGACATGCTAGTCGGTTATGTTGGAATCAGCGATCTTTCAACGGAGCAGAGAAAGAGAATGACAATTGCGGTAGAGCTTGTAGCCAATCCATCTATTATCTTCATGGATGAGCCAACATCTGGCTTGGATGCAAGAGCTGCCGCTATTGTCATGAGGACCGTTAGAAACACTGTCGACACTGGAAGAACTGTTGTTTGCACCATTCATCAGCCTAGTATTGATATTTTTGAATCCTTTGATGAGGTAACTCATAATCATATTTCTTTATGTTTTATTATTATTACTTGATCTACCTTTAGCTATGCATTTAAATTTGGTTTTGTTAGCTTTTTTTGTTGGCGAGAGGAGGAGAAGAGATCTACGTCGGTCCTATTGGCCACCACTCCTCACAACTAATTGAATACTTTGAGGTAAGAGAGAATAAGAGAAAATGAATTATATATCCACTCAAAAACCGTACTTCTCATTTGATTCCTCACAAATGTTTATAGGGGATTAGAGGAGTAGAAAAAATCAAGGAAGGTTATAATCCAGCAACTTGGGCCCTTGAAGTGACAACAAGGGAACAAGAAGATGTTCTTGGTGTCAGATTTGCTGAAGTATACAAAAACTCAAACCTCTACAAGTAAGCTAAGTTATATACGTATGCACTCATAGAAAACATTTAGTTCACAACGTAAATGAATTAATTTTCACAGATGTACTGTAATTGGAATCAGGAGAAACAAAGATCTAATTGAGGAATTGAACAACGTTCCTGCTCATGCACAAGACATTCATTTCTCAACGAAGTATTCACAATCCTATCTAACTCAATTCCAAGCTTGCCTGTGGAAGCTACACAAAACATACTGGAGAAACGTTCCATACAATGCTGTGCGTCTTTGGTTCGCGGCTGCGGTTGGAATCTTGTATGGGATCATTTTCTGGAGCCTCGGCAAAAGAGTGGAAACAAGAGAAGATATCTATAACAGTGTAGGCGCTATATCAATCGTCATTGGCTTCGTAGGCTCACAAAGTGCGGCTACCGTGCGTCCTGTCGCAATAGCTGAACGTACTGTCTTTTATCGAGAGACCGTTGCTGGAATGTACTCTGCTCTCCCTTATGCATTTTCACAGGTATTCATGCACATTTCATTCCATTTTGTTCCAATTAATCCTACGTTTTGGTTTCCAAACTCAGAACTTGAAACCTTTTTTTCAAGGTGATAATCGAGATTCCATACACAATGGCTCAAGCTTGCATCTATTCAGCTATCGTCTATGGGATGATTGGATACGAATGGAGTGCTTCCAAGTTTTTGTTGTACACATTCTTTACCTTCATAACCATCCTCTACTACATTTACACCGGCATCATGCTCATTGCCGTAAGTCCTAATCAAGCAACCGCTGCGATACTCAATGGTATCATTTCCACCTCGTTAAACGTATTTTCAGGATTCGCCATTCCTCGTCCTGTAAGTTACTAAGTCTTATTATATAAACCTCTTCTAAAATGTTGTAATTAATAAATATGCTCACAGTTAGCCATGTTTTGCAGAGAATGCCGGTGTGGTTGAGATGGTTCCCGTACGTGAGTCCAGCGTGGTGGGGGTTATACGGAGTGGTGATATCTCAATACGGAGATGTAGAGACGAGGCTTGATACGGGTGAGAAGGTTGTTGAGTTCATGAAAGACTATTATGGTTATGAATACCACTTATTGTGGGTTGTCTCACTTGTCCTCATCGCTTTCTGTTTTTTCTTTGCCTCTGTCTTTGCTTTCTCGGTTAAGACTCTGAATTTCCAAAAGAGGTGAAAAGTTATAAATTGAAGATGAGAAATTACAATGTATCCCAAAACCAAAAACCGGATTGAATTTTGTTTCAACCAATCCCTTACTGGGCAGAGTTTGAGCTTTAATGACTAAAGTTCGTTTATTATTACATTTGCAAAATCCACAAAAAAGATAATAATAATAACAAGAAGAGCAAAATATACGAAATTCATACATCTAGCTTAAGGAACTTGGTGATGACTCCCATCATTTCACCGCCATGGAAACGGCCAAGACATCCTCTTGCAGCTGCAATCTCATTCAGCTCTGCAACTGAATCTCCACCAATCGCTGGAGGAGGGATATGTTCCTCTTTACTGGTGAAATCCTCACTGGACTCAACTGTTGGGAGTGGGAAAGGGTCCAAAGACGTCTCTAATAGGGCTGACTCTCCTCCAACCGCGCTCACAAACTCTCTTAACCGACACATAGTGAATGGAACAGGCTCGAAGCTGTGGTCTCCATACTCAACTGGAGTAGAATGATCACCCGTCACACACAAGAAATACTGGTAATTCGTAGAAGACTCAGCTTGCCATAGAAGCTTAGCGAGCTGACGTATGGCCTTATCCACAGCTTCCAAGCCTTTCACTTTGAACAATGTCGCCTTGTCATGACCCGCATCATCTATAGCCTGCAAGAATGATCAAAAGAAACAATGTGAAAATCAGAATGGAAACTTGTAAGTTTTGTGTTTAAAAGAAGGCAAAAAGTTTTCACCTTTATGTGAAGGAACCCGAAGTCGTAACCATCTGGCCTTCCCGGTTTATGCCCGTCCTCTCCCGGTACAAAGACATTTGGACAAGGATTCGAAGGAGCTGAGAGCGCATTGGCTATCGCAACTGCTTTCGATGTGAGAAGTGTCCTATAATCTCCAGTGGCTCCTGGAGCTTCTAGAATGTCAATACCAAGCGACATACCAAGTCCGGCTATAATCTTTGTTGGTGCTACCATACATGGCCACAAACCATGCTTCTCTTCAAAAGGAGGAACCTTTATATACAAATAACAACCGTTGAATATATGCACATGGAGAAATTTGAATTCATTAAAGGAATTTATAACTTGAAAGAAGCAGTAAACTAAAAGTAGTGAAACACAGACCTCGATTCGAATGCCACAGCCTCGTAGAAGAACGAGGTTAGCGATATTCTTGCCTTGTGCAACTCTCTTTGCATTAACCGGGTGGGTAACAAGAATGCGTGATATCTCCCTGGATAACTCGTTAACGACTTTAGCTGTGTGTTTAGCTTCTTCTGATTCATCCAAAGGTTTAGCTTCAAGAAGCAAACGATTATCTTTCAATGGGTCTGTTCCAGATATATTCCCACTAAGCTTTGGCCCTTTTACAACTACTCCACATCTGTGCTCGGTTGCATATCTATACACAAAAAAGAATCTTGCTTTAGCCAAAACCCAAACATTATCAAATCATAAAAGACTTAAAGAGCAAAACATATTCCACCTGACTCTCACTTCATACTCAGGGAAAGATGGAAGCTTCATTCCATCAAGAGCTGCACAAAGTATAGGCCCTTCTTCTTCGAAATGCCGATCAGCTCTTCTACTAACAACAATGCCAGATTTCTCATCCAAGGTCGCAAAATTAGACTGCATAATGGAAGAATCTTATTAAAGTCAAAACTGCCAAAACAATCTACAATAGAAGATATAACGTAATGAGACTAAACCACACCTTGAACGCTATATCACCTGGTGACATTGCTAACCCTGCACCCATGGACTCAAATGCGCCACGTCCTCGGTAATACACTCTCGGGTCATAACCCATGAGAGAGAGGTGAGCTGTGTCACTACCACATCCCAACCCAACTTCAACTGGATCCATTAGACCATTGATTCCAGCTGATGCGATTGCGTCAAGATTAGGTATGTTTGCTGCTTGTAATGGAGTTTTGTAGCCTAACCTCGGTATTGACACATCTCCCAAACCATCTATCAGGACAAAAGCAACTCTTTTTTTTACTTCTACATCAACTTGTTCCATTTCGATACCTTCTCCACAAGTAATTTCCTGTTCTAATGGGCAATCTAGAATGGAATCAAACAAAGCAAAAGACTTGATTTTTAGAATTCAACAATCACAAAGATTTGATTTTTTTCTTTCTTTTTTTACAATTCCTCAAATCATCAAGCAGAGATGAAACTAAGGGTTTAGATATATGAATGCACAGACAGTAATCAACCTGAATGAGGAAACAGATTCAATTGAGAGTAAAGTATTGCATGATCCGAAACTTGGTTACCTGAGAGAAAGAGGGAAGTGATCTTCAAAGAATGTAATTCTCTAGCATCATGTCTTGACAAGACAGTCTTGTGTTTCAGATTGCTTTTGGGCTTTTCTTAAGAATCTCTTTACAAAGAAAGGAGTTTTTTAGTTAAGCAGAACCGAATCAGAATGTTAAATTGATCGGTTTAGATTGAACATGCCTTCCAAAACTTCGTGACTAGGGCTTTTGATGATATGGATATCTGATGGGCCAGTACGCCAACTCTAAGCTAGATTTATTAATCAAAACATTTTTTCTTAGGCCCATCGTTTTTTATTACTTTTTCTTTTCTTCTTTTCTTTTTTCTGATAACTCAAATATAAAGTCGTTTTTAGAACCCAAAAACTCAATCGTGGAATTTGAGAAAATCATAGTTAATTATTCGAATTTTAGTGGCCAATACTGCTATCCATATGATAGATATTATCTTTTTGACAAAAGATTTTCATAAGTTGTGTGAACATGATTATCCGTATCAAAATATATCTAATTAGTTGCACCAACAAATAATGTATGATCATATATATACACAAAAATTAAGATATGTTTACAAACCATATGGAATATTTTTGATAAAATTCCTCAAATTAGTCAAAATTTAAATTTACACAAATAAACACATACTGGACCGAGATAACAAACATTAACATGTTGCCGACCATTTTATATATGAATTAATTTCTAAAAGCATTTCTATTGACTTCTTTCACCAATGTGTTAGTAGACATGTCTTGACTAAATTAATCATAAGTTCAGAATGATTTAATTTTCATATGAAAGTAATCCGATTTTTTTGTTTTGTCTCCAAATTTAAATTAAACTGGACATGAATACTTATGTCTAATACGATTTTTTAGCTGTTTTTAATTGCCTTTATATTTTTCTCTAGGTAATCTTTTGGACTGATGATGGAAGTGATTTCAAACCCAAAATAAATGTAAGTCGACTGTCAGGGAAGATCTTCATCTTACATACGACTTGCAAATTTTTAGAGACATCCTATCAGCACGATATTTTCCATCTTTCAGATAAATTTATAACTCATTTGATTCAAGCCATTCCCAAACATCTAAGAGCTCCAATATCTCTTTTAAGTATCTTCATCATTTAATATAAATATTTTAATATAGTTAAGTTATATAAAATTGATTACGTACTTGATTACGTACAAATATTAATGATACTTCAAAATTAAAAATTTCATCCACACTCGCAATTTTCATGATACTTCAAACGCGTATCAAGTGGAGCGTACCAAACTCGTATTCAAGTGTAGACGTACTTGATTATTAGTTATTTGAAGTATCATGAACATTAGTCAGTTTACCGGCCAGATTTAACAATCGAAATTCTATCAAAAATCCAAATCATTTCCACCTTTGAGTTTCGCGATGGAACAATAACACGGATACTCGTGGTTAATTATATTATTTTGGTTTATGAACTTAAATTTTTATATATCAATGTACTCACCTTTGATTCTACGTTAAAATTGGTATAATGGGCAGAAGAAAGAAAGTAAAAGTCAAACCGACAAATAGAGATGACTAGATTCATGACAATCTCGCTTTGCTTGTGATTTACAATATCCTCGTTGGAGGAGAAAACTTGCGAATGGGTATGACGAAGTACTCAAGCTGTACCCATTCATTCTCCACTAGACAATAGTTGACCTATGACCTAAAAGCATTTTTATATCTTTCAAAATAATTGGTCGGCACTTTTTCTTTGTTTACAAAGATGTTTATTTTTCAGTTTTGCTTGTTATCAGATATTGATGTTGTAATGTCTTCGGTTTTATTCTTTCGGACAAATATATATGATGTTAACCATCAACGTGCAAAGTGTGTAAATTACTTGATCTAACTAACAGTTACTTTTGTCGAGTTCAGTTACTTTTGTCGAGAGTAACTTTTTTTCCACGAGTTTTCTGATGTTGACACAAAGTTAGCGAAATCTTAAAACAAAATAGTTTTACCAAAATTTATAGGTGAAAGGCCGAAGACCATTATTATCCTTGGTATTTCAAATCATAGCTATATTTTACATCTTTATTATATTCATTCATATAGCTAGTAATATATTTGACGTTTTTAACTACTTGTTGGATTAAAGTATTAAGTAGTCAACTGATCATGCATTACTCATACTATTTTACATCGTCTAAATAAATATTTCCCCTATACACAGAAGTATATTCTACCTAAGTCTATATAATATATTCATTGTGAATTTGATATAAGTTCTATATAGTGAAATGATATCTGGAACGCATATATATATATATATACATGTACATATATAGTTTAATAATTTGGGAACTTTCCAACATTGTTGGCATCTACTCATTGTTGACTCATCACGATCAAATTAATTTGGCAGCTCATGGGCTGTCTTTTTCATTATACTAAAAACCTTTGGCATGTGGGTTTCGAAAGGACTCAACTTGTTGCGTTCACTATCCCCCCTATAAAGTAAAAAAGTACTACATATGGAGTATATATATTAACACTAGGTCCCTACTCCCTAGTCCCCACGAAACATACAACACAACTGGAAAATCTATAAGAAGATAATTATAAGTTAGTTGAAAGAGTAGTTGTTTAAGCAAATAATGAATAGCTAGTTGTTAACATGTGTGCACTCTCCAGTTTTTAATTGTTTTTCTTTTGTAGAAAATTATGGATTTGTGTTTACCTATTTATATACATCTTCCCATAGTTGTTGTATAGTTCACATTTTGTCTGTAATACCGTTTTCAACTCTCTATTGACGACGGACGAGGTGAAGCATAGAGAAAATTAGTGATGATTCGCTGAATAAGACACAAAACGAAATCGTGATATCACTTTTTTAGTACAATAGGTCCATGAGACCGACATACGCTCGACCTCTATCTTATTAGAGTTTGATCATGAAAGCAGAGAAATAGTTTCGAATTGATGGATATCAATAGTTATAAACATGTAGAAATATTTTCATAAATTTCATTAGTTTTTTTTATTTTGTTTTTGGTCAAACAATTTCATTAGTTCAGAAGAATATAATGTTGAGAAGAATGCCTCTCTCTTTTTGAAAACTTTTAACTTTATTAGTTTAAAATAAATCTTAAAAAGAATAAAAAAAACAAAATCAATGATTATATTTCCGTTAGGTTCACTGCTTGAGATGAATTAAAAATACTCGAAAATCTTGATCCAAAACTTTGTAATTTTTGAATTTTTTGGTTTATACATAATATTATCCCATGTATCACAATAGTTTGGTATGGTTTTAGTGTGTGAAGATTTGGATTTTTGTCAAATAAATCTTAAATGTAAAGAATTTTTTTGGTTTTTTCTCTAAATCTTTGGATTTGATTTGTAAATATAAATAATATACTTCAACCATACTAAAACTTAGTTTAGGTTTTATATCAATTACTTTGATTACTAATTGATTACTTGCTATGAATAAGGTTATCCCAAGAAATCAATAATGTATAATGTGATAATGCAGTCTGATTTACACATCAAAGTAGTTTTGATTTCTTAAAACCAGTACCATCAAGGTCACTTCATTTACAGTATGGACAAAAAAACCATTTATCAAGAAAAAGGAACTATAAATTAACTTTAACTTCATTTTCACTATTATTATTAGGAACAAAAAAAGTTTATTTAAGGTTAAAAAAAAAAGAAACGAATATTGCATGGAAGGTTGGGCTGGACCAATGAAAATGGCGGCTACAGCTGGCAACTCTCGTGTCCAATGCTCACCTAACCTCTTTACTTCCTCACGTGACCCTCTCACCTTCTCCCTCCCTCAATCTAACGGCTCAAATTACGCAATGAATTACTAGTTTTATAATTTAATTTTTGTCATTTGCCAAAACTTGGTAGCACTGCCATTTTTGGGGGACGAAGTGGGTACCACTCTCTTGCTTTTTTATTACTTTTTGTTTTTGTGTTTTGTAAAGATCTGCTTCTGTCAAAGATTCTCTTTTGTAATTTTTGAAAAGGTACGACATCAATTCAAATTTTATATTTGTATCTATCTTATCGCTAGCTTTGGTTGGTTCGTCTTCACTATTGCGTCAAGTGGTTTGGAATGAAGAATTTTAATAATCTGGAGTTGTTGTAATTAAAACTAAGAAATTAATTATTTATAAGATTATCATACTGAAGTGCTACTTCACTAGATTTTTTTTACTGAAAAGAACTCAGTCGCAGACCGTCTAAAGCTTATTCGGTAAAACAATTCGCAAAAGTATTTGGTATACGGAAAAAAATGAGAAAAATGCTGTTAGATAAAGATGTATGTTTCCCGTGAGTCAGACAAATAAAATAATGGTATAAGAGTAGGCGTTACAATATTTTTTTTGTATATTTCCTATAAAAATCGTGGTAAATAAAGATGTTATTTAAGGAATTACACATGCGATAAACACATTAATTTGTTCAATTTCATTATTGGGCGTTTGTAAAAATAAAATAGTAAAATTTATTTAGTGCATTTTTATAAATAGAAGAAAAATATGGGTGAATCAAAATGAGATTCTGCTGCAGTAAACCATTTTTACTTTCAAATCTATTTTTAACTAGCTATTTACTTTTATTAGGAAAGAATCTTTTGCTAATTAATTCAAAATTTCAAATTACTGACCATTAAGATTCCGAAGATTCCAATATAGAAAAGTCAAAGATTCAAAGAACAAGTCCAGGTCCGCGTGTTGTATCCGAATCACCATCCACTCATCCTTCATATCTTTCTCCACCGTCTCGCCAGAAACAACTCCTTTAATTTAGAAAACTCCTTTTTTCAATTTTAAAATATTAAAGCTTATCATTAAATATTATCCGATGACTCATCCCATAGTCAGGGCCTTGCTGTCTGTGTCGTCCGTAATTATTATTTCTGTTGTGAAAAAAATAAAAATATACGTTCACTCGAAAATTACGGCGCAATCTTCTTCCTCTTACCTTTTCCAAAATAAATAAAATAAAAATGAGGAACAGCTAATTTTTGTGGACTAAAATAAAGAACGTAGCTTCTAGATTTTATAAATGTATTCAAATTTAATTTTGGATTCCGTACCTTTGCCCTTTTAGGCATAGAAAATACTGTGCTATACACTACTAGTTGTTAATTTCATATATCAACAATGTATATCAAATTGTCAATCAACAGTTGAAGTCGAAACGTTGTGCTTTTTCATGTTTCATTGTTTGGTTAAAAAGCACTAGTAACACGGAATGTAGTACAGGATCAACTACATTCTCCATTCAACCTCACCGTGATTGAAAAAGAACTCCAAATATATGTATAAAATTAAATTTAAAACTTTAATTCACGTAAAGAAAACTTTAAAAAGTTTCGATTCTTGTCAAGATGACCCATCATATACGATACCATACCATAATGGTTTAGGGGAAGTGACCATAGCATATTGATTCGGTAGTATTTTAAGATTATGGTATTTTAGGATTCCTCCTAATATGTTACCAAAGAGAAAAAATCCTCCTCCTAATACATGGTTGAATACATTTTTTAGTCAAAATATGGAAGTAAATCTCCAAATTAGTCATAGGGAAATTCTGAAGAACTTTGACTTTCTTTATAAAGATTCCGTTGTAATTTAGATGATTAAATTTACCCCAATCCGATTAAAGAATTGTACACATCGGCATCTATATATATCGAACACGTAAAACGTGTATGTATATGTATATGGTTTTATATTCTTCTATAAATATATGTGGCAGTAACAAAGGAGATAAATCACAACAAAGCATTTGAGAGAAAAAAGAAGAGGAGAGAAAAAAAAACACCGATAACACCGAGAAGCCTAAGAAACATCAAAAGAGAGGAAAAACAATTTCTTTTTTTGTTTCAAAAAGAAAATCCCTTAATTTTATGGCAACCCGTCTCCTCCGAACAAACTTTATCCGGCGTCCTTTCCGTTTTTCCGCTTTAAGCCCGGTGGGTCCCCCCACCGTTACGGCTTC
>KE155957.1:1304104-1338470 GCA_000411075.1 Sisymbrium irio
TCCTCCAAATCCACAAGATAACCAATCCAAGACCTGATATAGACAAATTACACAAATGCAATCCTAAATATGCCTAAATGCAATGAAAAGAGTTAAAAAGATGAAGAAAATGATTCCTAAAAGCTATTAAAAACCAAGAACATCAGCTTCGTGACGAGTGACTGAAGAAGCTTCTCCGATACAGCAAATATAGTTATAGCATCATATACGTATAAAATAAATAAATAATGGTTGAACCGATCGAATTAAGAGAATTATTGATTAATGTGTATCCATAATGTATAGTGAACTTTGATATATATTTGTTGATGAATTTTTGTTTCTGTGATATACATGTAATTTAATAATTTATTTGGTACGTCAACGTGTATATATGTATGACTTGTTTTTGTTTAAGTTCCCCCTTTGCCTTGATCAAATATATATATCCGAACTATGTATAAAGAACTTACTTTCTGCTTTCACTTTGATGATTACTTTTCTACTTAAAGAAAAAAACCTTGATGATTACCAGCTCTTCTCAGACGTGTTTTTATGAGATACCATTTGGAAGATATATAATCAAACTCTGCCGAAAGCTTTATGCTGCTAAGTGTTGTTGCAAGAAGCTAATATTATGAAGGATTTTTAAAGTATCTAAATTGATTGGATCACGCGTAGTAAAGACCGAAGGCTATCGTACCGAGTTAATAAGCTCTCACATGAGCAATGAAATGTACGTATGACCCATCAACATGTTCGTACATTTAGGACAGATCGACTGCAAGACATCGTGATGATGATCGATCGACCAATAATGACCTATTTGTTTACCGAATTAATTAGTAGAATCTAGTCACAACACGTGCACCTTTTAATTCTTAAACCGTTTCCTTTGTTCCGCGGGAATCAAACTCAAAGACCGACCACTAGGCTCGCCTTGCTAGAACCGCTCTATTCCGATCCGTGATATTATGTTGGTGTTTTTATTCCAGTGTGGTTGGCCAGACAACCTCTTGTGTGGACCGATAAATATTGAACTCTCGGAAAAAAGTTCACAATTTTGGGTATGAGAACGGACCGTTCGATTCCCAAACTACAGTAATCGATCTCGAACTCTTGGAAAGAATATATGCGCCTTCATAAACAACTCACCAAAATGGATGGTTTCACTAAAATTAGTGTGCCTTTACAACTCATGGTCTGATTGACACTTCAATTTGAGATGTTGAATTTGTACAGACGGTATGTGTGATTTTAAAATGGTTAAGAGTTTTAAAATTGTAAGATTATATCATTTAAACTGAAACTGCGTTTAATAGTGGCATTGTAGACATGTTTGAAATGTGAAAAAAATACTAATCAATAATCCTGTAATCTCTGTCCAAATTGCTGACATTTGTTATTTTTGCGTATATATACATTCTCTAGGAAGGATGAGACAATTTAAGTTCGATTTGAACGGCCAAGCCGACAATATATAACATACTGTATTAAAGTAATCTTGTGATCTCCAAATGATTGTACATTTGACAAAAGTTGAAATCATCAAAATTAGTCAATTTCTGTGAACGTCAAGTACTCGAGAATGAGCAAATCAATCTAAACATAATAGATCAGCTTTAACCCCACACAAACACAAAAAACATGGTAGATGAAACATCCATCCTATTAATATAAAATAAATATAAAGTAATGACGACTCAAATTCACATTGTCTACCACCGATTAAAGGTGATGTAGAAGTGCATTTCACTTTTTTCTACTATTTAGGGCAATTAAAATAGTTCTCCACTTCAATCTGATTGCAAGTAGGATTTATCAGTGGGAGAGTGTATGTAAACACTCACAAAATACATCTTCGCATCATCACGTATGAAGAAACAACACAAATCCATTGCGCTGACTAGGTTTCAACCCCATATATCTAAGAATGAAAATGGTATTTAACTGCCTAGTTTCCCTCTTATCTCAAAAGATGATTAAAATTATTAATGAAACTGATGTACAGTTTTCCTACTGAAATATTTTTCTATATGTTTCACCAGTCAAATAATTTAATTATTTATTTTTCAGATTTATGCTATATATTGTTTCTTAATTATCTGATTTCCCCACCATTATGCGGGTGTTCAAGTTTTAGTGGAATTAATTACAAAGGTTTGTAAGACATTTATTTTAAATGGGAGTTTGTCAAATTTAGGTGATTAGCAAACTTGATATATACTGTTTTAGTTAAAACTGCACATGTTGGAAGATTTTTTTTAATTTAATATCTTGTATTATTATTATTATTTTGTTTTTTACTATTTGACATTTTAGACTTAAACACACAAATTTAATATAAAAAATGATATATATTGTAGCTTCCTTCAGTATTAAAATTTAATATCTTAATTGAAATTTCGTCTAAAAATAAAAAATTACTAATTTACTAATTTATACCTACTTTCTTTTCTAATCAATTTCTTACTAGTTTAAAATCCACAAAAATCCCGAATAAGTACTGTTGGGCCAGCTTATATTTTCTGGGCTTTATTGGTCTCAGCTAAGGTTACTTGAGACCCTACTTCTTCGGATTATAGAATTTGTATGGCCCAATATTCTAATTTTGGACCTAATTACCAAGTTGAGTTGGACAGAACAAAGAAAGCTTTGATGTGAGCTTATTACTAAATTCTCTATGTTGCTTCCATCGCCAAACCAGAAACGTTACGCTCGCGAATTAATCTCTGATATTCCCTAGAAAATTGTGTACATGGTTACACGAACCCTGGAAACGAGTTTACTTTTTACAGCTGCCTCTGACTCTAGCCTCTTATTAACAAAAGATCTCATGTTTCCTCCTTCTATAGTCGCCACTCCTCTCTCTCTCTCTCTTCTAGGTGTGCTCTGACTGGGCCTCGAGTATTTCTTGGAACCCTCTCTTGCCTTTAGAGTGTTCTTGACAGTTGGTGGAATTCTACACCTACCTCCAATTCCATACACTCTCCATAAAACATTCATTTTAAGACAACAGAAAAAATTGCTTAAATATTTTTTCATAAACGTAAAGAAACAATTCTAAAGATAGCTAGCATCATATGCGATATTGCGATTTTTAAAACCACTGCTATCTATTAATAATTATATGTATGACAAGCAATTTTAAGTGTTTATTATCTGACTTACATTAACTGAGAAGTACAATATTAAATCTAAGCTTTATTTAGAAAAAAACTAAGGAAAATGAAATTAGTTATAATACAAATGTTTCTTTAACATTTCGAACATAATCTTCAAATGACATATTTTCAACCTCTCTCAACGATTTTTTTGAAAGAAGTGAATACAAAACAAACACTTTTTTTGGTTTCTCTCTATTGCACCCCTTGTTCCACTAATACGATTAAGAGCCTATGTGATACCAAATAATGTAATATTAATTGCAAATTTGTCTATAATTGGTTACAATACGAATCTGATGAGAAAAAGAAGAGGATACTGGAAAAGGGGACATGATCCTAGCATGTTCTCTAACATGGCTTGATTTGAATCAAACATCCAATCTCCACAAAGATGCATGCGTGTTTGGTTTCGTTACAGAGAATTCTTAGTGTAAAGATACATTCCCCTCATGCCACAATGTGAACTTAATCCACTTCGCTCTCTGTAACAGTGACCCATTAATTATATTAATTAGCATTTTTATTCAACATGCTCACACTATTAAGAGAAGACTAAGACTACACATAAATCATAACTTATACAAAGACAAACCCTTTTTCATAAAAAACAGCTATTCTTCTTCGAATCATGTCGGATATAACTTTATACGTTAGACATAAGCTGTCCTTTACACATTAAACTAATGAAAACACACGGGTCTCCTTCCACGCACATGCAGCTATATATATATATATATGGTCCACTACGAGCAAAACACTATGACTAAACAAAACAAAAAATTCTCTCTATCTCCCCTCTCTGTCCATCTCTCTCTCTCCCTCTCTCGCTCTCTCTCTCTCTCTCTCTGAAAACTAGGGTTCTTGAGTTGTCCATGGAGAGAGAAGAATGCAGCAGCAGCGAATCCGGTTGGACCACGTATATTTCTTCCCCTATGGAGGAAGACGAGGAAGAGGTAATTGATGATGTCTATTATGAAGGGGATAACATCGAAAAAGCTCGAAGAAAATATGATGACGAGTACGGGAATAACAAAGATAGCGACGATTCAATGGCTTCCGATGCTTCTTCCGGGCCAAGTTATCACCAAGCGAGCAACAGAGGGAGACAAGGTCTCGTTTTAAGAAACGGGAAAAGTGAAAGTAATAGTAAGAGCAATGATGTTTATGATCATAAATATGATGATAAGAATAGTGGTAATCAGAAATGTAGGACAAAAGAGAAGAAAAAGGGTGAAAACAAGAGTAGGTCTTCTAAAAAGAAATAAGTTTCAATTTTCTTGAAGTTGGTTGTATGCAGACTGGTTGTATGTAGATTGGGATTGGATTATTGATTTCCTTTTTCGTCTTGTGGTTTTTTGATACCTCAAGCAAAGGGTGTTTGATTATTTCTATAATTTTTTTTCAATTGATGATATTTTGTTGTCTCATGTGCCGCTCTTGTCTCTTGATTATTATTACTTTTTTACTTTTAATAATAATCCAACATGGAGATTATTATTTCTCTCATGATAATTTTTGCTACATGCATGTTTTAAAGTGGTTGTTGGCAAATAATTAAAACTTACATATAGATTAAAACTACATTAAAGCTTTTTGTCATGAGCCAATATGGGGTAAATGAAAATAGGTATAGAAAGCCATGTGTGATGAAACGTGTCCTCCGAGACAACTTCTCCATTATTGATCGTATTGTGGCTTTCTATGTGTGTTTGATCTAATTGTCTTAAATATTTTTGATGAAATTTTTTTGTTCGTTTGTTTGTTTCGGCTGTAAAGAGGGAAATGGATCCACCGCAGACACATGACAGCAACATGGGAACTCTTCCACATAAAAATAATTAATTTTTGTTTGAATGAATGTTCACAATTTTTTTTAGGCTTTGCTTATAAACTAGAAATAATGTAAATTATGCACCCCAAAATTTTGAAGAATTTATTCCATCTACCTTGTAGCAGCCTACAGGTACTTAATGGTGTAAAAAAATCTAAAATAATGTGTTTTGTAAAAAAAAATCTTATTTGAATTTCAAGAGAATTATATATAGCACATTTATTCCATGTAGGATTTAAGCAGTTTTATTTAGGCCGTAAATTGGTAAATGTAATATATAATGGATGAAATAATAATGAATGAAATTAAATGAATGAGAAAAGAAAAATATAGTAAATTCATCCCATTCACTTTTTATCAAATCTGTAAAAGGATGCTTTTCTTTAGAATTTTGTTTGTTTTTATGTAAAACTAATGTTGTGATAAAATCTAAGATAAATGGTAAAAAAAATGTGAAATTTTATATTACGCATAATTCTATTAAAAATATTAATCTAGTTGCAGCCTTAGTTTACTTTTCCCTCTACTCTACTTTTAGGAAGTGAACTATGTTGGGTCACAAAAAGAGTACATAATTCCCATTTAAAATAGATAGTTTGACAAAGTGTAAGAAACCGTAGAACTTAAAATAAGTATAAATCCAAAAGCGTTAACAAAAAAATTGGATGATGTTGCTAGTAAAAAATTAACCGGAGTCTCCAGTGGTTGGGAATCCGTTTGATCCCACACGTGCATAACAACTAATGGTCAAACAATTTTCCGAGGAGGTTCTTAGGGGCCTCGTTCGTTTCAGATGTTAAGAAAGAAATCAAACCTAAACCGAAATCAAAACACAAACCAAAGAGTTTAAAAATTAGGCCATGGGCCTTCTATCTATCCCCTGAAAAGGCAAACAAGTATATTCAAGTGTAAGCATCGAACTCTGGTTTTGCAAAAAACTTAGATAAAACCTAATTATGTTTAATCAATACATAGATTGGTGATCATGTTTTAGGAAAAAAAACATGAGAAATTTGTTATTCCTCAAATTTTACACCAATTGAAAAAAAAAAAATTCTAAGATTTTGGACATGCAGGACCCATTTTATTCCTCTTATTTTCCTTATGATAAAAGAATAATGAACAAATATTTTCCTCTTGAAAATTGATGAGGAATAAATAGGAATAATAATAAAAAATTTAGAAAATTAAAAAAATAAAGATAATTCAAAAATGACGCAAAAAGAAACAAATTGAATATTACTTGTCTATTTTTTTATTTAAATATAAATTTATATTTAAAAAACATTTGTTCCTTATTTGTTTACCATTTATACTGAAATTTTTTACAATCTTTCCTTCTGTTTATTTCTTTAATATTTCTAAAAGAAATTTCCAATTCCTCAAATAAAATTTTGTCCCTTTTTTTTTTAATTCCCTATATTCCTCATGTGATCACCAATCTAAGTCATAATCTTTAATATCTTTTAAAATCAATCTTTTAAGTTACTTTGTTTATGAACCCAATTCTACTGATGAAAAAAGACAGATGTAACTTGTCAATTAAGTCTTTTTCTTTTTTTTTGGTGTGCAAATTCTAAATTTATTACTAACTCAAACTTGCGGATAAAGTATTAAATAAGGTATTATCCATCTTCTTTCATAAACAAAAAAAAAAAAAAACATACAAACATAAGAAATTACAACATATAGATATTTAAGAAACAACGATAATGGATAAAATCATTTCCGTAAAATTTAAATGTTGAAGCTTTATCAGTTTAAGTTTTTTTTATTTTGTAAGACTTTAATTTATCAGTTTAAGCTGTGATGTGAAAACTTAAAAGCCAACCCTACCTGCAGGATTCGTCAAGATGAACCGGTTGATCATATGGCTCTGTAGCGTACATACCAATGAACATTGAAATTCCACGGCAAATAAGTGCTGTAAAGGGTTGTGAGATGGGCAAGAAGCTGTTAACGTTGAAGGCTGAACTTTCTTTACACTGTAAGGATGAATTAAAAGTTTAACGATAAGTAACGAAGAGGTAAGCAGAAAATAGGTTTGATAGGATGTTAAAAAATGGCCCAACCCAGCCCACAAAAGGAAAAGGATGGGAAGGCGAGGTGGCCGAGCGTATTTGCTCAGGTGAAGCTTCGCCAGAGAGAACACTTATTAAAGCTCGTTTCCTTAAGTTGTGAAGCGAATACTGTAACTCTTTTGCTTTAAGTTGTAAAATAAATATAGATCACGAAGAATGAGCAAACCTTTGCATTCGATGGAAAAGACTTAAACTTACACAATGAATAATAGCATCCCTTGAATAACCGTTTTTAGTCATTAATTAATATTTACTATATTTAGGGATGACAAATGAATAACATTTTTTAAACTTGAACTGTACATCTTTAGTGACGAAATTGCAATGGCGTTTCGAAATAGAAATATCACCATAAAATTCCTTAGCTTAAAGATAATTGAATTTTATTTTAATCCGTTTTCAAAATACCACCAGAATATTCCATAAAAATAACTCGACGTTATTATTCTCAATTGACTAATGATTCATTGGTAAACTTGGGATTAGAAGGAGATAACTCAAAAAGACCAAAAAAAAAAGAGAATTCACTGTTCGAAATGGGTTATAAAGTACTCTTTAACATTCACATGTTGTGACGGAAAAACAAAAGAAATTTACTTTATTGATAAAAAAAAAATTCCAAAGAAAGAAAAACCAATTGTCGTACGAAACGAAAAAAGAAAGAAAGGAACCTATCTTCTGGTCTCAGATACACTCGTACTTTGGCTACACACATTTATAGAAAGATACAGACAAAGATTGTGATGATTCTTGAAACAATACGCAAAGTGAAAGAAAAAACAATCAAAAGCGAGAAAAGAAACTCCACTGTTGTTGGAAGATCAAAAGAAACCATAGATTCTAAAATAATTAGGACCAAAGTGCTGTTATGACAAAAAAAAACTAATCCATATGTCTTGGTATCTCGACTAAGACTTTCGTTTTCACACTTCCTGGCGACAACGACTAGCGGAGCAATTTGTGATATGTTTTGTTCGTTTTCCAAAAGCTAGCGACCAGCAAAAATCGATCAAATGTTTTTGGTTCGTAATCTAATTTTTTTTATAAAACGGATCTGCATATTTAGGAATTTTTGAATTAAAACTTATGATTGATCACAAAAAACTGCAAAACGAACATAACTTAATTGCTGGTTGATCCCGTCAGCAACTATATATGCAATGAACAGGAGGATATCATAAGCTTTACGTGTCTTTTCTTTATTTTTTTCTTCCAACTTTGTTGGGTGATTTCCGTTTTTAAAAGGTTTCCTTCTCTACGAGTAACGTTGATAACTCAATACTCTTTTGTGTTATTTGCCTCGGATTCGGGTAGACTACAATGTTGAAAGACTGAGGTTTTACTTGGTTTAAATATTTCGGTATTACCGAACATTTGTTTTGATCAAGAGGGTATATGAACATAAGACATATACGTCTTCATGAATGACAACAAAGAAAAAGAAGTTAAAGGTGACTATATCTTTCTTTAATGTCTCTTTTAGTCTTCCACTGACATAACGTTCTGCGTGCTCGATCCCACGAAGACTCAAAGAGAGAGGGAAAAAAGTTGACAGATTGATTGAGTTTTTTTTTTTAAATGAAATCTACATATTAAAAGACATGTTTTATTAAATTATAAGTTTCTTGGCTAGTAAGGTTATGGCAAGGAATCTCACGACACGAAAATAAAATTAAAAGTTTGCTTGTTTTGTTGACCACATTTCGCAAGAGGAACTCGTACGTAAGATTGTTTCTTTGTCTATATGTCTGTGTCAAAGAAAGATAGCATGATAGGCTTGGGTTTACTTTGTAATATATGAAAATAGTTTCCCGTTCTTGACCAATCTGTTAAAACCGTTTTGTAGCCGTTTCTTGTAGATTTTGATGAATAAGTATACAAGTTTATATCATTAGTGTACATATGGAGTTAAATGTCCATTGAACAGAGTGAATGCAGACACATGGTGCCAACATGTAGCAATGTTTAAAATTAGTGTACACATATAGTAGCATAAACCAGTAGGTCACATGTTTTATCGGCTTAAGCTAATAGCTATGCTTCGACTGTAAGATCCATTTCAATGTTTTAATATTTTCTTAGAAGTTTGTTTCTTCATAAAACCAAGGAAAAGGTCGCACTAATTTTAATTTTTGCCATCTTCTATTTGTTTGTCTAGCAGAAGAATAAAAATATTCGACTGAATAGGGAAAAAATAAAGTTCCACTACTCAGCTATGTGTTTTACTTTACCTTAGGAAAAAATATAACAAGAAATACTTTAGTATCTTTTTTCAGCAAACCTTTATTTGAAACTAATTCAAGTTTTATACGAAAAATTCAGCAATCCTCAATTTCAAATTACTTTCGTCGTGTATTTATAACTAGTATATTATATCGCTGTATGAAGATGAAGTGCCAATAGACAATTACCATAAAAAACTATAGCATCACTTAAATGTCTAAACCATCGAAAATGTTAAATTAGATCTTAGGAAAAAAAATGTTAAGTTAGATTATCGGCAGCCAGAGCCAATACAATTTTAATGAGATAAATTTCATATAAAATTTTAAATATTTTTAAACTGATGCACCACCGTATAGATACTCTTCTTGGTGGGCATAACGACTAACAGTTATAGATAAGCTTTTCCTTAGTCTTTGCCTAATATAATCAAATTTAGAAAGTTTCGCCAAAAAAATTATCATGGATCCACAAACCATCCTCTGTTAATTTTGTTTGTTTTGTCCAAAAGATGATAACATGTAACTGATGTCAGCATATATATAATAGATGTTAACATATAAGTGTGTGTATGTGTGGGTTTGTCGTTGGAAATTTGGAAATTGTTGTAATAAGAAACAAAACCCACACCACCTTACTCTGTCCCCATCCAACATGACTCCTAATTTGACCAACACCACTTTACATTGTTTTTTCATTAACACTAATCTTCTTTAGTTTTTAACTTACCGCATCCTAAAACTTAAATCGTTTCCCCAGAAGAAAGGACCGCTCTTCCGAGTCTCACTGCTGGAGAAGGGACTAATTAACCTTCTCTCATCCCCGACATGAGGACTGAGACCCGGAACATGTGGTAAACAAAAAAAATCTCCGGATATACACACATAATTCATATAAGAACCGCGGTATGGGGTAAAAATCTCTATTCAATGGGGATTATATCGTCTCTGAAGCAAGAGAAAGGGCTCTGAATTTGCATGTTACTGATTACTTGCTTAAGCTCAGATGTTTCCTCTTTAAGCTGAGTATTCTCTTGAAGAACTTTCTCGTGAGAGTCAGAGAGATTGTTAAGTTTATCAAGCAATTGATGATTCTCGATCCTCAACCACATCACCTGAGACCAAAGCTCGTCAAGGTGTCGTTGCTTCCTCATACGCGATCTTCTTGCGGATTCTCTGTTTGATATCATCCTTCTCTGCTTTCGCTCGTTGATTATGTTCTTGTCTGTCTGCTGCTCTTCGGCTTCGTCTGATGTCGAGTTGTTGCTGCTTAGGCTCATGGATTGTGGATTGTTTGTAGCACTTGGGAATCCGTAGAAGGGATTCGGGTTTTGACCGTTGATTGGAAACGGCGATGATGTCGGAAAATGGGAAGGATATGGAGATGGGATTGAGGAGTTTAGGTAGTTATGGAGGCTGAAAACGTCGGTTTGCGGCTGCATTTTGGAGTTGACTTGGGCAGAAAGTTAGGGTTTTCTCCTTACTTCTTGAGAAGAAAGGTAGGTGAAATAGAAAAACGTTTGTGGAATTTTTATGGAGGTTTTGGTGTGTGAAGAGAGTAGATGGTTTTATAGCGTAAATGAGAGCAGAGGTTGGGGCGTGGAACCCACTTTCTGCAATTGGGTGAAGCAATAACAAAGTTTCTAACATAAGAATTTAGTAAATATGCACCTACTGTATATCATGTCACATTAATTAATCTATATATGTGTATTACATATACTCATTTCTTATATCCATAATTGCTTGATTAAGGTAAAACATATCAAACACTGATAACTTTCCAACCAATTTACTAAAATATATGACAAACTAGGGTTGTAAATTTTCTTGAATGATGGAGAATTATTTGGTTTCTAAAAAAGTTAATATTGCAATAATATGGTGTCTAGAAAGTTAATGAATACTATTGACCAAATCTGTTTTCTCTTTTTTCAGTCCAGAAAAATCTCCACACCGTCGTCACACGGGAGGGACATGGGTGTAAAAAAGGGCACAAAGCTTTTCATACTTTTTCTAATATCTTTGACTATATTAAATCATGAGCAATAACCCATTTAATTTTAAGGGTAAAGAGTTTCCGAAGTTTTAACATGCATTTCTAACAGATCGCATAGCTAAACAATAGTGATACTATTACTTGTGATTAGTAGTTATTTGAGGAAAAAAATAATACATATATTTAATAGTTAATTTGAGTGTGGCAAGACAAAGTATTTGATATAAATAAATAAAAATGGATACAAAAATCATATATCAGACGTAACAAGTATAGTAAAATTAAAATCTCATACATTATCTCATTTTTCTCGCAACCAAAATGATGAGAAGCATTTACGGGGGAGGAAAAACAAATGTATGTTTTTACCGCTAACAATACGGGCCAAACAGTACAAGCTAACATGTAAAAGGCGTGGAACAAAAGTTATCTCGGAAATAGTAAACTGGCCTAGGAGATTAGAAAGCCCAGACCAGTCAGAAAGGCTCTTGAATCATGGAATATATTCAGGGTCTCTCTGGAAATCATATACATGCGTGCTCGCTCTGGGTGTGTGTTAGATATGTATATCTTTTAATATACAAATCTTTTGCTTATAAATGTCTGAGTTTATAGATTGTATATTCGACCACTTTGTCACCCACATTGGTTAAAGCAAAGGTATCCGAGGCATCTCAGCCGCAATCTTTGGCCTATCATAGACATGTTTATGTATGTAGGATTTAGTATCATCATCGATCATCTCCACAAATATATCTAGCAGATATATTAGAAGGAAGGTGCATGGGGGAGTAGTGGATAATCATAATTTGAATGAATTACTTTTTCTGATGACATCAGCGAGACGAAGATATTTGTATTATCTTTTATCCAACATCATGTTTTATACCTATAAGCATCGAGTGGTAATGTGAGTTGAGTAATTCGTCTTTCAGAGCCAATCGTGCTTTGCGTCAATAAAGAAACCTGTCTTTTTTACGCATTGACAAAATTTCATCAAGTCATTAAATACTAGTACCATTTTTTAGTCTTTAGATCATGATTATTTCCTAAAAATCGGACAAGAATCACTCAAATAAAAAAACGAAAGAACACCTAAACTTGACGAGTATGTTCTGAGAGTAACTCGGCAATATTTTTCATGCTTTATCCAATTTGAATTGTTGAACATTTTATTCCTGTATAACTTTCAGAAACACTTAGTATATTTGCTTAGATTAGAAGATCAAGCAGGATCGTTAATTTTAAAGCTCAAAAAAGAAAACAAAACCTTAATTTTTTTTTTTTAAAAGAGATCAATCACGAAGTATAAAAATGTGTATTCAATTAACTAAACACGCCAGCCCAATTTATTCAATGATGAATTTTTAAAAATTTATAAAGTTAGTATTATAGTATTTTGTAAGATTTGTAAATATCTCTCAAAATTCACAGTAATCATACTAGTGATTTTAAAACACTATTGTATTAGAAACATTTTTAAGTATTGTTTTTTAACAATTTAAAGTATTTTTAAATATTTTAATTAAAAATACATATCTCCCAACTTATAGTTTCATGAGAGATTTTAGAAAATTTAATAACAACCATAAGAACTTCTCTAGATTCACCCAAAATTATAAAATCATCCAAAAACCTATTAAAACTTATAATTATTTCAAATTCTTGACTGATATACTCTGTTATTATTGATGATATTTTGATAGCAACTACATACAGTAAAAAACAAAAAGACATACACAATAGTGATTTAATATGCCGAATTCAATAAGGATGGTTATGCATCCAAGATTAAGATAATTACTTTGATTATGTCACCAAATGCAGTTGACTGTCCGAGATTTTTTCTTCAATCAAATTTTCAGAAACTTTTTTTCACAAAAATTATAGAATAAAACTTTACAGTCAAATGAAATTGATTTGGGGCGGGTTAACTGCTAAAACTGACTTTCAGTATCAATTTAATTGGTGGAAACACTAAATTATTGCTCATTGTATCTCAGTAATTTAACTCATTGGATCTAGGGGCTTCGGATGGGCCGAGAGAGGTAGATTTGAAGAGGATAGTCGGAACATTAGATTTTAAGTTGACTTGATGAACAACGAGCATAGGTTTCAACCATGTGGATAATGTTAATCATGCAGATAATCCATGTTAAAAATCATATACTGTGATATAAATGTTACGATGTCATATTGCTTACACAGTTACACATGCTGACATGCAGTTGACATGTCCAATCCTTTTAATTAAAGCTGACGTTTGTTGCAACGTAAATCTTTTGGAGCAACAAAGTATGCTGACTCTTCTTTTTTTCTACTGTGAAATTACAATTTTGATCGTTATTTTTCGGAGTTAACTGCATAAAAAATAAGTTGACAACGATATAGGACATGATATTTTTCATTTTTGGGTAAAGAGAAAGAAATATTTTTTGCTGTCATTTTTTTATTTATGAAATATATTATCTTATTGTTTTATTAAAATTCTTGGATACTGATAATTTTACATAAGTCTATTTTTTAGTTAATGTACACATGCTACAACTTATGAAATATTAAAAAGTTAGACTAAAGACTGGAAAAACAAAAAGGTAGATTAAGACTTCACGATAATATGTAGTTGTGGTTGTAAAACAAGATTATTATTAATCATTTCATTGTTAATTAAATTACGTGTTGTACTGCCTACCATGGTGGATAAAGATAAATGTTGATGTAAATGAATTTTGAAAACGCAATATACGCATCGTATGAAAGATAATAACAAAATCAAATCATTATGTTTAGAACAATCCAAATCTTGACTACGGAAATTCATTGGATCAAATTTAATTTCAGAGGAGCCTTGTGGTCTCTAGCTCTGGGTTGAGTGGACGAAATGGTCAAAAATATCATGAGACAAGGAAAGACTCTTCTTTCATATCTTTGATCTCTTTCCTTTGCTCCTCTCTTTTGTGCTTTTCCTAACCCTTTAGTTTGCTTTTTGATTATAAAAGAAGAATTATATCTCCGAATATGAGATTATGACTTACTATTTATTAAAGATGTATATAAGAGTGTTTACATATAAATGCACAAGTGTGTAGGGAACCATGCACAGTTGAATACCTAGTAATGGGGATTTTTGTCTTAATGTACTTTTCTTAGATATACACATACATGTGCATCACTCGAGCTTTGACCCTACTTATTTATTGTTTTCTTTTAAATAGATTTATAGTATTCTTATCGCGATAATCTATGTGGTTGTTAAATCAATTTTCTACCCAATATTGTGTTTTCATGTATGATATATATTGCCTCTTTGTTATCTTTTATTTTTAATTTCAAGTGGGAGGAATTTGAAATGAAAATCAATGATTAAACTGAACGTTCAACATCATTTTTCTAGTATTTACATGAAATACTCCAATAATACCCTTGAATGTCAGAACAGTTTTCCTAATGCAGTACGCAAAAGGTAAGGTCAATTTGGAAACATTAACTTAGCGACAAAAAACACACTCCTAAAATAGCGGCTCTGGTTTATGCACGGAAAGAGTACTTCGATTTAACTTGTCTTCCAATAACAAATGCAGCACTAAGAAACCAACGAAAGGAATCTTTAATACAAAACAGAAAAAATAATATTCTTGATTTTCTAAATTTTTATAGATATTACTTTAGTTGATGGGAAAGTAATAAATTATATCAACACTGAAGGTAACTATCTTATTGATAAAATATTAACAGATTTGAGATCTATTAGATGGTTAAGTTTAATGAGGAATGCTCATAAGAAAAACACACATAAATATACAAATTTGAACTCAACACTAAAGGGTTGATTGAATCTGAGGATTTGAAAGAATTTGAATATGTACTAAATCTAAAGAAATTTAGGATTTGAGCAAATTCTCCAAATTTATTGTTAAAAAACTTTAAGGTGGTGTGAGGGATTTGAAAAACAAAAAATCTGAAAAAGTTATTTTTTTGTATCTATTATTTAAATGAAATGTAAAAAAGAATTTAAATTTGAGTAGACTTAAAAAAAATTAGGTTTTCAAGTTTTAAAATTATTTAGAATGATATACAATAACTGTATTGCAAACTTTATTTTTTATAAATTCTAATTTATAATTTTTAATGAATGTTTTTTTCTTATTTCGAGTATTGTTTTACTTTTTGAGATTGAAATTAAAAAATATAAAATCTTCAAATAAGTGATAGTATTTATATTTATTAATTCTTAACTATAAATGTTTTTTCAAATTCTATCTGATAGATTTTTGTATCGATCAAATCTTAAATTTCCAATAAAATGAAACTTTTAAAAATGTATAAATAGTTAATCTAATAAATTAAATTTTTTAAAGAAAAATTTATTAAAAATTAAAATCCTCTCAAATCCCTAATCCAGTAACCTCCCCCTCCCTTGATTGGTGTTAAAAAACTAGTTGAGATTCTCACTTTGGAAAGAATGCGAACTAATGAACTCAATATTTCCATACTAATTAAGGAATCATGCAATTACAATGGGTCCAATCCAAATCAACGGATTCGTAAGTAAACATCAACAGCATAATCAGATTTAGACAAATGTGTTAATGCCAATTGCCTTTACGGTTGTCATAGTTTATTCGTGTAGGATACTAGTGGTTGGATTATTCTGATTGCTAGGACAGTGTACAACACATACTACGTATGAGCGAAATATCAAAAGATTTCGTTATGCACTTTGATTCGATACCAAAAATTATGATAACTGTAAGTTTATGTAGTAAACGAATTTTAAATTTAATAAACCAAAAACAAATCGCAAATGCTAAAACTTGAAATGAATATACCCCCTATAGATGTATAAATTAATACTTATTTTAAGAAAAATAAAAACTATTTCCATTTAATCGAATTAATAACATTTTTTCCAAGTATCAACTCCCTTTTTTTTAACAACACCAACTCCCCCTATATATTAAAAAGCAACAGATTGGGATGTGTTGTAAAAGTGAAAATATGACGTTTTTACACGGTAATTTTAGCACCAAAGTGAGTTTTGTTTGATACTATAGCGTTTATAACGTTGTGATGCGAAGAACAATATTGCAATATATGCCAACGGTTTTTGTGCTTTTAAGTGAACGTTGCCGGGTGTGTAATATAGTTGAGAATATGTCAGCTTAATTTTGACATGCATTTCTGAGGCAGTTCAATAACAAATGTGCTCTTAAGTATCACACGGTGGCATGATCTTCATCGAAAAATGTTTGTCTTCTGTACAAAATGACGTTTAAACATGCATGTTATAGTCTTCGACTCTTCGTCCCATAAAATCGAGTATTAGTGACAAACGAGGTCTACTTCCCTAAAAATAAGTTATGGCTGTTTGGTTAAGTAGAAGGTGACGCCGATTTCTACCTATAAAAAAAGATGATAGACTTACGTTTCAGAATTGATAATAAACCAATCGGTAAAATTACAAGAGAGGAAACTAACGTATTTATACTCCAAAGATTTGGTTTCCTAAAAATCCAAGACAAAAAGTTTGGATTGGATTGAAATGTATATGAAAGTAACATCCTAATCTTGAGTCAATATGACATAAAACAATGTTATAATTAAAGATAATATATGCTCTTAGATCTTGTACCCTCGAGAATAGACACTCTCTTAACCTCTTGTCGTTTTCTACTATTTATCTTCCTTAGCCAACGTCTCTTTTTCATTATATCACACGGTCTCTCTCTATACATCTTCCCACGAAAGTACACACACATTTAAGTGAAACTCTTAAATAAGGATTTATATATACATATGCTTATAAGTGAAAATAGTAATAATAATTCATGGTTATCTTTAACTTTGGTAACGACAACAAATATGAGAAGATGTGTTGGAAACTTTATATTTCATTCACAAAATTAATTTTAAAAAATATGAGGCTTATTAAAAACATTTGAAACCAAACTCTTTTGTAGCAAACAGATACAAGAACCTTATACACACACACAAGAACAAAATAACAAATCAAAGGAATTGGGTTAATTAAATACATCATGTGTAGGGGGCAAAATCATTCATAGTATGATTTTGGGCGGATAAGTCCAAATTATATAGGGTGGGTGGCTAGGGAGGCACATCCACAACCCCACACCACAATAAAAAGCTAATGCAGTTGGTAATTTTATTATTTCTGGATACTGAAATTAAAAAGCTTCAACTAGCATCAATTTCAGATTATCTTTTATTTCTCTTGTTCTACATGGTTTTTAGTTCCAGTAATTGTGTTTATATCCAATGATTCTAATGTAACATATATTTTAATGGTTTGTGCTGATTTCGTCGCTCATGATTTGGATTCAGACTCTCTATTGTTTGTTGTTAAACAAACAAAAAAAACATAAGGATATAAAAATTGCCAAGGTTTTTTTAAAAAGGTTTATGGTTTTGCCTAATAATATTTTCTGATGTCTTGGAACCAACCTGGTTGGTAATATCATGTTAAAGGCATAAATCACCATTCTCAAATAATTGAACTAGTGAACTTGGGAATTCTCAAATGCGAACCACTAAACCACCACCTTCTAAGGGTCAGATTTGAACCAAATGAGCCAACACATTTACGCAAAGGTCACATGTATAACCCATGACCCTCACAATCTTATATACTCTACATAATTCTCTCATACATTTTTATAGAGTTAAACAAAACGAGGCAACACATTTACGCAAAGGTCACATATAACCCATGATACTTTTATATATACTTTGCATAACTTTCTCATACGCTTTTTATGTTTCTAATTCTCTTTGTTGCTTTCCTCAGCATCCATTCATGATCCATAAATCATTTTTTTAATTGTAGTGAACTTATGCAAGTTGTACATACCATGTTCAATTATGTAGACATCAAAGTTGAAGAACTAGTACTACAATGTATCTTTACATAAACTAATGGATCTCCTTGCTGTGTAAGAAAAACAAACCAATAGATAACTTGCAGTCCATTTGGAAAACAATTAGAAGAATAATTCTAGCAAAGCCCAAATAAATAATTTTGACCAACAAAAAGAGGTACACATTCAACGGTTGCTTTATTCTACACAAGTTGGGCTGAATTGATGTAAAACAAAAAAGAAAAAAAAGTTAGACTCAATTTGGGCTGAAAAAAGAATGTTATTGTGTAACGAAAAACAGAGAATGGATCTAAGAAATTTGTTTTCTTTCCAAAATATGTTATTGTAGCGGTTTCCATATGTTTTACTTTGTCAAGATAAATTTGTAATTTTTCCAGTGTCGGTTCACGTGTGGTTAAGTGTAATTTGGTTTAACGAGTTTTAATAAATACAACCATGTTGTGTGAAAATAAAGAAGTAGACTACCAAAGCATGATAAAGTAGTTTTTATTTTCTTTCTTTTCTACACAATTGTTATCCGAAATGACAAAGCTAATTAGTCTAAACAGATCCTTTCGGATAGAAAGGATAGCCAGTTCACAGGAGCTTTCTTGTGGCATATTCAGCATATAATAAGATAAAAGATTAATTAACTTCGACCGACGAAAAGAAAAACCAACGCAGCTAGTTTCTAACATTGTGACGGCAAAGAGGACAAGTGTTGCGATTACTCAACCAATTCGAGATACAGTCTTTGTGGTAACAATGCCGACAAGGAAGCTCAGAGAGTCTCTCATTAGCAGCGAGCTCCTCTCTACAGATGGCGCAAACCACCAAACCTCTCTCCATCAGTTCCTCAGCAGTCAATTCCACCACCGGAAGTTCTTCTGCCGTTTCTTGCCGCCGCGTGGAAGATGAGTTTCCCAACACTCGACCGAAGATTTCATCGTAAGACCCAAACGTCTCGTTTCCATGGTTGCTCCGTGAAGACAAGTAATGGAGGTAGTTGAGATACTCGTCGTCGATGAAAACAGTGCTGTCTTCGAAATCTTCGGCTGGAAATTGCTCTGCTTCGTCCTCGATCTCCGAAGGAAGATGAAACTCTGCCATCGATTCTTTGTGTTTCTTTAATTTTTTGGAAATGTCGAATTTGTGAAACTAGTACGAGGATGTGTGGAACATGACTGAGTTTTCGAGTGGCCGAAAATATTAAAGATTGGGTTTCTAATGTTCCGTTGGAACTCTGACACGCGTATTTTCGGATGGTTTCATGTGATGCAAGGACAAGATCTGCAACACATGTCTTGTTACTGAGTTGGATCTGTGGCCACGTCATCTAACTATAACACCGACATATTGATAACAAAACAGTTTGCCTGGAAACAATGATTAAAAAGTTTAGTAATCATCCGGACAGGCGGGGAATATTTACCAATATTACGACTTTGCTGTTTTCTTAACCACAACTTTCTTATATACTATAAATTAACGTTACTGTCAATACGTTTCCCATAGCTGAACCACTGGACTGATAACAATTTTGCGGCTTTTTGCTTCTGTCTAGTATCTTCGAGAACATTATTCATCGTAATTTTTTCTTTTTCAATTTAAACGTGGATAGAATAATAGTTACCTCTAAAATCAATTGTGCTGATGAGCGATCACTCTTCCTAATATTTTATTGAATATCTACATTTGTATAAAATAGACCAGGCTATCCATTGTTAAGATACATGCATCAAACTCCACTTAGGTATTATTATCTGTATTTTTCTTTGACCATGACGGTATGATCTAAGGAGGAACTAGTCTTTGGATATATGTACGTTATGATACGATGAAAGACTGTGTTTGAAACGTTCAAAATTTCAGTTGCATATAATCAAACTACACTAGTTTTATTTTTAGTATACTAAACACTAATATTTCAACCTTATAAAATATTTATTCTTCTGTTAAAAACTAAAACTATAGTAATCAAGAAATACACCGAATAAATGTTTTTCTTTTATAAATAAGTATATCAACGACTATAGGGAGCAAAAGAGGATAAAACAACAATCGATTTATTCTACATGTCTGTTTTGGTTTAAGATGTTTTACATACCCTTGCCAATTACAATCAGTTGAATTCATTTTCATGTTACTGCTTTTGCAATATATGACTCGAAATGCTATTTGCTCTTGGGATGGTATTGGTCACATATGAAACTATCATTTCGTGAAAATAAAGAACATAACCATTTGAGAATCGTTTTGTTGGTAATACTTTTGAATATTCGAATGTACATTATAAATTCTGGACGTGGAAACCTGTTCTTTAGTCATGAAATATGAAGACATGATGCAACTCAAGACCTGAACCTTAATACTTTCTCAATATATTAATATCTGGTTCAGATTCGCCTAACTGTCTTTGTATATCTGACTGGATATACGATTAAATAATGGACATGAGGATGACTCACTATAATTAATCGACGCTTTGACGCTTTGATTACCACTAAAAGCCAAAAATTGGTAATATTTGGTGATTATAAAATATAGTAAGATGCTAAATATGATCACCCAACTTCAAAGTCTCAGTTAGCTGATTGATTATCAGAGGTGCGAGAGAATAATTAATTAGGTCGATATTTCCTGCCCACATACTTATTTTGGAGTAGAATAATGAATTGAGCTGTATCCTTTCAATCGCTTCTTCCACTGTTCTACCACTATTTTTACCACAAATTGTGACTGATCGTAAAAGCACTACATAAATGAGATGACAGATTGACAGTATAGTATGAATTACAAGATACTGTTAACCTTGATACATGTTTACTTTTGAAAGTAATTTTTAAGAGATTTCTGTGTTCTATCATTCATCGTTTAAGCGAAGATTACTAGGGTTAGTGAATGACCATATCGGAGCCAATAAGAAATACTTACAAAAATTTGTCAAAAGAAGAAAAGAGAGATGCTTATAAAAAGTTTATAACTTAAAAATATAAAACAATTTTAATTAAAATACAAAAGACTTATCCAAATAACAAGATAGAATTCTAAAAATAAAAATCAAATCAAATGTAAAAACTGGTTTGAAATCTGTTAGTCGTTCATAAAAAGTCAGTAATACAACGTAAAATAAGATAAAACGTAAAACTTGAAATCAATGGCCATTACCAACGTAACTAACAAATATACCACATTCCAGCCCTTTCTTTTGTCACTACATATTGAATCTCTTATACAAATTTTGCTTGTTGAAATCTCAATAGCCAAAAACCAACTTATCATATTATTGCACTTCTACGCATAGTGTAATCGTTCGATTCAGTGGTCCTAAAACGCTGCGTCGATTCTCTCCAAAATCCAATCAGCACCACCTAAGGTCAAATAAGTCGTCATCAATAAAAACAGTGAGTTTTGATAATTCAGTTTTACAATTTTGGGTTATCACGTTTCCACTATCCAATAGCCAACAAAACCCCCTTTTTTAATTTCTTTTAAGAGTTTCGTACAGATTTATCCATCGTCAGCGTCAGCTAGACAAAAAATCCTAAGGCTATAATTTCATTCATATCTCTTCCTTTCTCCTCCAAAATTTCTTCTTTCTCTGGACAAATCTAAATCCCCACTCTTTCCTTCTTTCTTACTCCTTCAAAGGCTTCGACTTTGTATATCGCCTGTGTATATTTCGTCTCTGGGTTATACCATTTTCGATCAGAATCAAACTGGGTTTGGCTCAATTTTAGGACTTGTCTAATCAGTTGAATCGAAAGTTCGTCTCTTCTTAGTAATATTGAGAAAGTTTCGTCAAAGTTCTCTCCTTTAAGGTTCGTCATCTCTGTTCACGCGTTCAAAGCTTTTGACTTTCGTATGATAAAAGGCTAAAGCTTTCTTTGTTATTAATCACAATTTGACAGCTTCCGATTATCAACACGAAGATGACGATTGATGATGTTACGTCGGTTACAAAGAGGAGCAGTTCTTCTTCCGATGATGTTGCTGCTCCGTTATTGCCTAAATCTCAAGGAGACGAAGTTGCTTACGATGAATTCAATGGAGCTTCTTTTAGTGGCGCGGTTTTCAATCTCGCAACAACCATAATCGGTGCTGGTATCATGGCTTTGCCTGCAACGATGAAGATACTAGGGCTTGTGCTTGGGATAACGATGATTATTGTCATGGCTTTCTTGACCGATGCATCCATTGAGTTCTTGCTTAGGTTTAGTAAGATTAAGAAGAGCCGTTCTTATGGTGGCTTAATGGGTGACTCTTTTGGCAGACCTGGAAGGATTTTGCTTCAAGTCGCTGTTTTAGTTAACAACATTGGTGTTTTGATTGTCTACATGATCATCATTGGTATCATTTATTATCTCCTAGTTAGAGTCTATTAATAATGATCTGCTGCTATGCTACTTTGTTGAATCTTACTCTTTGTCTCTCTGGTTGGTTTGCTGTTGTTGTTGAAGGTGATGTTTTGGCTGGAAAGACAGAAGATGGTACCCACCATTATGGTGTTCTTGAAGGATGGTTTGGTCACCAGTGGTGGAACGGACGAGCTGCTATTCTTCTCATTACAACTCTTGGTGTGTTTGCTCCATTGGCTTGCTTCAAGCGAATTGGTTAGTTAGTGTTTGGGTTTCTAAGACGAGCATTGCTTGATCTTTGCCATGATTCAGTCGTCATTTCTTGTCGTAAGAGTACTCCTAGGAGTCAATGGGGACTCTGAATCGTTAAGTTTGGTTGTACCGTGCTTTTAATTGCTTCTGACATATGGTTTATGCTTTTCTTTGCAGATTCTTTGAGATTTACATCTGCACTATCAGTGGCACTTGCAGTCGTGTTTCTCGTCATCACAGCCGGAATTTCGATCATGAAGTTGATCAGTGGTGGCGTGGCGATGCCAAGATTGCTACCAGATGTTAGTGACTTAACATCCTTCTGGAATCTCTTCACAGTTGTACCCGTTCTTGTCACAGCGTTCATTTGCCATTACAATGGTATGTTCTCTGTTCTTAATTGGAAGCACAAGCTTTTAAGAATGAAACAAGAACTCATGTTTATTGATTTTGCTTGATTCGTTGCAGTTCACAGCATACAGAACGAGCTCGACGACCCCGCTCAGATAAAACCTGTAGTCCGATCAGCTCTTATGCTTTGCTCATCTGTTTACATAATGACAAGCATTTTCGGGTTCCTATTGTTTGGCGATGATACTCTTGATGATGTCCTTGCAAACTTTGACACAGATCTCGGAATCCCTTTTGGTTCTGTCCTTAATGATGCGGTTCGAGTAAGCTATGCGCTTCATCTTATGCTCGTGTTCCCGATTGTTTTCTACCCGCTGCGGATTAACATTGACGGGCTCTTGTTCCCATCTGCTCCATCATTAACTACCTCAAATGTAAGGTTCGGTTGCCTCACTGCTGGTCTCATCTCAGTAGTCTTCTTAGGTGCAAACTTCATCCCAAGCATTTGGGATGCTTTCCAATTCACTGGAGCAACTGCCGCTGTTTGTCTCGGCTTCATCTTCCCAGCTTCTATTATCCTAAAGTAAGTTGATCCTTTGTAAAAATCTGCACACAGTTTTCATTTGGCTCTCTTAGTTAAGTAGATTCAGTTGTTTATTTCAAATTTTTGTGATGTTCTTGCAGGGACCGTCATAGCAGAGCAACAAGCAGGGACACGACCTTGGCCATTTTCATGATTGTTCTTGCTGTATTGTCCAATGCAATTGCCATCTACAGCGATGCTTATGCGTTATTCAAGAAAAACGCACCTCGTGCGTGATCGTTATCTGAGTAAAAATCTGCACACAGTTTTATTGGATGAACGAAACAAAAGTGTTTGTTTTTATCATCTTCTCTTCTTATGTAAAATCAAATAATTAAGAAGACGAGACTTCAATTCTCTCTGTGTTTGTACCATTTCCGTTGAGTGTTTTTAGCGGACATTTTTGCTTGCTTCTGATTTTGTACCACCATGAGTGTATTTGTAGAAACTCTGTATAAAATCAAATGTAATGCAGAATACAGATTTGGTGTCCTATATTCTATTCTGTTATGCCATAGTTTGTAATAACCAAATCAAGCTATTTGAATCGAGTAGATCGGACGAGTTGCAGTGATCAATCAAACATTGACATGTGACTTGTTAAATTCCAAAACACAAGAGGACGTAAGTGGAAAGAAATAACAAACCAAGATCAAACAATTAAATTAGATGTTTTGGATGCATGCGTGTGTCTGTGTGTTCATGTCTCTTCTACCAATTCACTTAGCTGTTGCGGTAGGCTTGAAACAATCTATGTTGCACAATCCTACAGATCTTATCATCTCCCCAAACCTGTCATCAGACAACATCACACTATCATTACCATGATCATCAATTCATGCAAACTTGAGATTTTGTTCTTTTACCTGTCAATGCTATTCCTCCCTTTCTCTGGTTGTATTTGCTGTTCTGCCGCATTACTCGGTTTGTCAGACCCATCAACACTTTTTCTCGCTCTTTCTCTCTTATCAACGCTCGCTCTCGCTTTATCCTTATTATCTGTACTCAGCTTCGGCATCTCTCTTTGATCCGTGCTTGTTCTTGACTTCTCTCTTTGATCTGTGCTTGGCCTTGCAGCTTCTCTAATATCCGTACTGCTCCTCGCCTTCTCTGTTTGTGGCACAGTTCCGCTTCGAAGATGAGGCGACTTCTCAACCGCCGATACAAACTTCTTTAGGTGCTTTATGTATTGCGGGTATAGCTCTAAATCGCAGTGGTTTCCTCCTTTGATCCAAAGTGGTTCATATTTTTCTTTACACAGATCGAATAGTTGCTTCCCATGAGACCAATTCACAACATCGTCTGATGTTCCCTGCACACACACGTTAGCCTCGGATTAATAACAAAGAATAACTTTGAAAAAGAAACTGAAAATGGACACGAGATGATACGCACGTGAATCACCAGAACCGGACATTTGACAAAAGATATCTTATCGATATTCTGCAAAAGCATAAACAAATTAGAACGTATATTGTAATGTCAAGATCAAGAACGAGAATGTAACGTTGATGAAACTTTTGGAAGACAACCTTGTAAATATCAAACCAGTAAGTTCGCTTGACAGGGTACATGACTCTAAGACCGGAAGCAATTGCACTGTGAAGAACAACAGCTCTGAGGTTTGGTAACCGAGTAGCCAATTCTAAAGTCGGTCCGCTTCCTACGGATTGTCCATATAAGATAACATCTTGTTCCTTGACACCATATTGCTCCTCCAAACATCTATACACTGCTTCAATATCGTAGTACGTGTTCTGCTCACTAGGCTGTTAGAGAAACCAAAAGTAAATGTCTAGCTTTGAACCGATCGATGATAAAACACACAAACGATCAATACATATTACATACCTTCCCTGAAGACCTCCCGTACCCTGAATAGTCATACCTGTAATACAAGAAACAAGTCAAGTCAAGATATTCAGACAATGGATCTCAGTTATATCTGGTGTAAGAATTCAGATCCATTTAACATATTCATTCTCAACTACGCATGAGTCTCCGTTGGTTTGTAAAGCCTATCTACAGTCTCCTCCTTGTTGTGCAGACACTAAAACATGTCCTAATTCCATGTTACCTAAACTTTGTGCAAGAGAGAGTAAACAATGATTACCCAATCAAGTTGACGCGGAGATGGAGGCTGAGCTCGGAGAAGAGCTCGAACATCTGACCGAGATCGGCGGCGTTGCCGTGGGAATAGAGAAGGGTGAGTGAGGCAGAAGGGTTCTTGATATACGCAGCAACAACCTGATTCCCTCTCTTGGTCTTGAGCTTCAACACTTGGACGTTGTCCTTGACGTTCTCCACCCCCGTCAGCCTCAGCTTCCCCGTCTCCTCCACCTCAACACCGTACGACGGTGGATTTGGCGGGAAAAACGCAAACTTCGCCGCCATTGATGACGTCACCGCCCCCATCCTTGCAAACCTATTAATCTCTGAAGCTAGACCGCAAATTGGGCAATACAACAAACGAAAAAAAAACAGAGCTTTTTCAGGAAAGGTTGGAAATTTTCCTCTGTTTTTTGAATTTACATGGATTGTGGTGAAACAGAGCAAAAAAAGGTGTTTTCTTTGGAGGAAGGAATTGAGGATTTAGGGGATGCAACACACGAAGAAGAAGAAGAATCACAAATACGTTATTTCTTTTTATTTAGAAACAAAAAAATGAAAATAAAAGTTTCAAACTTTGATCTAGATTTGGTTGACTCGATGGAGAATTTTATTTTTATTTTTATTTTAAAAGTGGATTGAGAGTGAGAAAATGAGGGAAAACGACGGAAAAAAATCGGGGAGAGAGAATTTAGGGTTTTTGGAATCTGAAGAAGAAGATAAAAAAAAAAGGGGGAAGATTGATAAATGCAGCTTTCACGGGGGAGAAAGAGGGAAACCCGGCGATGCGGAGGAGGAGAAGCCACCAGCACGTGTTTTTCTTTTTTACTTTATTCCCTCTTTTTTTTCTGAAAGTTAATTTTATATTTTTTCCAAAGTTTCAAATTCGTCGGTTCATCATATATAGACTTTAGTCCTCAACAAAAGAAAATTCTACTGATTTCACTTTTCTAACCCCTCCTCTACATAATGATTATTCGGATTTTGAGTTTCTTTTTCAAAACAAAGATTGGCCCATTTAATAAATTATTAAATATCTAAAGAGTTAATTATGAAGTGGATAAATAGTCGTAACTTTTTTTTTGGGTTTAAATGTTAAATAACTAGTCGATTTTTTTTTTTGTTTATCTTGATATAAATGGAAATTTGATGCATATATAGTTGTAAAATTATTTCTTTTTATAAGTTGTAGAATCACGTTAAATAGTAGGAGTAGTACCAATTACCCATTAATCAATCATGTTAAATGAAAGATAATAAATGAAAATAAATTTTCATGATAGACTAAAGTTATTAGGTTTGGCTATTTGGGATGTGACTTGATTGAAAGGTGATGTTTCCGTAAGCTAAGATTAGATTAGATACGATAATGCAGTGTAATTACGACACGTGTCACACTAGGAG
Organism: Sisymbrium irio; assembly: GCA_000411075.1. Lineage (NCBI taxonomy): Eukaryota > Viridiplantae > Streptophyta > Magnoliopsida > Brassicales > Brassicaceae > Sisymbrium > Sisymbrium irio. The sequence goes on from KE155957.1 coordinate 1,331,319, forward strand.
ATGTGCTATCTTTTTTTTTGCAAGAGGAGTGATAAAATAAAACAAAGAGATTGTAATATATATATATAAAAATCTGTTTTGTCGTTGTCCTTTTTTGTTTTTGTTGATCTAACAGAAATGATAAGACATATCTATTGGTTTTGCTCCGTTTAGATAATGCCTATTTCTTTTTTATTTAATATCTTTCTTTTTGGTCCCAACCAAAAATAATATTAAAACCAAAGTCCAATAATGATGCAAGAATGATTAAAGGAAAACAAAAGAATTATGTTAATATTATCATAGTGAAGCAGTACGATTATGATCAAATTATAAATACTAACTTTATAATTAGTTTTGATTTTAGCTATTATTTTTCTAACTTTATTGTCAATGTTTTGATTAGTGGCACGCACGGGAGAGAAGAAGGAATAACTTTCCGCAAGGGGAGAATTAAATTAAATTCAGTCAAACCATACTGTAAGGATATAGGAATGAAATATATCATAAGCTAAGTTCGCAAGGAAATAATTTTGGCTTATACAATGGCAATTTTATGGGTTCATGACTGAGTTAAAACTCTGTATCATTATTCATTTTACATTTGTGGTTCGACAGAATATTTTGATATTTTCAATAGATAATAAAAGGTACTGATCCCACAAAGTTTCATGCGTTTTGCATTGTAAATTTGGTTATAACTATAAAGGTAATCTATATTGAAAAACAATATGCAAAACAGAAATGATGTTCTCGTGAGTATAGTGGGCTCCAGATAAAGCCCAAACCGAAGGCCTCAATTAATACGGCCTTCTTAATGCATGAGATTTTCCCTGTCCGCCGTTGTTGTCACTTGTCAGTCATGAAAAAATGTATATCTATTGCTGAACCAAAAAAGAAAGAATTCGAATCATTCTGGATAATTAACGAGCTGCTTAATACAGTAGCTCATTTCATGTTGGTCGATGCATGCGAGTAGTTAAGATAATGATTAGTCACCAGTTCTCGTTATTATCCGTGAAAAAACTCTAAAATGAAATAGATTAGGTATTTCTTCTTTAGCCTAACACATTTCTCTAGTCCGCCGGTTTTTTTCCTTCAAATCCTCGAGCTTGTAACTATTCCGGTGCCCGATTTATCAAGAAGATGATTAATATATATATATATATATTTTTTAAAAAATAACGAAACAGTAGTATGTTTACCGGTTATGACAAAACGGACGACCAACTAATCCTCAAAATTCACAAATTTGTCATAAATCTCGATTGCGAAGACTTTAGGGATTGGTTCTGATGATGAGTCGGTTAACAGAGAAAAAAATAGTACTATCACTAATAACTAAAACGAGGCTTTCACAGAGAAACTAACATGTAAGAAGAGGGACCAGCTCGGGCAACACGCCGTTAGTTCTAGTTTCCAAAAATATATATATTAAAAATCCTAAGTTCTTCTCATTTAATTAAACATTGATTAGTTTAGCTACGGGTTAAGTCCCCGTAATATTTTTTAGTAAACCCATGTAAAGACACATTTACATGTTCCCAACCCCTGCACTTCATTTGATGCACTTCCTCGTGTCTTCTTCATTTGTATCTCATTATTTTATTTAGATCATTACGTCTTAACATGTTGTTTCATTGATTTACATTAACATATTCTGATAACAGTTAACATATAACTTATGAGACAAATAACAATTTCGCACTTCTTATTCTTTATTTCTTATACGGTTACACCATATATAATTGTCTAGGCAATTCTATTTTATGAAATTATAAGGTTCCACCTTAAAACCAACTTGTATTAAGTAAATTGGCTATGTCTATTACCTATTATTTATGTTCCTTCTACACTTTCAATGAAGGACTGTTAACATAAATTTATATATGTTCATCAAACGACTTTCAATCTCATCTCTGTTTTTTTTTTGTCAAACAAATTAAATCTCATATCTTTCTTATTTTTCTAACTAGCCTTCAATAAACTTGTGTAAGAATCAAGTTAATTTTCACCATTTGAAACATTTATAATGGCTAATCATTATTGAAAACGGAATGAATGGGTTTGAATTGTGATCTTTAAAATTTTCAGGACCACTATTAGGTGGTTTCTTTATATCTTCGAGGGGCCAACATAATATTTATAAATTATTCATTAGTAAATACAGATGCACCTAGAAGTACTAATATTCTTTTTGTTATTACTAGATGACAGAAACCGTGCCCTTTTGACTCGGGTCTTTACTCCCATGAGACCAACTAAAAAGAAATTCAAAATTGTAACTAATTTTATTGAGCTACACTGCCCTCATGTGTGTATCTCTTCTTCAAAAACAACAAGAGAGAAGAGTGAGAGAGATCATTTGGAAGTATCTATCTTCGATAAGCATGATGAGATTCACAGTCATAATAGCTTTCCTTATTATCACTCAAGCCCTAGAAGAGGACCATATCCTAGTCTATGCTCATGAAGGTGCCTTTATATAAAGATCCCTAATTTAACATTTTCTTCGTTACCTTACTCTTTTCTCGCATAACTTTTGTATTTTTTTCTTTTTCTGAAGATTAGCTAGCCTAATATAATAGCTATTAATAAATTTCGATTACATTAAATCTCTCGATTTGTTTTGATAGGCGGAGATGCTGGTCACAAGAGTCTTGACTATCTTGGAGATAAAGATACATCGATACTGCATCCTAAAGCTTACGTTTGTTTTCATAAATTCTTCTCCAATAATTTGTAATTTAAAATGAAGTCATATCATTATATCAATTTAATTATACACCATAATAGGAATCAATGTCATACGACTTCACCAACATTGGTGCACCGAGGAAACTAAGGTCTGGGAGAGCAACGATAACCGCGGTGGCTATAGCCGAAAAGGAGCAAGTGAGGGCGACGAATAATGATGACTGGAGTTTGAAGATTTCAGGTGCATCAAAGCATTTGATGGTGGAGCGAAAATTAGGGTTTCATAAAAGAAGTAAGAGTTCTTCATTTAAATGGAAACCCAAGAAGAAAAAATCTTCTGGTCGATTTGTAGCTTTCTATGATGATTATCGTGGACCAGCACGACATCCTCCTAGACATAACCTATAGTCACAACAGCAAAAATATATCTTTTGTAATATTCGTAGCATTTGTATATTTTCTTTAATTAGTTTACGCTTCTTCTTTATGGGGTCAAAATCAGTTTTCTGTTTAATCTTCCTTAATCATACTATTTTGTACAAAGACCACTTTCTTTCTCCTCTTTTATAAAAAATGAACTTTATTTTTATTCTAATATGTTTAATTTGGTGAAAAGTAGCGAGGAGTCTTCATAGATATATTGGCTTTACTGCAGGAGAGCATAAGAAGAGCAATATATTGGTAGATCTTGACACCACTAAGGTTTGTCTACTAAAGCTTCTTTAAGACTATCATAGTTTTAGTCTCTTCATTATCCTAAAGTATTAATACTTTCGTATGTAATATATGTATTTACAGCATATCGATGATCTCATCAATGATAATAGCCTACCAAAACTTGAACTCTTTTCTTCAGCCAAGAGTATGAAGAAACTTGGTCGCTTGTTACACAATGATTATCCGATCCATAGTAAGCCTCGAGGGAAGCCTCCGATCAATAACCGTGCTCCTGACAATATTTAAATGATTGTGGAATCGGTCGAACAAGTATTTGAGTTATTGATGATCAATTTTGTTAGGTAGGTAGTTAATTACGTTGGTCCCAGTTTTGTTGATGTGTATAGCTTAGGGACATACGGTCTTGTGTTGTGTAATAGAGTAATAGTAGATACTAGCTAGCTAGTATTGAAGGCTCTCTTTTGTTTCTTGGCTTTGTAGTATTCTCAGTCGTTATCTTATATAGATCTTGTGTTGAAATTCATTTGTGTACTTTAGGCTTTTTGATATCGAAGTTCGTACAGACAGAAGTTATATGATTTATTATTAAAAAGAGAGATACGGAGTGGGAGAATTTACACACGAAAGCAATTGGGATTATTATCATTAATTTCAGTGAAAAAAATGGTATAAACGAAATCGAAGGATATAGAACAAGCTATTAAATTGAAATTAACTAGTTAGCTATTTCCCGTTTTTTGTAATCGACTTCAATATTAAAAAATAAAACGCCCACCGTGGGGCTCGAACCCACGACCACAAGGTTAAGAGCCTTGCGCTCTACCAACTGAGCTAGACGGGCATTTGATGGTATTTCTTAATTTGTAAATAAGAACGTATTTCTGAAATATACTTCATAACTAAACAACTTTTCTTTCCAGGAATCCGGAATCTGAACTTCGTACTTTTATTTCTGTATAACAGTTTTAGTGATACATTTTCATTAAGATGATTTTCTATAATACATTTACTTTTCATTAAATCATTGACAGCTAAATATATATTTAATTAGGTGATTATTTTCCAGAGACTGTATGGGCAGTACTATTAGGTTCCTTTGGAGCTGTCCCACAACCTTCAAGATCGAGATTTAACGGTACTTGCTTGGTTACTGGTGCAGGCTTTTTTTCCTTGCTTTTGCCCCATAAAAGTATATAAAGTCCAACGATGATGACCATTGATCCTATCACACTTTTTGTCATACCACATATACATTTCATTTTGTCAGAAATTATAAGTAACAAAAGTCAAAAAGAACCAGATAATATCCACCGTTAGGCGAGAAAAACCCCATAAAAGTAGTTGTCCCTTGAGTAAATAATTTCAGATTCATATCTAATCTCAATCGCCACATTAATTGATAAAAGGTATTTATGACGCAGATTATGCTATTCAATATGATAAGTTTTTATTGATATTCTACGAAGTTAGTGATTTAAATTTTTTGTTATTCAATATGATGCATGCATCAATTTGGTTTGATTCCAATTTCACGTTCAAACGATACGCCACGCAGATGAAGGGTCTTTACAACCTTAGTATGGGCATATTCTATATACAAGTCAATGAATACTTAAATATGTAGTGTGCAACAGTTTTCATTTGTTTGTTTGTACCTTAAATATACGTTGAAGTTATATAAAGCATATAATCATATATATATATATAGATAAGTAGAAAGAAAATAGTTGGTGGTTTACCTTCCGCAGTAAATTTGCTCATGAAGAAAAGAGAAGCTGAAAATGGCAGCAAAGACTTGAATCAAAGGGATGAAGCTAGACGTGAAAACCGGACCTCTTTGCTGGAGACACCACGACATTCCCACGTAGCACAGTCCCGATCCCACAATACCCTAGACAATCATCAATCATAGTTGTACACGATTGATTATATATTCACTTTAGTTAGAACGATTTCTTGAAATTACAAATTTTATTGTTTAAATTATATATAAAATACACTTAAAAAATTTGTAAAACCAAACGTCAAATTCAAATGAATATAGTTTTTCTTTTTTGGTTTCGTTTGCAACTTGTAAAAATTGACTACGTGTAAACGCATTGAAACCATAAGTTCCGTATGTTTTATAAAAAGTGTAAAATGCACATAATGTATTAGATATGATAGATTTGGTAACCAAAGTAAACAGTAAATTTGATTACTTACCGAGTAAAGTAAAGCTAAAACTTGGAATTTCTCTTTAACGACCCACATGGATATGCTCCTCTCCGAGATCAAACTCAACAAAGCAGATTGGATCACGCCAAAAAAAGAGAGGATGGTGGTGCTCGTGTATTGGCACGGATAACTCTGGCATATTTTAGCTTGAACGATGAACCATGATGACCAGACTAAGATTGATATGATCAGCATGACCGAACCCATTGCCCACTTTTGCGTTACGGCAGTGGTTGAACTGTTTGATGTTTGTGTTTGCATTTGAGCGTTTTGATGAGTTAATGCGGTTCCTTTATAAAGTGTAAGCACCAAAGCTCCACAAATGCATATCATTGTGCCAAACACTTTGGCTCGTCCTATGTTGCTCTTAATGTTCAATGTCTCTTGCCTAATCATCATTATTTAATTATGTTGTATAAGAGTTGATAAAAATAATTGTGATAGTTAGAAGAAAGAAGAAGCCAAATCGTGTTGAAATGTATTTTGTTCGGTTTCTGTTACCTAAAGACGAGAGCCAAAGCAAAAGTGACCGAAGGAACCATGTTGCTAAATGCTAAGGCAAAAGTGGAAGACGTATTTTGTAGTCCTATTAGAAAGAAGTATTGCACCAAACTTGTCCTGCAAATTTTGCAAGTGATACAAATTTAGACTACTTCTTAACACACCTTATTGTTGAAACAATATTGAAAGAAACTTACCCCAGAAGAGCGCTAAAGAAAAGTGAACACAAGATCCTACCCGTGAGTTTTGGCCTGTTATGTCTACAAAATGAAAAACCATATTAACTTTCTTTCCGATGGAATATGAATATATCTTTTTCCTCAAAAATACTTTTAGTTAATATTTGTTGACTTTATTCTAAAGAGACTGAAACCAACAGTCAACGTGACACTCGAATAAACAAGGCAGCCACTTATAATTTAAATAGTATATTCAATCCAAGAAGAGAACAAACTTCAAAGATCTTAACTAAACAACAAACCAAGAAAAGATTGGATGAATTAATTGAAGTTTTACGACGAAGACATGTGACTAGAGTGAAGCCGTAACTAGGTCACTGTATTGAAAGATGCGAGTAGATTATATATACATACAAAAAAACACATACCTTTCCAAGAAAATCACAAATGGTGTCAAGAACAGAGTTCCTGCGGCAAGTCGGTAAGTGGTGGCGACCATACGGTTAATTCCTTGATTAAGCATCTTCTTGAACATAACGTTCACAACGCTTAGCGCAATGTTGATAATCGACATCAGAAACACAGCTTTCCATAGTTTCGCATCAAACTTCACCATAATTAATTAATTATATATGTACCGGTATATATATGTATGTGTGCGTGTATTTATAGATATATGTAAACACTTGTCTTTATGTAGTTTTCAGAAGTTGGTATGAAATAAAAGTGTGATGAGGGTGTGACTATATATCGTGACTCAAGTAATGCTCAGAATCGTATCATTATCGCATTTATCTTTAACTAATCTCATTGTGCTTTGAACTTGGCTTTTTTGTCATTGTTCTATCAACTATTCACGACCAGAGAGAGAGAGAGAGAGAGAGAGAGAGAGAGAGAGAGA
>KE155958.1:0-23901 GCA_000411075.1 Sisymbrium irio
CATTTGAGGAGAGCGTCTTCATACACGCCCTCCGATTTCTTCATCGCCTTCCCTGCGAATTTAGTTTCTTCGTCACCGTATCGAAAATGAGGGAGTGCATCTCGATCCACATTGGTCAAGCCGGTATCCAGGTCGGAAACGCCTGCTGGGAGCTTTACTGCCTCGAGCATGGTATTCAGGTTCGTCTCGTATAGATCTGTGTTTTTTTTTCGGTATTTTTTCTCGTATTTCGGTAGATCTGAAGCATTTGTCACTACATTTGAATCTCTCTTTGGGAATTTGTATAGATCTGTGTTTAGATATATGTAGATGTTTAGATCTGTGTTTGATTTTCGATGTCCTATGAAATATTTATGGCTGATTCAGGATCCGTTTCTCTATTCCAAAAGGATTCGATGAAAATGAGAACGCTGCGTTTAGATCTGTGTTTGATTGCTAATCGATGAATGAGATAGTTTCTGTAGGCTTTTCTTAGAATGTGTCGATCGATTTATTCCCGATTTGATTAAACTTGCCGTTGATTCGATGTCCTTTAGATCTGTGTTGGTCATCTTTATTGTGTATGTGTTTACGTACTGATGTGCTGTTTTTGGATTTGGGATGGAACAGCCTGATGGCCAGATGCCGAGTGACAAGACTGTTGGCGGAGGTGACGATGCCTTCAACACCTTCTTCAGTGAGACCGGTGCTGGGAAGCACGTCCCACGTGCTGTCTTTGTTGATCTTGAACCCACTGTGATCGATGAGGTCAGGACCGGTACTTACCGTCAGCTTTTCCATCCTGAGCAGCTCATCAGCGGTAAAGAAGACGCAGCTAACAACTTCGCCCGTGGACATTACACCAGTAATTTACTCATCCCTTGTTAACGTTTTCCGTCCATCATCAACCTTACTTTGTTGATTCTGCTGTTTACTAACGTATTTGCATTTTGAAATCTTGCTCTCAGTTGGGAAGGAAATTGTTGATCTGTGCTTGGACCGTATCAGAAAGCTCGCTGATAACTGTACCGGTCTCCAAGGATTCCTCGTCTTCAACGCTGTTGGTGGTGGAACTGGATCTGGTCTTGGTTCCCTTCTCCTTGAGAGGCTTTCTGTCGACTATGGGAAAAAGTCCAAGCTCGGGTTCACTGTTTACCCATCTCCACAGGTCTCCACCTCTGTTGTTGAGCCTTACAACAGTGTCCTCTCCACTCACTCACTCTTGGAACATACCGATGTCTCCATCCTTCTCGACAATGAAGCTATCTACGACATCTGCAGACGTTCCCTAAGCATTGAGAGGCCGACTTACACCAACCTTAACCGTCTCGTCTCTCAGGTATAAAAGCGAGTCACATAAATAATTCGTTTAACACTAGTCTTGTTGTTGTTGCTTCATATCTGATGCTACCTGTTTTCTTGATTTCGTTTCAGGTTATCTCTTCCTTGACTGCTTCTCTAAGGTTCGATGGTGCCTTGAACGTGGATGTCACTGAATTCCAGACCAACTTGGTCCCATACCCAAGAATCCACTTCATGCTTTCGTCCTACGCTCCAGTCATCTCTGCTGAGAAAGCCTTCCACGAGCAACTCTCAGTTGCTGAGATCACAAACAGCGCTTTCGAGCCAGCTTCCATGATGGCCAAGTGTGACCCGCGTCACGGGAAATACATGGCTTGCTGTTTGATGTACCGTGGTGATGTCGTCCCTAAAGACGTGAACGCAGCTGTTGGAACCATCAAGACCAAGCGTACCATCCAGTTTGTTGACTGGTGTCCTACTGGATTCAAGTGCGGTATCAACTACCAGCCACCAACTGTTGTTCCAGGAGGTGATCTTGCCAAGGTGCAGAGAGCCGTGTGTATGATCTCCAACTCCACCAGTGTCGCTGAGGTCTTCTCCAGGATTGACCACAAGTTCGATCTTATGTACGCCAAACGTGCTTTCGTTCACTGGTATGTCGGTGAGGGTATGGAAGAAGGAGAATTCTCTGAGGCTCGTGAGGATCTTGCAGCTTTGGAGAAGGATTACGAGGAGGTCGGTGCTGAGGGAGGTGACGATGAGGATGACGAAGGTGAGGAGTACTAAGAAGATCTGTTTCGGAGAAATGGATATTGTGTGGGTTTCGACTATCCTTTGTGTTTGTGTGAATTGGCTCGAAACACTCTTGTGACGAGTCGGTTTGTGTTTCTTCATGACTACATACCCTTGTCTTGCTGTTTGAATTCTACTGTGGTTTTTATCTACTTGAATTGGGTTTTGATTCTCGTTCTCGTTTCTAATAACTAACTAGTTCACTCTATCAAGATTTTTAACATATTTGAAATCGAAGCAAATTCAAAGGACATATATCTGATTTCTTGAGAAGTGAGATGGTGAAAGTTTTTGCACTTTTCTACTTTGTAGTTTACCAATTGGACAAGTCATAAACAAGAGCTGTAGCCACTGGTTATCAGGTTACTCGACCTAGTAATGATTTCTACAATGTGAAATGAAAAGCATATATATTTGATAACAGCAGAAGTTAGATTATTAGTCAATCCAGCGGACTATCAATCGTTGGACCAGAAGGCGCTTAGAAATCCTCTCTTCAATACAAATTTGATGGATTCCACTTTGAGTAATTTTTAGTTGAATCAAAGCTTAAATTTCATACAAGGCTAGTCTATGTTAGATGCTTACTTATTCGACCGTCTTGCTTGCACGTGATATGTCTGTTTCTTTACACTGTGAGATCACTGATCAGTAATACCAATCAATAAAATCAACATATATATGCCCTTAGGAATTTTTAAAGCGAAGAAAGTTACATGTGAAACAAGATTTTGGGAAAAAACGCTTATAAATAGATTGCAAAACTAACCTGCAACTTAATTTGAGAGCATTTACGTCATCATTAAAGAGAACACTTGATATTGATAGGGCGGTAGTTGTAACAAAGATAAAACAAAATACATTAAACACCGAAAAGTAAGCAGTTGCGAAGCAATTGAAAAGTTAACAAATATCAACTTGGTGGATGAGGTATTGTATCCATCCATTGTGGGAGCACAAATTGGGATAACCTGGCGTGTCTATGCGTCCTTACGTTACCGGATACCAGACAAGTGTGCTGTCAAGGTACAGGATCCCATAAGAAGAATCAAGGATGTTCAATTGGGCAGACGGGGTACAGGATCCATCCACTGTGGGAGCACAAATTGGGATAACATGAGTACCGAAGTTACAATGTGATTCTCTTCTAAATACCCTACAGAATCGTCTGTATTTATGCGATAACAACCTTCACTGTTACTCCAATTCTCTGACTCTTGATGAAGAATAAACTCTAGTGTCTGCAAGTTACCTGATACCAAACAACTGTGATGAACACTCCAAAGATAGACGACATTAGCATCAAACGGACTCATTGCCATGGGATAACATAATCCGAGGGAATCCAGGTTGATACCTTCCAGTGACAAATGCCACCATTCACTACTCCCAGAGTAGTTGTTGTTGTTCAGCCTCCAAACCTTCAACCTTTCAGATAGTGTTTCAATGTAGAAAACATGTCCTCGTGAAGTAGTCAAGAATCTCCTAACGTGCATGTGACACGGAAGAGGGAGAGGTATAACCTGACATTGAACATTGTCTTCAGGGCCAAAGAAGTCATAAGCTAGAAGGCTTCCAGGTTCACTACCATCCACTTCCCTTTCCCATCGATAAAGCACCCCGTTGAGATTCACGGGAGGGTAATAATCAGTGTGTTGAACGGGAATAGAGGAAAGAAGCCGCTTGAAACTCCATGTCCCTGTCTCGGACGAATATACATACACTCTCCATTCATACATTCCATTGTCGTTTGGTTCAACCGTTGCACTAGTAGCGTCACATGTCCTGACCACTTTGAAACTTGAAACGACGTCGTCTTGATCCACACGCGTAACCAAAGCAGTGGTTTTACAGTCTTGAGGAGGCGGAGGGATCTCAACCCACTGCTCTAAAACTGGATTACCAACGAATGACTTGCCATAGAAAGTCTTGTCAGTGCGAGTAAAGATTACATCAATCCAAATCAATCCATTGGAAGAAGATATGTACAAGTAGCTAGAGGCAGTGAGATCAGGACACTGTCGAAAAGTCATAATATAAGAACCTAAAGATTTCTCAAGATCCCATGTCTCGCATCCATGGAAGCCTACAGCTTCTGTGATGGGATACGGATACTCTTCATCGGATCCGAACATGAGAGACCAGGAGGAAGATGATGTTTTTTGCAGAGAGACGAAGCGACGGCGGAAGTAGGAAGATTCTATCAACCGTTTCCATTGTTTGCACACCGATTTGAATCTTGCGACGCTTCTCAGCGGTAGTCTTGCAACGATCTCCACCTGTAGCGCCTCCGGGATTGTTTTAGCTGCCTTCACATATAGAGATTTGCTAGGTCGTGTGGTCAATACGTCATTTTGTTGCGGAGAGGCGGCGGAACAACAAAAATGCAGAACACAAGTCAACAGAGTCAAGTCAACACTTGGAGTCTGGAGGATGAGCTGGATTTTATTACAAAAGTAAAATTAATCATTTCTTGCATACTCTCCTTTTTATTGCACTTTCTTGTGGCGAACAGAAAATAGATATATTTTTTTTTGTTTTTTTGGTAAACAATAATAAAACGTCATCTTATAACATGGAAAATCATAGAGCCTTGCCAAGAAAGGTATAGAGTAAAAACAAGAACCTGAAAAATGATAATGAATAGATTTTACAGCTTAACCGCCAAGTTGAATATGAGAACATCTGGAGAGGTAAAGGTGATGTCTATAAACCAAAGTTCTCGGCAAAACAAACATGGCATCTCACACGAAAAGTACACAATATAGTTCCTTGGTTTCAGGGGATATGGTTTAAAAACGCGACTCCTAAGTTCTCATTCACGGCTTGGCTGGCCATTCATGACCGGCTATCTACGGGAGATCATATGGGGAAATTGAATATCCAAGCTGACATTTCTTGCTGTCTATGCAATAGCCTTTCGGAAACCAGAAACCACCTATTCTTCCAATGTCGATTTGCAGAGGAAGTATGGAAAGATCCTACCCAAAGGCTTACAAACACTCGCTACACACCAATATGGAGCAGGATCGTGGTGATGCTTGGAGACATATCCATCGACAAACATAAATTATTTCTTCTGCGTTACGTCTTTCAGGTAACGATTCATTCGCTGTGGAGAGAACGGAATGCTCGTAGACATGGTGACCCAGCCATGACCTCCTCTTTCATCATCCGATCAGTTGATAAAATAGTGAGAACGAGAATCTCCTCCATCCGTTTGAATGCAGAGGACGATGAGCTTATGCTAGCATGGTTAGCATCGAGAATGAATGGCTAAAGCCAAAACCTGATTAATTTCAACTTGTATCTCTAAACTATATGCAACATCTTGATGTAACACAGTTTTTTGGTTGAATAAAAATTTAACATTCTTTCAAAAAAAAGAATATTAGAACATCAAGTCATCACAAATTAGTATATGTCCTGATTACAAATCATGGATAAATCAAAATACCTTAACAATATGAAGAACAAGGTTGTGCAGTAAGCAGTTGAAAGGTTACCAACTTCCCAAGCATGATGCTCTCAATTTGGTGGACGAGGTACTGAATCCATCCATCGTTGGAGCACAAATGGTGATAACATGATGCCCGTAGTAGTTGCATGGCGAATACCTTCCACATATCCCTTTAAATCGGATGTGTTTGTGCGATAACAACCTTCGCTATTTCTCCAATTCTCTGACTCTTGATGAACAATATACTCTTGTTTCCGTAGATTACCCGTTACCAAACTTTCGTGGTGTTGACTCCATAGATACACGATATCAGTATCAAACGGATTCATAGCCAAGGGAAAACATTCGACATCAAATCCAACAGACCCCATGTCTATTTCTTCCCGTGACAATTGCCACCATTCACTACTCTTAGAGTTGTTGTTATTCAGCCTCCAAACCTTCAATCTTGGATACAATATTTCAATGTATATAACATCTGCTCCTGAAGTAGTCAAGCACCTCCTAACGGTTTTGCTAGACAGAAGAGGGAGAGGTATAACCTGGCATTGATCATCCTCTTCAGAGCCATAAAAGTTATGAGCTATAAGGACACCGGGTTCAGTAGGATCTGAACCTCTTTCCCGCAGATAAAGCATCCCATTGAGATTGACGGGAGGGTAAGAACCAGTGTAGTGAACAGGATGAGAGGAGAGAAGTCGTTTGGAAGTCCAGAAACCTGTCTCAGACGAGTATATATACACTCTCCATACATACATTCCCATGTCTCTACGTTCAGTCCTTGGACAAGTGTCACAAGTCCTAACCACTTTGAACCCTGAAATGATGCCGTTCTCCACACGCGTTACCAAACCAGTGGCTATACATTGATCTGGAGGTGGAGGGATTTCGACCCACTGTTGTAAAACCGGATTACCAACGAAGGATTTGTAACTGTAACCCATGTTATTTGTGGGAGTAAAGAATACATTGATCCATATCAATCCATTGGAAGAAGCTACATAGAAGTATCTAGAGGTAGGGAGGTTTGGATACCGTTGAAAAGGTATGATATAAGAACCTAGAGGTTTCTGAAGATCCCATGTTTGGCATCCATGGAAGCTTACAGCTTCTGTGATGGGATGAGGATAGTCAGCTCCGAACATGAGAGACCAGGAGGAAGGGGAGTCTTTGTGAAGAGAGACAAAGAGACGGCGGAAATACGAAGACTCTATCAAAGACTTCCATCTTTTGCACACTAACTTGAATCTTGCAATGCTTCTCAACGGTAATCTCGCAACTATCTCCAGCAAGATCACCTCTAGGACTGTTCTTCCTTCCATCTCCATTGGGATTTTGCAACTTGGCCACTACCAGCTGTCATTTTGTCATTTTCCTACCTTATCATTCGTTTTCTTTTTGATGAAATCTCTATTTTATAATGGTTTAGATCAGCAAGATAGAGGTGCATGTACCATCGTTCACAGATTTGAAATGGTAGGACCCAAAGTCGTCTCCTCGATTATCCAAACAAGCAAAAGGATAAAAAGTGGTTGGAACAAATAATTCAAGTAGGTGCAGTGAACAACTCCTCCTCGAGGCATTTACTTTTTTTCGTGTTAAAAAGTTGAAAGAATCTTGGAAGAAGCTTTGGTGTTTATATTAAAACAATACCACAAATAATATCACACGTTAAGTGTTTCTTACGGGTGCTCTCTGTTCTTGTTTGGTTAAAGTTTCTTGAGATCAAGACAGAAGATATACAGACGATCCTTGCCAAACATCGTACGGGTTCCTTCGTTTTCAGATGTAACAATATATACAAGTCGTTAAGAAACTGATTTGAGGAAAACTTTAGACCATTTAACAAGGAGATGATGGATATTCGCATCCATGCGAGTGCCAACTCCACCCCACACCAACATGTCAGCCATGTCTCCAATCGAGGACCCACTCACTTCTTTCACCTCTTCGAACCCAAGTCTTCTGTAAAACCTGACCAGCTGACACACATGCATGCAAGTTCGGTCTGGTTGAGTATATTGTAATTCGGTTCAATTCGGTATATGACTAAACCAAAATCCTCATTTAAACAATATTCGTTAGAAGAAGAAGAGATATGGACCTTAGAATGGTAGAGATCGGAGTCGTAGATAGCGAGAAGCTGAGCAGTGCGGCAACCACAGTCGTATCCATGGCGAATAGCTACAGCTCCCACGTATAAACCAACTCCAAGAACAGACTTATCCATCGCTACAGTCTCTTTTGTAAGTTTTATGGTATCCAGATGCAGCACCAAGCCGTGTCTGAACCATGGCCGAACCACTCCCTCTGCTCGTCCGACCTCATTGCCTGTGTCTGCGTTCTTCCCCGTCACTCTGAAAAACGGTCCTAAAGTTTGGATCTTTAAGTCAAGCTTTCGAGCTTTAGATGACGTCAAGATGTCAGACATCGACGGTAAGGATCTTGGTTCGCCGAGGGAATTGGACGGTGAGAGATTGAGTTTCGGTGGGCTCAGAGCCATCTTCATTTCTTCTGGGTTTCGTCGTTCCTGAAAGAGATTAAAAGATAAATAATAAATTATGATTTAATGAGGATAATATGGCACAGCTGACAGGTGGCATCCACCTAGAGAATCGAACATCTCTAGAAAGAGAGCAACTTCACAAAACTGTCAACTCCTATGACATTGTCTAGCAATTAGGAAAGGTTAACTAAGGGACATGAACAAGGCTCACGAGTTTTGATTGCTCTTTGTGAAGAATGCGTGGATCGGAATGTGTTTGCTACCGTCCTTTTGATCTGGTTTCTGCTTCTTTGGCTTGGAATTTGCCTTTTCCTTTTCGAGAATCCTAACAAGACGGTTATGAAGTTTCAGTGAGAAGCAGAGACTTGCGAGAAAGAAAATAGTGGAGCAAGCTTAAGAGGTTGTTACTGTGAGCTGACTTTCGTTTTGAAGCCGGTGTTGTGGAAGAACTAGAGCCAGATTCTTCGTTTTGAAGTCTTTGTGCGAGATGGAAATCAGAGTGTTCTTGTCGTTCCTCAACAAAAGATGGAGGTAGCTCGGTCCCACACAAGCTGCATTTGTACCCAGCAATCCAACATAACGGCTCCATCTGCGGAAATACTGAAACTGCTTCGGTGTTTTTTGCATTAGGACTATCGTTCATCGAGTGACTTGTCTCTGGTTTGCACTCCTTGTGTTTTCTGAGCAGAGCAGCATCTCCTTCCAACGCTTGCGACCTTTCTTTTTTTCCTTTACATTCTTGGTTTGGAGTTACCTTCTCGGCATCGATTAGGGATTGTTCTTCACATTCGACAACATCCTTCAGTTGAGCATAGCTTGTCTCATGGGAACCAAAGGATAAACTCAACCTCTCATCGTTACTTAAGAAATTTTTACTAGCATCCAAGTCAAATGAGTCATTATCATCCAGATTTTGCCTTGAGGAATCCTTTTGAACAATGAACTTGGTAATACTCTCCTGTGAAGGATCCGAATGGCGGATTTCTTCATTGAATTGGGACATGCGCAACCCTGCACAAATGGAATTTTAGTAACAACGATAGTATATTTTATCTCCATGTTTCTAAAACTAAGAACATCAAGGAAGCGGACCTATAAGCCTTATGGAAACAGGAAGTTCCGCCTTCAACAGCTTTGTAGCATGCTTTAGAATATCCTCGCTTGAACATGTGTACCTCTGCAGGCTAATAGCTCTGCTCCTAATCTGATGATTGCAAATTGTCAAACTTTCAGCACAAAGATGGGTTTCAAAGAAAAGAAAAAAAAAAACTATAAAATCTGGAAGAGTACCTCAAAGGAGGCAGTTTTCAGTTTAAGTGTCAGTGTTCTTGCCGTTAGACCCTCCTTTTTCATGTCATGAGATAACATTTCCGCAATTTCAGCTGCCCAAAACAGCACAGATAACAATTCAGTGGCAATTATGTCGAAGCAAAACTTAAAAGCCAAATAAATATTTTCTAAGTCTAAAAGTTTGAAATGCACCCTGTGGCAATCAGGTTGTTGAAAACACAATCTTTCTTCATTCAGTTAAGTTACCCTGGATCCACTGTGCCTTTGACTATGTGTTACAGGTCTCATAAGAAAGAAAACAACACAAAGGCGCAAAGGTCTCACCTAACTTTGAATAGAGCAATCCTTCATCTTCTGTCGCAGCAAATGTCCTCTCATTGCTAATACTTTTACGAGACCTAGCCTCAGGGGTGTCTGTTTTCCCAAGCCCCAGTCCAACAGAGAGAAAAAAGTCTACAAAAAATGTCAGGCAATAAACAACAAAAACAAAATCTTTCAATGGAAAGCAACAGTCGAAGCAGGAGATACTGCTACCTGCTGAAGATTGAGTGAAGAGAGCGTAGAGAAGAGATCCCTTCAGCACCATCTCCTCACATGTTTTAATTCCTAAAGCATCCTTCAGAATATGCTCGGTAACTTTACCGATTCCTCCGATCTGTTAACCAATTTCCAACTGGCATTTCAGAAAACTACAACTACGATTTTGACAACTCATAAAGAACCAACCCCAGCCATCATAAACAGTGCGAGGACATTACTTCTTTGTGACATCTCTACTGCTACCAATATACTAAGTTTCAACTGAATATACGATCCCACCTACGTAAATGCAACATCATTTGCATCTCTATGCAGCAAACTGAATGCTGGGGAATAATTAATGTGACTGTTTCTCCTCATAGATTTTTCAAAAGAGCGATAGCCAACGATTAGGGATTACATACCTTTCTTATAGGAAGGGAAGAGATGAATGTCATGACAGTTGATCGATCATTTTGTAGAACAAACTGTCCATTAGGCTTGTTGATGTCTGAACAAACCTGAAATATGGTAGGGACAGATTCAGGAAAAAAAAATTGGTAGAAATTATTATGGACCACACAGAGACATATGTAACATATTGAATCAGGGAAAGAGATAGAAATGGGCGATAAGCAAAAGGTTATGCGCATATAAGGAACCTTGGCGAGCAAGCGGTTTGCCGCTACTCCAGCACTGCATGTCAATCCAGTCTCGGAATGGACAGAAGATCTAAGTTCATCTGCAATCTGCACAAAGTGAAGTGTACAGTTGCAGTGGCAACGAAAACGATACAAATATAACAAAGAATGCATATCATGAGCTCACACTTACTTCTCCACCTGAAAGACCTCTTTCTCGACAAACCTCAGTTATGTCAAGGTAGGCTTCATCCAAGCTCCCAGCAATGAAGTTAGGATCATAGTTCCTAAAAACTAAAAGAAGCACATATATTCAAGTAAGAGCGCGGAAACAGAGAAGGTAAAACGGCAAGGATAAAGCTACACATGTCGAAAGAGGAACAATGAACAACTAACCATTTCTTGTTAGTTCACTGTAGTGAGTGTACTTGGTGAAATCTACAGGAACAAAAATCAAATCTGGACATAGTTTACGAGCAATGAAGCCAGGCATTGCTGCACGGACTCCAAACTTCCTTGCCTAAGAGACACAGTAGGAATTACAAGTTCTAAGCATAAGTTCCAACAGATTCTTCATCAACCAGTTGAAAACTACAGCAGCATACCTCATAATTAGCTGTGGAGATCATGGACAAGCCTCCAACAGCCATAGGTTTGCCATTGAGCGAAGGATTGCTCAAAGTTTCAACAGCAGCATAGAAAGCATCCATATCAACATGCAACCAAATTCTGGATAGGTCGCGTGTAGCTTCAAGCTCTAAGATCCTTCTATCAACCACCTTCGAAATGAAGAAAGTTGATATAGTTTACGGCTAAAGTCCTTATTATAGCCAAGAATGTAAAGAAGAGAACACATAATCCTCCGGAAAAGAAGAATATAGCTTTCTGCCTAGTAGAAAGTATAACCCTTACTCAAGATTTAATGGTGGCACATACCTTCTGATAGTTAGATAAGTCAGAGGAAGAGAGCTTAGCACACCTATGACGCATATGGTCTATCTTTTGTCTCATAAGAGCTTCTTTACGTTCCTCATTTTGAAAATACTTTGATCCTTTACTCATCTCATAGACAACCCTCTGCACTTTCTCCTTGTCAACACCTTCCATCCCTAACGAAAGTATAAGCATTGACGAGGTTCGGTAACTTAACTTGGAGAACATGATCCAATAAGTCAAAGATGCAAACTTTAAGAATATAATATTCTTAAATTTCCAAAAGTTGAAATCTTTATCTACTCAATAAGAGACGAATCGCGAAAAGAATCAGAAGACACTGTAAAGAAGCATATGTGTGCAAAGAAACAAACCCGCTTTGGCGTTGATGAAGACAGTGTTGTATGATTCCCATGGACGCGTCGAGTTATTGTTCGATGATTCGCCATCATCCATTAGTCTCTTCGAAGCTTGCTGAAGAAAGGGAGACAAAACAAACAGTTTGGTCGCCGATATGATTTTAGGAAGGCGTGTGGGGTTTACATAAAGCCCATTAACATTGTTAAAATGGGCTTCAGAAGCTCGGTGGAGAAAGACAAAAAAGCCCGCTCGACTGATACCTGAGAGACTCCAACCGAACGGATTATTTTATTTGTACGATGTTAATGGGCTTTATGTAAAGCCCAATAAACGTTACATATAGGAAGAGTGACTTGAGGCGAAATGAATACAAGTGTGAGTGTGACCTAACCCTTGACGAAAATGAGCAGCATCCTGATGGTGACGGGAACGAGGCCAATACCAGAGGCGATATCGGTGGAGATCATTGCTAGGTTACCTTTAAGAAGCATCGCGAGATTCAAAACGGTGTGCAAAAAATGGAGATCAGTGATAGAATCGTTGTATTTCCGCCGTCTCTTTGTCTCTCTACACAAGAAATCATCATCACCTTCCTCATGGTCACTAATGTTCCCGAGCAACTTTGGTAGGCCCATCACAGAAGCTATAGGCTTTCATGGATGCAAGACATGGGGTCTTTCGAAATCTCTAGGCTCTTATATCATGCCTTTCAAACGGTACCCTAATCTCCCTCCCTCAGAATACTACTACGTAGATTCTTCTCATGGTTTGGTTTGGATTGAAGTAATCGTGGGAACTGATTATATGAGTTTCATATCAAAGTCCTTCGTGGGGAATCCAGTTTTACAAGATTGGGTTGAAATACCCGCGCCTCCAGATCATCATACCATCCCCACTAGTTTGGTAACGCGTGTGGGTGAAGACGGCGTCGTATCAAGCTTCAAACTGGTTAGGGCTTGTAATTCTTTTACTGGTATTGAGTCTCTTGGCCCTCCTGTAGAGTGGGGAACGAATGTATGGAAAGTGTATGTATATTCCTCTGAGACAGGGACATGGACTTTTAAGAGACTCTTCTCCTCTTGTCGGCTTGAACGCACTGATTCTTACATTCCCGTGAATCTCAACGGGAAGCTTTATCTATGGGAAAGGAATATTGAAAAGAAGAGTATATGGGAAAAGAGAGATGATGATATTGTGATTGGAGTCCTTGTAGCTCACGACTTGTATGCTGAAGAAGCCGATGCTCAGTCTTGGGTTATACCTCTCCCTGTCCCGGATAACAAATTTGTTAGGAGATGCTTGACTACTTCAGGAGGTGATCTTATCTACATTGAAGTATTGTATCGAAGGTTGAAGGTTTGGAAGCTCAAGAATAACAACTTTGGTGATGGGGAATGGTGGGATTTGTCAAGGGAGGAAATCAACATGGCCTCTGTCGGCTTTGACGTCAATTGTTTTCCTTTGGGAATGGATCCCTTTGATACTGATATCGTCTATCTATGGAGTCGACAGCACGGTTGTTTGGTGTCTGGTAACTTAAGGACGCAAGAGTTTACTATTCATCAGGAATCAGAGACTTGGGGTAATAGTAAAGGTTGTTGGCGCATAAACACGTCCGATTCGAGGATGTATATGGAGGCCAAACGTGATGCAAGTTCGCTCATCACATTATCACAGTTTGTGCTCCCAGATTGGATGGATCCGGTACCCCGTCTGCCAAATTGATATCCCCTTGGTCACTTTCGCAAACTATCTCTTCTTCGAACTGTGTGTATGTGTTTTGTTTTGTCTCGTTTACATTCAGGACATATTCTCTCTCTCTTGTACTATGTATTATGTCTGCTCTTTTGTGATGACTTCATTGCTCTCAAAATAAACTTGCAGGGTATCATTTGCTATGCAATATATTTATAATCGTTTTTCCAAATTCTTGTATCACCTATAACTTTTGTGGCAGTGATGGTGTGTCCTTTATTTACTGATTCTCATCATATAGTTTAAATAAACAAATTATAAGTTTGCACGAAAGAATCCAGTGACACATGTTTATCAGTTCATGAAAGTGGAGTCAAAGATGTGATATCGATGATTCAAGAAGAAGAATCAAGGCCGAAACAAGACTTTTATCAGGTTGAAACGTTTGTATATCCTCAGATGCAAATCGTGAATTTTGATTTAGAGGATTTCAAGATCTTTGACAGAAAGAAGAGTAACAAGATTCATGAACAAAAAGAAGTAACGAAATCTACTCTTTCTTGGGATAGTCGAATGTGGGAACCTGGTGGAGCATTGGTTGAACTTAATAAATGGAAAGAGTTACAGAAAGGTTACAAGTTCTGTAGATTAATGAGCTTGGTGTTACCGTGGAGTAGTATGTGTTGGCAAGGAATCAAGTCCAGAACACTTGATTGGTTAGTAAAACAACTAGTGTCGTGTCTGTTTGAAGAGTTCTCATATCATCAGGTCATTCCACAGGTGAAAGAAACTCGAGACTGGATAGTAAAAGAATGCTTTAAGATTCTGGAGTCTTTTGGTTTTGATCTAGAAGCGTGGGCTGGTCTAGGAATCTGTGGTTGTGAGTATAAGAAGCATAAGTTACTACTTATGAAAGAAGCCAATCATGTATGGGAAGCTATCACAGTCTTGGACGCGTTTTACCCTCAGTATGACATTGTGAACTTGGGATTGGAAGCCCAAGAAGAAACAGTTGCAATTGGGGAACGGTTACTTGAAGCTTCTGATATCATGGCTACACAAGTTTTGGATCATCTTGTTGGTAAATTTCCTGCTGAGATTGATGATGATGTTGGTATAGTTCTCTTGGAGGACAACAACAATTTCTCTGTTATTGGTGACTCATATAGCAGAAGAAAAAGTCTGTTGTTGTGGGAAGATAATAGACAACATGCCGATGGAAAGATTTCATCAACAGAGAAAATGGCTAAACGCATATGGGAGCCAGGTGGGTTACCAACTAAAGAAGCTCAGTGGTACTGGCCAGAGAAATGTAAGAGCTTGTGGTTTTCTGCAGCAACGTCAAATATGAGACTGACGAGACAGCTTCATATTCAAGCCAAGGAATTGCTTTCAGAGTTTCAGGACGTACCGAGATTACTAGTTCGTGCACCTGAGTTTGGCGCTAAGACTCGTAAACCTCCTGATCCAAACGAGAAGCTACTAGATGATGGAACCTTGGGGAAGTTCAGACGACTGAAAGAGCTTATGGCTGAGGTAAAATTCAACACTGTCCCTTCCAAGGAAGATTACATTATATTGGAAAGTGAGGTTAAATGGAAGCTTAGAGAAACTTCTGAAGCCGATGTTAACTATGAATTCCACTCTCGTTTGAGTTTTACTGCTGTTGTCACAACTGAGTGGAGACGACCAAGAGCATATTTCCATGCTGCTTATGAGAAAATGGTTTGTTCACGGGATGCAATGCATCTTGTTGACGGGTTCACGGTTTTGAGCCTGCATGTGTATGGGATCCTGGCGGATTATCAGCTAAAGAAGCTCATTTGGATTGGCCTGAAACTTATCAGAATCGTGGCGGCACGTTGAAGTTAACCTCGAAGTTTCATGGGACTTGTATACAGAGTTTGGTGCTGTTCCTTAAACCGGCAAAAGAAATCCAAGATGGATATGAGTGGCTCTTCTCAAACTCTGTGAAAGAGTTGGCAGCTACTGATATACGTATGAGACTCCTTTGGCAATCTATTACAAACGTGACGGTTGCACTGTTTTCAGGATGCGGCATAATAAAAGAGTTTCACGGAGTATATAAACTGGTCAGAGCAAGGAACGCTAGATCATGCAGACTTCAATCAGTTCCTTTTTGGTATAGAGATGTTCCAAGTGAAACATAAATGGAGATATAAACCATTTTCGATCGTTTCAGAACTGGAGCTTGCATTAATGACTGGTAATCATGTTCATATTCATCGTTGCTTTACTGGATTTTGTGTCAGTGAAGTATTTCATCTACAAAGACCACCAGAGTCCAGAGATGTTAACAGAGTTCTTATCATCCTTGAGGACAAGGATGTTCTCAACAGGGGAGTATTGTTATAGGATAAACCGGTTATCATTTTGGTTTAGCTCTTTAATAATTAATTTAGCTTTATGGTTTAGTCTTTTGGTTTAGTAAACACTATATGTAATCAGTTTCTCATTTATGGGAAATCAATCAATCAAAAACAATTATCTTCTTCTAATCTCTTCTCTCTTCTCTCTCTCTTACCATCTTCATCATCTATCATCATCCCTCATCATCATCGTTAGATTCGAAAACTGAATGAAATAATATTTATAATTACTGAACAGTGTTTTTTTTTAAGTTTGGTACACAACATGCAAAAACTTATCATCATCATCATTTGTTGGCCTTGAGCCATTCCAGTATCCGTTTCTCAGACTCAGTGAGCTCCTCTTCTGTCTTCCCCTTTATAGATCCTTCAACAAACTCAAAGTAGTCTCTATAGTTCCTCTTGTAGTAACTGTCCAATCTCTGTTTAATTCCACCAACATTAATCATGAGAAAATTATTCAGACAAAAGCTAAACAAAAGCGTTTTGGATAAATTTTCGTGTTACTTACCTCTTTATCGTTCTTGGTTTTGTTTTCCTCAGTCTTTTTTAAATACTCTGAAACAATTCTTCCCCATATATAAAACGACTTAACTTAAGGCAAAAGTAACATCGAAATGAAAGAAAAACACAGACTAAGAAAGTTTTAATTTACTCTGGAGAAGCTGATCGCTGGTGGTCAAAGCGGCAGCGAGGAAAGAAGTGGAGGAGAAGAGGATGTTTCTGCGTCCTAAATCAGTGGTAGAAGCGGTTAAAGAATCGCGTTTGGTTTCGTTTCTCCGTACAGCTTGAACATTGGAGGAAGCATATTTGTTAACAGTTACTGTTAAAGCCATAAGAATGCTTTGGCCTACGGAACTCATCTTTCCTTCTTCACTAGAACTAGGATAAGAATATTTTTTCGAAGCATCTTATCTACATAACACAAGATGCAAACATATTATTTTATATAATAGTCCCTGAAAATATATTCTTATAGGTTAAAACCCTAGATTTATGAAAAATTGATATCAAGCCCACACAAATCTTCGTTAGCAGGCAACTTTTCTATTCACAAAAAATCACTCACTATGTAATTTTACAATTTTAAGCCCTGGTCTATCAAAAATAGACAGAACCGGTTTATTAGACACTGATTGATCCGTACCGCTATGAAAAACCAAACCGAATCAGGTTTGGTCGAGATTTGACTGTACTTTCACTTATTACATCTTCTTCATCTGACGACAGCAAAAACGACAAGCAATCCCTAATTTCGCCTCAGAAATACCAAAAACCATCCTTCGTTTTAATCATCTTCTTCTTCTCCTTCTCCTTCTTCATCATCGGTTGCTGAATCGGAGATGGCGACTTCTATGGTCTCTCCGCTTACTTCACAACTCAACCATGAAGCTGTCTGTGCCAAGTTTGTGCTTCCTAAATCACCTTTCGTGTCGGGATCCAAGCTCTTCTCCTCGAACATGCCTTGCTCTACTGTTCCTCGACCCACAAGAAGAAGATCAAAGTGTTTAGCTTCTGCTAAAGATATGAGTTTTGACCACATCCCCAAACAGTTTCGAGGAGACAACCTCAAAGACGGAGGTTTTTCCTTCTCCCTTTCTCTCTCTTCTCCTTCCGTTCTTTGGTGATGAATTGGGTCACAAAGTTATCTCTTTTCCTCTCTGATTAGCTTACACGAAGTACCTTAGTATTGGAATTCTGGAAACTGATAGGTTTTGTTATAATCTTTGGATTAACTATGTTTGCACCAACCAAAGTTAACGCCTTTTTGCCCTTTTTTAAGTTGTCGTCTGTGTAATGAACTGGTGATACATATTAGTTTGATTGCTACCATTCTTGGTTGGAATGAAATTTTTGAATAAGAGAACAAAATTCGTCAAACAAGCGGTCAAAAAGTGAAGAACTTGTTCCAGTCTCTAAAATCCTATATTTGATCTGACATCCTATCTTTCTTCGCCTTTGTCTGTAGTGATGCAGAACTACAAGAATGTACCGCAATATTTCTACGGGCTCAATCCAGCTCAAATGGATATGTTCATGACAGAGGATAGCCCTGTACGTAGGCAAGCGGAAAAAGTTACAGAGGTGACTTTTCTCTTTCAATCCTTCTTAACAGCTAAGAGTAGAACAAAGTTGCTCCTCAAATATATGGATCTCATCTTGTCTATTGCCGTGCTTCTTTGTTAATAGGAAAGCATCTCGTCTAGAAGAAATTATTTAGACAATGGAGGAATATGGAGTATGTCTGGTATGAATGTAGCAGATCCTAGAAGATATAGCATGAGTGTCCAAATGTACAGAGGTGGAGGCGGCGGAGGAGGATCTGAAAGACCAAGAACTGCTCCTCCAGATTTGCCTTCTTTGCTCTTGGATGCTAGAATTTGCTACCTTGGCATGCCAGTAAGACCTTCGCGTGTCATTAAATTCCTATTAACCCCATTTCTTTGCCATTATGTTTCCTCACTACTCCGGTATTGATATTGCTCCATTTGTTGCGGTTTACTTGCAGATCGTACCTGCAGTTACGGAGTTACTCGTTGCTCAGTTTATGTGGTTAGACTATGACAACCCAGCAAAGCCCATCTACCTATACATAAACTCACCCGGGACTCAGGTCTGTTCGAGAAGTTTGATTACATATTATTTGTTGGTGGAATGATCTGGACAACCTGCTTGCTACCTTTAACTAGCTATTTAATCAGCTATTTCCTTTTGCTAATGCCATGTAGAATGAGAAGATGGAGACTGTTGGGTCAGAAACAGAGGCTTATGCCATAGCTGACACCATTTCTGTAAGTCATCTCACTAAAAGAGTCTGTGCATTTAACTTTGTTGTGGTGATAAGCTAATTATTTATGCACCTATTGTGCTATCTTCTGGTTCACATGTCCAATTACAAAATTTATTTTGCTCATTTTGTCACTGATTTATGTTTCGGTAAAGTAATGGTGCGTGCGAATAACCCCTGAACCAACCTTAATTCTCATCACCTCACTGTTTTTTTTGTGTGGGTCTAAAGTACTGCAAATCAGATGTATACACTATCAATTGTGGCATGGCATTTGGTCAAGCAGCAATGCTTCTTTCTCTCGGGAAAAAGGGTTATCGTGCCGTACAACCACATTCATCAAGTACGTTTGTCTTCTCTATATATTTGTACTAGTTAACTTTGCAATTACATAATGATAAACAAATTAATACCTCTTTCATACTTGTGGAAGCTTCTAAGTTGTTTTGATGGTTTATGATGCAGCAAAATTATATCTGCCTAAAGTGAACAGGTCGAGCGGAGCTGCGATAGACATGTGGATCAAGGTGCCTCACATTCTCGTTCCCTTTTGTATACTACCCCGAAATGTTTTCACTTTTACTGTAATAAAATTTTCTGTGGCAGGCCAAAGAACTTGATGCAAATACTGAGTACTACATCGAGCTGCTAGCAAAGGGAACAGGTAAATCCAAAGAGCAGATCAACGAGGACATCAAGCGACCTAAATATCTCCAAGCACAAGCAGCCATTGACTACGGAATTGCAGACAAGATAGCTGACTCGCAGGATAGTTCCTTCGAGAAACGGGTAAGTTTAAATTATACTTTATGTACACCTAAAGCCAAGTTATCTTTTTGCTTGCTTCATTCATGCTATAATGGAAATTACGTTTGGGTTTAGGATTACGATGGGTCTCTTGCCCAGAGAGCCATGGGAAGACCTGGAGGAGCCAGTCCAACAGCTTCAGCCGGACTAAGATGATCAATTCACCAGAAAGTTTGAAGAAAAAAAAGAGAGCATGGATCTCAATTTGCCTAGTCACTCTGAAATATGTAGCTGTTACAATCTGTAAGCAAACACATGTAGTATTAACATACAAAAGTGTTGGCAAAAGGAAAACAAAACGAAAGAAACATACAAAAGTTTTCTAGGTGAAATCTTTGTTGTGTTTACATATATCACTCTAGATGCAGGTTTCTCTCATTCTGAAAAAAAAAACTGAGTCTTCGTCTCTCGGGTTTTCAGAAAGAAGGGAAGAATCGATTGAGGTTATAAGGCAGTGCGTAAAATTCTTCGGTTCGAGTATCAGTGTGGTAGACTCTGAATTTCTCCCACCAATGTCGTCCACTGTCTCTTCTCACTGAGGCGTGTCCATAGCTATGAGTACAGTCCAAGAAGAACGCCGCTATTATCCCAACCGTTGCAGCAGAAGAGAATATCACTTGCATAATCACATTGAACTAGCAAAACCAAAAATATAAAACGAATCAGTACACAAGACATCACACAAAAACGGACGATGTAAGGTTTTCTGTTTTGCTTTGGACTCTTACAGCAGAAGTACGTGTGTGAACGGGTCCACGGCCAGAGACAAATAGATATTCAGTGAAGTATTGTGCGACAGAGAGACCAATGAAGATGGAGAAGCCGAGGATGAATTTAGTTCTGAAGCTGTTTAAGTTGCAGAACTGAAGAAGGCCAAGTCCTGCAGAAGCTGTTTACGAGGTCCTCTACTTATTCTCATTTACATTTATAGAAAGCGAAAAGGAGCAGAAGTAGTAGTTCTTGAGATATGCATACCGACATAGGCGAATAGAACACAGTACAAGGCTGCAAATATCGGTAACGGTATCGATGCAAGAACAGCCCCAAACTTTCCTGTTTTAGCCCCACGTTTAGCAGTCAATAGAAGAAAAGACTGATTATTTCCGAGTGATATCAAGGGTTTGAGCAATACCAAAGATGGAGAAGAAGATCATGAAACCCGCAGATATCTGAACCACTCTTCTGCTGCCAACCTTTGTTAGTCCCAGAAGCCCTGCATTTTCACTACAAATGACAGTAATAAAGAAAACCAAAGTTTAAGATCCGGGACCTGAAAACGTTCTTGATTGAAGAAAACTGAAGAGTACGTAGAGAAATTATTCATTACACCAAAGCTGTGGAACCGGTTGCTGTTCCAAACAGTCCATTCAGCAAAACGCCTATGCCCTGATGTTTATTTTTCATAAAGCACACTCATCGGCTTCACATATTAACGTTCTTGAAATCGAATCATGTATGAATCAATTTTACGTACCTGCCATCCGATGCCACGGCTAAGCACAGAAGGAGGGACATGAGTCGCGCTACCAAATCTTGAAGCCGCAATGAACGAACCTGTCGTCTACTCCATTTGAATAACTATTAAACAATGTTATATAAAGAGATTCTTTTGTAAACTAAATTATGAATTGAGACTTGAGAGGGTAACAAAAACCTCGACAATGGCCACGTATGAAGCAGCCATCATTGCGAATGCGTCACTTCCATGAAAGCTTGGACGTCCCCATTGCAACGGATATGGAATTTTCACCCTAAAGAAAGAATGAAGAAATTTTCAGAGGAGGATCCTATGTTTGTATCCTGTTACAGAGGAAATCCAAATGAAAGTTGGAAGTTGATCAGACCAGGGAGAAGCACTAATGAGACCGGACCGGTCTGTTCGACAACTGAGCTGTGTATTGTCAGGTCTTTTATCGTAAGCCCCAGCTGCTGAAAGAATCTCTGCGTAAGCCCACACAATCGCTACTGTGAACAGAACAGCAAATTGCTCGCATATCGATCTCTTACACTTGAACAAGTGAGGAAGATACTGAAATGTTTTGGCGCACACAACATTTAAAAAAAATAATTGTCAAAGAGTTTCAGAAGCGATGGGTTCTATATTAAGTCTCACGAAATTAACAGAAACCTGAGATAAAATTATGAGTATGATCAATGCTGGGAGTCCAATTTCTACGCATCTCGCAAGCTGCAACAGAAACAAAGAAAAAACATGAGTAGAGTCCTTTCAATTAAAAACCCTAAACAACCTCTCGATGTTTCTTAAAAGTAATCTTGGATCATTTACCTGAGGAAAAGCGAACGCGGCCAGGCCAACACCGGTGAGAATCACGAGAGGAGCAGCCGAAAGAGGGGTAAGAAACCTAATCAATAAAAGCAAAATATTAGGGTTTTAGGTTACTTATCTCGCAAGTTACTTGTAACACAAGCTTTTTCTCCTTACCTGACCAAGATCCTCCACAAACCAAAGAAACCCATTACCATATGACATATAGACGCAATGATCAGAGCTCCTTGAATTGCTCTCATTGTCTCTTCAAATCTCTGTATTTACACATTAGTAGTAACTTTCAGTTTTTGGTATTAAATCGTTAAATGTTCTCCAAGAAGAAGAAAATGGGGTGTCAATTAACCAACCAGGTGAGGGTGAAGATAGTAAGTGAATCTGTAAGAGAAAGTGATGTAAAGAGCAGGGATGACGTAAGCATAAGAAGCTCCAATGACGACAGGAAGTCGACTTCCGAACAAACTCTGCAATAACGTGTTTATTCCGGACACGAACAATACTGTGTTTATCACTTCTGCTTTCTCCACCTGAAAGTGACGCCAGTTTCTTTTTAGTTTACTCTCTTTTTAAGCAAAATTTTAAATAGTTGTCGTTAGCTTGAGATTAATGTTAAGACTTACGTGGCCACCACCCATGAGAGGAACAAGTATGGAAGGTATTATTACAGTAGTTCCAAGCATTACAAGGTAATGTTGAAACCCTTGAACTATTCCTTCAGCTGCATCATATAAACCCAAATCATTTCCTTAAAACATCAATGAATTAAAAACATTGGTGATGACTATATCATATAAATAGTACAATGATGAACGTATCCAAAAAGGTGAAATAATGATGAAATAGAATAAGAAAATTTTGCTCCGAGATGCTAAACTGTTAATGTGTAGACCAATGACTTTTTATTTATATTCAGTTGTGTATATATTTGGAATCATTTTCCGTGTTATGACTTATGAAGACTTGATAAATGTTGTGAACAATAAAAACAATGTGTCATCACGTTAACGTAAATCATAATTTGACTGCTAACATAACTAATAAGGTATAAGTAACCAAAAAACTGAATGAAACTGAAGAGGGCATACGCCAATTTGGAGAGCTGGATACACAAAACTCGACTCCTGGAAGCTGATCTTTAACTGGAAATGGAGCAAAGTCATCGGTTTTTGTCGCCATAGGTACTCTATGCAAACTCTCTTTTCTATTCTTTAGATTTTCGAGAATTTCTACTCTCTTTGTGAAAGAGAGCTATAAATTCAAAAGTTTTTCTTAAATTGGTTTCAAAGGTGTTAATTAAGCGTTAGGCCGGCAACTTTGTTGACTCGCTCTTATTTTCTTTTTCTTGTTCTGTCTTGTGTTCACGTGCACGTAATTAACACTACTGCAAAATAATAGAAAAATGAAGCGGATTAAAAGCACTGGTTTGACTTAACCAGGTTTTCCCACTTTGTCTTATTATGTCAAGAATATGATGTCTAAGATTACAAAGTCTAGTACGATTTTTCTTTAAAGAGCAAATTATTCTCATCTTAATGCCTAAAAAGTATACAACTAATTCCATCCACCAGTTAGACATTTTTTTTACCCAAGATTAAGCATAATGAATAATTCATGACTAATTGGTATGACTTATTAGCTTGGTTTGGAAAGATAAAACGGGAATTTAGTTAATAAAGGCTACATTTAAAACCAAATTGTCATATTATGTTTTCCTATCAGCAAATCGACTCATTATAATTTTGAGTTTTAATTAATCCACATTTGTCCTCTTAAATTCGAATTATAAATTATTTTTGATTAGTTTTGAATATGATTAATAATAAAATAATTCTATTATATTGGTTTATTATATATTTTATTAATTATCATCTCGTTAAATTAAACTTAAAACGAGGAATCCTAATCCTCAAATTAAATTTCTCCGCCATCTCTTTCTTCTCTCTCGCTGGCTGGTACATCGTGCTGTCTCCTCTCATCTTCCCTCTCGCCACTGTAGTGTTACAATCCAAATAAACTATTCTCCCTCGTTTTTGTTCATCTACCATGTTTTTAACACTTGCATTTAACACAAGTTTTTCAGATACCACAAGAAACATAAGTTTACATGATGCTTGACCTAGAAAACACGAAATTGTATGCAGGGAAGATGATG
>KE155958.1:33769-58201 GCA_000411075.1 Sisymbrium irio
TTACACAGATATGATGCACTTGTTTTTGTCAAAAGAGCTATGTGCAGATTCTAAGAAAGCTTGTAAACATACAAGAAGAAGCTACAAATGTTAGGAGGATAAGAGATTCAAACCACCTGATCTGGACCAGCATAACCACCAAGACGTCCTGACTTTATCATCATCAAAGAAGCACCTCCAGATGCAGCATACAAGCTAAAACCGAGCAAAAACCAATTTGGGATAAGACTTTTACTATTTGATAAAATTTTATGTGCTAACTTGTTGTGTTTTAATGTATCAGGAGTAATGAGCACCAAACAGATCAGTTCCTCCTACATTATTAAACCAGTCAATGATAATTCCTATCAAAATGGCTTGCAAGGTAAGTATAATCTGATTATAATCCTTAATGTTATTGACTTGGTCCCTTCCATTGCAGATCAAACAGATTTGAGGACAAATCCTTTTCAAGAGGGAGGGAATGATACAATCTTGGGAAGCACAAGGAACTAGGATCATGAACCTGATCATGGAGAGCTTGTAGCTGTTGAAGAACCTACTATTGAGGAGTGTTTGAGCCAAAATAAAAATACTATCATCCAAGACACATTGACCATCATGCAAGCTACTCCACCTTCAAGATGATCATCATCTAGGCAAGTAGCTTGTGTGTGCTCTTTTTCCATGCTTTTAGTTTTTTCCCACTGGGTTTTCTAAAGGGAGGTTTTTAGTGAGGCCACAAGTTGCTTCTCCTATCACCTAGATGATTGATCTCGGGCCAACACATGAAGAGACCTTATGTTATATATATTTCTAAGTTTTACGTTATTTTCAAACTTCAATCTTTGCATGTTTTCAAGAGGAGCCTATGTCGTTATTCCTCTTTTATTTTCGAGATACTGTGCATGTACAGTCTTATCTCCTTTATATTGTGGACGAAATTCAGTAATAAGACATCCAGTATTTTGATCAAAAACTTGTTTTCTTCTTCCTTACATCTCTGTCGAGATTGCTTAAGGTTTCTGGTGCGTAATATCCAGAATTCAAGGGTGTTTCTTTGGTGTGTCATATCTAAATAGATTACCTAGGGGTATCAAGAGTTCTTCCATCACTCTTGTGTCACCATTCGATCCACTGCCTTTGAAAAGCTTGAGTCTTTTGATTCGTTTCTGCAAAAGGTCATCCCATCTTTCCAGAGCAGCATCCTAAGATTGTGTCAAGTTTGAAAATAACATAAAACTTAGAAATATAAATAACATAAGGTTTCTTCATGTGTTGCTCTGAGGTCAATCATCTAGGTGATAGGAGAAACAACTTGTGGCCTCATAAAAAACCCCCCTTTGGAAAACACAGTGGAACAACCGAAGGCAGGGAAAAAGAGCACACACAAGCTACTTGCCTAGATGATGATCAGCTTGAAGGTGGAGTAGGTTGCATGATGGTTAATGTGTCATGCATGATACTATCTTTATTTTGGCTGAAACACTCCTCAATTTGTAGGTTCTACAACAGCTACAAGCTCTCCATGATCAGGTTCATGATTCCAGTTCCTTGTGGTTCCTAAGATTGTATCATCCTCTTCCTCTTGAAAAGGATTTGTCCTCAAATCTGTTTTATCTGCAATAAAAAGGACCAAGTCAATAACATTAAGGATCATAATCATATTATACTTACCTTGCAAGCCATTTTCATAGGCATTGTCGTTGACTGGTTTAATAATGTAAAAGGAACTGATCCGTTTGGTGCTCATTACTCATTGAAACACAACAAGTTAGCACAGAAAATTTTATCAGAGTAAGAGTCTTGTCCCAAATTGTTTTTTTTTCCTCGGTTATAGCTTGTATTCTGGAGGTGCTTCTTTGATGATGATAAAGTCAGTCTTGGTGGTTATGCTGGTCCAGATCAGGTGGTTTGAATCTCTTGTCCTCCTCACACTTGTAGCTTCTTCTTGTATGTTTACAAGCTCTCTTAGAATCTGCACATGGCTCTTTTGACAAAAACAAGTGCATCATATCTGTGTAATCAGTGATAAAAGAGTTCTTGTAAACATGATCACTTACCTTAGCATGCTCACTTGGTCGCCATAGATAGGATTGAGATGTTCTAAACTTAGAAAAATTCAAACTAAGCAAACACAGAATCACCCGACTTGTAGTATCCATAACTCTGTCACCCGAGCAGCTTTGGACATGATTCCAATTTGACGTAAGACGCTGATGAGTTAAGTTTACAATGCCGTTGAGTTTGTTTCTTAATTCCTTTTGGTTGGGAAGATATGATCTTTGTACTGCTCCTATGTCAAAGCTGGCGTCTAGACAGCTTCCAACGTTGTGATTGTTGCATTTCCAACTTAACCAAGGACTCGTGATTGATACTCTGATCATAATAACCCTTATTTTCACATGTACCTTTCTCAGCTTGTTTTGGATAAATAAAGTGTGTTATCATATCAAAGAAGGTATTGTAGACCAGAATGTATCTTGTGCTGTAGCAGCCGCCAAATAAAGGTATTTTGTGCTGTAGCAGTCACCACGAGCAAAAGATAACATGTGCCAAATAAAAACAGAGATTCATAAGCAACAGAGTCTTCCAATCGGTAATTAACACATGTTTAGTCCCTCTTTCAAGATATTCATTCCGTAATATAGCCTATCTTTATTTTTAACATCACATTGTATCAGAGAGGATAAAGCCAGAAAGAAGACAAGGAACAAAGATCGAAGGCTTTCAGCCGCAAAATTAAGTGACAGAAGAAACTTTTTTGGTCTCCAGAAACCCATTACAGCTTTTTTTTCTTATGGTTTTTTTTACCAACCGGAGATCAAACGATTTTGATAACAATGTGCTGTTGTATTTGCCACAAAAATTACAATTTCGAATGGAGCCATAAAATATATGTAACCTTCTACGAGAGTACGATGTATCTACATTACTTTTGCATTTTCTCCATTATGTATGCTTAAGTTCAAACGTATGTATCATTTAAACATATTGATTTCTTTCGTCCTTTTCTCCTTTCCACCAAGAAAAATTCAAAATTCATACTATACATAGACAAATTTCTATTAAAATTATATTCTCTCCGTATTTTTTTAAGTGTCATTTTAGAGATTTATTTTTGTTTCATAAAAAATATCGTTTTGGATTTGTAATGCAAAATTTAATAACTTTTTATATTTTATAATTATTTATATTATGCAGATTTTTTTTCTATTGATTAAATTGACAATCTCTATTAGTTGAATTGAGTTTAGGTATATAGTTAATGATGTGGTTTTTTTGGAAAACTAATAAATTAAATATTTTATTGATCTGTGTGCATACTTCTAAAACGACAATCTTTATGGAGGGAGTATATAATAAAATCTCATAAGTTATTATACTTGTTCATAATTTGTGCAAGGTAAAAATAAAATTAATTCAATATTTAATCAGATCCAATATCTTATTCATATTTCACATATTTTGGTGTTCAATTAAAAAAAATATAAATATTACTCACAAAACTAAAAAATAACAAAAAAAAAATATGTAACCGACGTTAGGTAAAGCTAGCTGCTTCTTACTACTCATCTTCAGAAGATCTATCAATCGATTTGTGTAAAATAGTAAAAAATAGATTCAATTTTTGCAGAATGGCTGGAGAATTTCCGAGCATCTCTCACTTTTCGTGGAGACCCACTATGGTACATGTGTGGTTATCGAATGTGTTTGTCAGGCCGAGATCACAGCTACTATAATGAGAAGTGGATAGTACTACTACATTCAGGGCTCTCCCATCCAGCCAATTGTAAGGGCTCTCCTTGAGGGTGACATATTCCAGGCGTATAGAAATATGAACAAGCATGTATTAAAGCAAACGCAGTGTTCGGTCGATATCTTTGTGTATAGAAACATAACCAGGTTTCACTTCACGGGTTTGATTTGGTACAACACGTTACTGCGTTGTTCTTGTGTGGTCCTAATGATCGTGAAGCTCTTTTTTTTCTTCTAACTCAACAACAATTTTTTCATTAACCAAAGTTTTGGAACATACAAACTATGAACACTCTGTCTCACTAGAGGCTTTAACCCCATGTGATCAACTGGATGAAGACATAGAATCACCTAGACTCACTCATTTAGAGCCTAAATTACCTTGTCTAATCATCCGATCACTTAACCACCATGAAACAAACCCCTCTTACCACACATGGTAAAAATAAACTGTTTCTGCTACCACTTATTGCAAGGACATTACCACTACTAAAAGCTAAAATCTAAAGCAAGACTTCGGATAAGAAAAGGCCGGAGATTATTCTTTTCCTTTGTTGGTTCTACAAGAGTGCATTACTCTACATGACACATTTTTAACTTTCTTTACTCTATAGGACACTTTCACGGACTCCAAGAGACTATTTGGATAAAAATACTCTTATGTCTAACCCAAAGAGATAATTGAATCTAGTTGGAATTTATTAACATAATTATACAAAAAATGTGGATATGGACGAACACGTGTGAAGAAAAAATGTGGAGATATATATAAAGAGACACAATGATGTAGATTCCAAACATGAAATGCTTAATCCTTGGTAAACTCATAACAAATAGGCAAGTTAGTATCTAAAATAAGCAAAAATTGAACTCATTTATGGATAGCATGATAAATAATCATATTGTTCTTTTTTTTAGTCAAACAATCATATTGTTCTTATGAACGGAAAAGTATGGACAAACGAATTGTGGATATCAGATTCGGAGACACGTAGTTTACTACTATAATGAGTAAGTTATCTATTTTGTGTCACGAATGAGTCGTGGATCTCAGATTTATGGATACATATCTTGTTAATTACTTGAATGAATAAATTAGCTTTTCTAATGATTTGGCTTTGGCATGAGAGAGTTGAATAAATGAATTTGTGGACAAAATTTCAAAAAAAAAAGAATGATGAAGATAACTAATTTAATCAAGTTGAAGGAGAAAAAAAAAAAAAATCTCAAAGTTTTCTATGTTGGTGACTGATATATTGCTATTTTAAAGAGTTTTATCATCTTTTTTGGCATATTTAGATCCTTTTAGAATGCATATATAGTTCATCTGTATTTAATAGGGTCTGTCGTGTACCATTAGAAGTTTGGAGCTAAATCAAGAGGATTGCTTTGAACAGTTTAATGATGTTGAGGTAAAAGAGTGAATAGTCAAAATATGAGAGACCAAAACTGCAAAAAGCTGAAACTTAACGATTGTTGTTGAGATTCTTTGGCAGGAGGCGTCATTTCACGATAATTCTTCTTCTAGGACAGTTTAACCAATTATGAGATCAAGAAAGCAAGAAAGCTCTAGAGTATCATATATTGACAGGAAAATTTATGGTTCTACTGCATTGCTCTTTGATGACTCGGGATGCATTTCCATGCTTGCACCTTGTGAATTCTTTTTCTTAGCATCTGAGTGGACTGATTTTTCAAGTGGCTTCTTCGCAGCAGTTGTTTTCCAAGCAACGAATCCCCAAGTTCTTTTTCATGCACCTTCTTCTTGTTTGGTGACGTCTTGAATGAATAGCCTCTCATCCTCCGTCTGTACTTCCAGACTGCCCTTGCATCAACTACAATGATGCAAGGCCATCTTCTGGATCAGATTCACATTATCTAGATGGAAGATTAAGCAGAAAAATAGGAACATGTAATCTGAAGATTAAGCAGACTTTAGATCAGAGAACAGATTGTAATACTCGTAAAGTTCCTTTATTGATTGAATGAAAGAGTTCCAGCTTTGATCGTGATATCTACACTCTCATAGCGAGCAAGTACAAATCACCAGTCTCATAACGACTGTGAAGAAGAGACTCATGACGTCTACAACATTCGAGATACAAAACATAAAACTCAAATCAACTCCTAACAGATAATTAATACTTCTTCCCTCCTCAACTCAGCTGAATCGTAACCGCTAACCCTCTTTGCGAAATAGAGTCTTTGTCTTACTCTTCCAGCTGTCCCAACTCCACAAGTCTCTCCCCTCTTACTCTTACGAACAAACACCCTCTTGTATCTATCAATACTCCCCCCAACGAAATCCAGCTTTCCTATTTAAACTTCTTTATTATTTGTATTTGGAGTTTAACTTTTTTAAGGTTTGTTGGTGTTTGTATTCACGTACCTGTATCATGTTTTAATTGTAGGTACTTCCTCTGGGTGACTGGCACTGTCCAAATTGCTCTTGTAAAGTTTGTGATGCTGTGGTGCATTCTGGTGGCGTAGACGAAAATCCTTTGTCGTTACTTTCGTGCAACATGTGTGATGTTTACTCCGTTGAGCTTGATTATCCTTTTTCATCAACTTTCGTTGGTAAAAATAATGGCGTCCTCACTTTGTTTTTATAACCGCTTTTGTAGATCACCAATCATGCATGAGTGAGGTAGAAGCTCATAACGTTCAATCTTCAGCTTCTTCATTTTGTGGACCTTAGGTCATCTGTTGAGTCTATTATTGAAAAGAGACCAACTTTCCGTATATACATGTTAGGGTTTCCTCGAATTAGGGTTTTACTGCAATTAGAGATTCTGTAGTATTCGTTATAACCGATTTATAACTTGGTTCTAATCAAACACCAGCCAGTGAGTAAATGGACTTTACTCGGAAACGAAGGAACACAATCTCCGGTTCCATAGCCATTGTGTTGTTCCCACTCACTTTACAGCCACATTTAAGTTTTAGAAACTAAAAAACATAAAATGCCACAATCTTCCTTGAAGCAACCGATTCAACACCAAGTCGAAATAACTATACCGGAGGATTTGGGTATCACTTCGATTTCATGAACACTTGGAACAAATATTGCGTCCGGCTCATGCCTGCAAAAACCCCAAACATTCAAGAGCCGTTTAAATCATACCAAAAGAAATGTGCAGTAGATGTCTTTAAAGAGGGAAATTCCTAACTGCAGATCACACGGTGGGATAAAGACCAACCACACAAAAGACAATATTAACTACTAGAAAACAACAATGATAAGAGATAAACGAAGCAAAGTCCCACCTATGCTTCAGCTTTGGCAATAGCATTTGACATTTCTCCAGCTGCTGCAGAGGAAGCATTGCTCTCAAGAAGCCATTCCCTGGCGCAAATCAAAGCCTCCACAGTCTCAGGCCTCAGTGACGTCTTGTACTCATCCATCTCCCTGGGTTCCATGTCAAAGACATGGTCGAAGGCTGCAGCAGAGACAGGGATCGAAAGGATGTCTCTAGCCATCTTCGACAGTGTTGGGTACTTGAGCTTGTTCTGTTTCCACCAGTCGAGAACATCAAACTCCTTCACCCGGGGATGTAGCGTTTCGTCAAGGTACTGGTCCAGCTCTGATTTCAGACTCTGCCCTGTTGTCTCCATTATGTAGTTGTCGAAATCCGACAGTCCGTCTGCTTTCCCGCCTTCGGCTGCAGAATTTAAGGGCGCAGGGAGTGCCATGTATTCACTAAAGAGCTCGTGGATCCCATCATCCACCGTCTTGATGTTCTTCCCTGCGTCTTCTCCGAATATCTTGGAGAAGCTGAACTCCACGAGCTTCATCTTGAAGCGAGGATCCATCACAACCGCCATCGCCAAAACAAAGCTACAGTCCCTCCAGTACTTGTCAACCTTCTCTTTCATGGTTTTAGCAATACCAGCAACGTAAGGATCCTCTCCGGCTATGGCACGAGAAAGATCTGACAGTGTCTTCCACACTTCATGGAAGAAGTGAACAGCATGCGGATTCCAGTAGACTGAAGAGAGGAGGCAACTTCGAAAAGAGGCTTCAGGAGTGTGCAAAGTGTATATCCACGTGCCTCCAATCTTCTGTTGAAGGAGGTTGTTTAAAGTCAGGATCAGCAGTGTCTAAGCAAGTAAACACTTCCTTTAATTCTGAAGCAGCCACAAGCATCTTATATGTTGTGCCCCATTGCGTCTGATCATCAAGACAAAGTACCTTATCGCTCGGAACTTGAAGCTGTTCCTTAAGCTCAACAAACCTCTCCTCATGGGACTCGGAGGTTTTCACGTGCTTCACACAGTCACGAATCTTCTTGATCACGTCATTTCCTTTATCCAGCACATCTTTAGCAAGGCCACTGAATGTTCGGGCAACGCAATTCCCAATTACCAACTGACCATCCAGAATTCCAGGGTTCTTGATGCAGATTAGAGGTCTGATGTTTTCAACCGCAGCTTTACTCGCCAGATGGTTGAAGGTAACGGAAAACAACTTTCCCTCCAAACCCCACTCAGCAACACAGTTAGCAACAGCAAGACTCAGAGCGTGTTCAGATTCTGGATAAGGTTCCATCAAAACATTGAGAAGCTTCTTCTATATCTTCCACTCACTGTCAATGAAGTGAGCGGTTATAAACACATAACCAAGAGTTAGCTTAGACGTCCAGAAGTCGAGCGTGAGAGAGAGGCGTCCAGGAATCTCTTCTAACGAGTTGATGACATTCTGCTTTTCCGCAAGGTAAGTCGCCACACAGTCTCCTTGCACATTGTTAAAGCTCACAGTGTCAAAGTTAGGCTGGAGACTCTGCACAAAGGAGATGAACCCTGGATGCTCAACCATGTGAAGAGGGTAGTCATGCATAATAATCATCTTAGCAATCTCTTGACGACACTTGTCCTGATCAAACGCAACATAAGAAGAACTAGTGTTCTGAGTTCGGTAACGTCTCTTGGGTGTGGGTGTGTCAGTCTTGGGAGTGTAGGGAGTCTGACTCCCTTGGTTGTCATCATTGTCGTGGTTATGAACAAGTGCAGGACAAGTCCCTTTATCAATATGACGTTTAAGATGGCTAGTCCCAGCGACTTTAGTGCCAGTGCTGTAAGCAAAGCTCTGATTACACCCTTTGCAGAAAGCCCTTCTGCAACCAGGTTCTGTAACCCCGATAGTGAAGTGTTCCCACACTTTGGACTTCTTCTTACGTCGCTTGATGGGTTGTGTGATCTCATCTCAACGTCATTGTATACCTCCAATGCTGTTTCCATTGTTTTTAGTTTTCTGAAAGAGAAAAGAAAAACCCAATAAGCCCAAAAAACCTAATAAAATTCAGAGTGTGCGTTTATTAAAGATATCATGAAGGTTTATGAGTTGATGGGGCTAAATGTAACCAATAAGAAGAAATGACGTTTAAGCCCAAAAATAAACGATTTTTTATCAAAACTGGATCGGCCTTTTTTTTTAACACACAATAATAAAAAAAGTGGAATTACTAAAACAAATTATAATTAAAGTGATCAATTTCAAAACTGGTTTGCCTCCATGAGTTGATCCAAAACCTTTTAAAATTTGTAGACGGATTTTAATTAACTCGGAATCAGCAGATCGAGCTGGGAATTTTCGCAATGATTAGGAGAAAATCGAGCGGCGAGGAGAGAGAAAGATTTGGGCTTGAGAACCCGATTGGCCAATTTGGGTTTTTTGTTATTATCCTTATCGGATGATAAAGGGTTGTTAGGTCGAGAAAGTTTATTCTTAGAGTCTCTTTGGGCTAACTAATGGGCTTTTTAATAACGGGCCCATTTTCGAAAACAATACGCAATTCTCTCTCAATAGTGTTGTTGTAACAGTACCCAATGATGGTGAAACTCCGAAGAGAATGAGCCAGACTATGAGGAAGAACAGAGTGGTCTTCAAGACAGAGGATTGTACAACGGGACAAATCTAGATTACGATGATCCATCTACCTCTGATGAACCTGAGCTTGAAGAAATGCTCTCGGACTAGTTACATTCATCAATGAGGTTCACATTATTACACTGAATATCTCTTCTGCTTGGGACACTTCAGTGAATTTTTCCAACCTTGGGCTTATAGCCGGTACACCCGGCCATCCAGATAAAGATTCTGAATCAATATCCCATTTTCAATCAAGTTTTAGGACTTTCCAAGTACATATATGCCTAACTGAACTAAACACAAGTCTAATTGTATCTACTCTTTTCTCTTAATGACGATGGATTATAGGATCTACAGATTTGAATGACGCAGCACACTCAAATTCATCTAAATAGACAATTCAACAGCATTATACAATAGACTGACTCAGGTAACCGAATTATAACTTGGTTCTCAGCAAACCATAAAAAGGAAAAGTTTTTCCACCACCAGTGAGTAAATGGACTTTACTCAGAAACACAATCTCAGATTCTATAGCCATTGTATTGTTGCCATTTACTTTACAGCCAAAATAACTATACCGGAGGATTTGGGTATACTTTAGGTTTTGGCTTCACTTCAATTTCATTAACACTTCGAACAAAGATTGCGTCCGGCTCATGCCTGCAAAAAACGCCAACACTCAAGAACCGATTAAAAGCAAACACAATTATATCACTAGAATGCTACATGTTTTCTATATGCCTTATTATGAGATCTAATGGCATTATAGAGAGTGAGATGCTTACGGTTTATCTCCCTCTTCAAACGTGTAACTAGAAGCAACAGCCAGCAGTCCACCATCTCGGCTGAATGATAGCGCCGCAATACTCGTTGGATACTTAGAGTACTACCAAAACAAAAAACAAAAGAGCAATTAATGATGTGTCTCACTTACCAAAAGAACACTGAAAGAAAATCTATACCAAAAGTTCATGTCATTGCTAAACCTGATATAGCCTCTTCTTGTTGTTACCATCCCAAATGTTGACGAAACCATCACAACCTCCGGTAGCAAAAGTACCGTAACTACAAGTTCAAAACCATTAGGTTATTAGAAGCGGTAAAGTTTCTCTACTGGGACAGATCACTTAAACTTTCCCCTTTGGTTCCACATAAATACTGCACCTAAAATTAAACATCTACAGAATATGCTTGCAAAGGAAAATTTGGCATCCACAATACTCTAAACTATACCTCCACGATATGTTTCACACCATAAATCAGAAATCATACAGTTATCAGTTCTATTCAGCACTAGATTGTCATTTTGGACATTAAACTAACAAGTTCTGCACCCTTCATATAATTTGATAAACAGCAAATCTGCCCATTTCTGTGAAAAGTTAGTGTTAAGTTTAGAGGCAATCGTATATCTAAAAGGAGAAACTCAGATTCCTTCTAAGATGAAGACTTACATCGGATGGAAGGCAATCGCATTTACAGGGTAGACAATGTCCTTTCCATCCTCTGATTTCCGGTGACATTTGAAAGCATATCTGAAAAGAGGTAACAGGAAAGACATTAGGAACATAAAATTTAATTTTCCATAAAGAGGTAACATGAAAACAATTAGGAACATACTTTTTAGCTTGAGCAGCCTCGGATAGATCAAAAAACTCCATTGACACCCTCCCTTCAACAGAGCTAAGTGCATACCCTGGAGAGTAATAATAAAATCATAAGCGTGGAAGAGAAAACTGAAGCTAATAAGTATACATGGAACAAGAAGATAGCAACTTTAACTGTAGAAAAAAAACCACAAAAAGCAATTTAACCTGTTCCATTGGGATAACAACGCACACATCTGGTCTGGTACTTGAGTGAGGACTCCCTTCTTTGCTCAGGCTGGGACATATTTCTGAGATCATAGATGTTGACGTGCCTACCTGCCGTTGCCACTACCAAACGATTCCCAACGAGAGAAATGGAGTTAACACGCTCAGGTTGCTGATATTTTCCAATCTGTGTGCGCTCAGGCCCACTTGCAGCTCTTGGGTCCCAACATTTAATGGTTTTATCCCAACTTCCAGTGATCACTTGCCCTATAACATCAACATAAACATAGTGTTCAAGTAAATGCTGAAGGCAATGAACAAGCCACTATTAACATATTTCATCAACGCAAAAATTAACAGGATGACTAAAGAATCAAGTATCAACAAGGTAAGAGAGTTAAAGAAAGCATCTTGGAACAACATTACTACTTCTTCACCAAACCTGCAGCATAAGAATACTCGACACATCGCACTGGTTCATCATGCGTTCCCAGAATGTCCTCTTTGCCAGCATTGAAGTCAATTCTGATACACAACAAGGGAAACAAAAAAAAAAGACCCCAATTATTAAACCGCGGAAGATATGTCCTTTACTCGAAACATTCATTCAGCCTCCAAACTCAAGATTGAAACTTTATACGCATCTATCTATCCACACATCACCCAGTAACTGTAAAGATCAAAAGGAGAGAAGAAAAGAAACAAACCTTCTAACTTTCTTATCGGCACAGACACTGAACCCAGAAGACTCGTCATGGAAACAGCAATCGAGTACAGCTCCTCCATGCTTGAACTCCCCTCTCATCGAATCAGCGTTCGCATCGTACAATCTCACACTCTTCCACCCCAAAAAATCACAGATCGAAGAAGCATCAGAGACTAAAGACAGAGATCGGACTTCTCAAACGAGAAGGAAGTAAAGAGAAGAAAAGAGGGGTTTTGTTTCTAACCTTATCCCATGAGGATACAAGTAGATGTTCGCTGCTATTGGAAAACCGGAGATTAGAAATCCCATCTGACGGCGGATTCGAGAGCTCGCGACCAACGGTCGGTACCAAACTCATCTTTAATTACGCAAATTCGAATTTTAGGGTTTATGTCGTGGAGAGAGAGAGTGTGTGAGTGGGAATCAGATTTGAGCGTTTGAATTTCAAATTTTTCTCCGTAACGAGAGGATCGGATCTATCTCTCTAATGTCGATGATATGAACTTTTCTTGTTAAAAACTATATTGGGCCGTAAACAGTCTTTTAATGGGCTACAAATTAGACCCGTTTATTGAAATAAGAATTAGAAGACGTCAGAAAAGAATCAGATACTGTAAAAATGTTTCGGGGACGTAAATGGGCTAAAAGTAGGCCGATTAATTCAAAATCCGTATTTACGAGCTGGTTTCGTTCAGATTTTTTTTTTTTCTCCAAAAGATTTGAATTGATCAACGTTTTAATTGGTAAAAGCTTTAGCTGTGACTTAAGGCTTGTTGACTAGGTTGTTGATGTTGATTGTAGAAACTTTGGCTTTTAAAAATAGTGATCTTTGTTTAACATTTGAAATTATGTTTTTTTTAAAATATGGTTTAAAACTTAAAACTTGATTGATAAAATTTTGACTTTAATAACTTTATAAAATCTAAGAATACCAATCACAGTCTAAGAAAAGATTACATATAAGCACACAAGAAATCACAAGCCTACTACTCTTACCCACACTAAAACCAAAAACTTCCAAGCACCATATAGAG
The DNA here is from genome assembly GCA_000411075.1 of Sisymbrium irio. Taxonomy (NCBI): domain Eukaryota; kingdom Viridiplantae; phylum Streptophyta; class Magnoliopsida; order Brassicales; family Brassicaceae; genus Sisymbrium; species Sisymbrium irio. Next base: position 46,934 of record KE155958.1, read on the forward strand.
AAGATATCTTTATTTACAATAATCCACACCCACACCACCGTAGGAACTTTGTGAAAATCAAACACTTTACTGTCTATTTCAGTACCTTTTCTTTTGTTTATTTTTCCAAATATTCACAACAAAAGAAGAACATACGATTGTGAGTGAGAATTTTCTTATCCAATCTTGTAGCGCACATGCTCCACTCGCGAGCTTCCTTTTGTTACTCCAAAAAACACCAATATTGGTTTTTATCCAGCTGATTTCAGGTCTCTTCCAAACCCTTATCACTGCACTTAATGTTTCATTCTCTCCAACTAACGCTGCATAACAAGATTGGACAAAGAACCAATGATTGGCCTCCTTTGTTCCTAAAACAATTGTTTCTTATGGATTCAAGGGAACACCTTTTAAAGGAATTTGTTTCTCACTATTTACACATTCCAAATGATTCTAGGCCAGATGAGTGTGATAGCAACTGGCCAATTACGGTCTCTTTTGTTCACTAACAAAGACTAAACATTGGCATAAATGGAGTTTTCATCAAAACCACCAACCGAGGATGGTAAACCTGAGAGAGCCCACTCTTGTCGGGTAAAAGCACATGTAAACATCGAATGTGCAATCCATTCTCCATCACTACCACAGATCTAACATCTACCATCAACCCTCAAATCTCTCGAAAAGATTTCCATAAGAAGGTTTTGATTTTGGCTCCATTTCACTTTCCAAACTTGATTGTTGATTGTGTTCAATGAGGGTTGAACTTCAGCTTCCATTATTACCTCTTTCTTGTAAGTTTGACACGCCAACCAGTAAGCCAATTTTACTTAAAAATTCTTCGATTATTTATTCAATTTTCAAGAACAAGAATCAGCTAAATTCACAATTGTATTGATTCTCTTGATTTAATCTACATCATTCAAATAAAACAGCTAATTCCAAACCCCAATGTCCCACTGATTATTTCAATCGGAATGTCCACCACTCTCAATTTAACATTGAAAGAGTAGTTTTTTCTCCATGGAATCTCATTAAATCATTCTCTTATTTAAAGATCATGTTTTTCACATCAAAAAAAAATTATAAATTAATTAGCTCACTCAAAAAAAATTGTTTTTAGATTTTATCTGGTTTATCAAATATAAAATAACATAATTTTAGATAATTAATCTCAATATAATTCTAAATCTAAATATATAATTCTTAATTACATGGATTATCAATTTTATATTATAAATATCAGTTTTTCTGCATATGATGTGGATCCTAATCTAACTACATCTAAATTTGTATTTACATAAATCTAAGTAAATTAATAAATTGAAAAATAAAACTATTTTAGATAATGAAACTGATAGAATATTGTATGAGGATTCTTATCCTTAGATTATATCTCCTCTTTTCTGGGCAAGAAAATTGAAATCTATGAGTTAATATCACTTAATGATAACAAAAGTAATCTTATTGAAAAAAAATTTGAATTTAAATTGTATATAGAAAAATACCACGATGGAATTAAGGATTGGAAAATATATAATTCAGAGATGTTGAAAAATGAAGAAAAAGTTATGATACTTACGCGTACGCGTTGTCGTACGTGTAATACGTGCTCCACACGGTTTGCAACTCACACTATCACAGTCCAAGAAGAAAAAGAAATATTCCTCTTTCTGTAGTTTATTGCCATTTAATAGATTAAAAAAACTAGCCTTTTTTAGTATGATTTTCTTCTTTTGTACTGTCACTCAATAGTCATAATATGGAAAAAAAAAATTAAAATTTTACCTTTTTATTTTATGAGATTAAGTTAGTATAGCATATTTCGGGATTCGAAAAAAAGTTTATTTCTTTTTTTTCGCCAACTCACTTTCCATAATCCAATTACTACGAGGAACTAGATAAAGACGGACAAGTTAGTACATACACCGACTCTGAACTTCTTCTGTTATATATAATATAGATTTGTGAATACGTGTACACGGAAGTATGGATCAATTATTATATGAACATATGATGAGACTTGAGCCGTCAAAACGAGACACCGTTATGAAACATGTGAATCGGGAGTCTGCAAAACGAAAGCTTTCTCGTGATAATGGCGATCCTCCCTCGAAAAGAAGCTTAGAAGAAGAAGAAGAAGAGTGTGCGACCAGCGCCGCCTGCGTTGACACTAGGTTACAAAGTTGTGAACAGTCGATACAACAGCGTTCTATTGATGCTGAAGATTATCCTCCTCCCTTTTATGAGACGGCGAGACGCTGCATCTTACCCTTAAGACAAGAAGAACTAAAAGAAGACTTTAAAAAGCCTGGAACTAGGTCGGAAAGCAGTGATGAGTATTCCATACGACAATGTTCAACTGATGATGATGATGATGATGATACTCCTAATTCTCCCTCTTCTTCTGAGACTGTGGAAGACAGAATCTCAAAATTCCGGCGACAAGAAGAGTATGAAGACGATGCCGTTTCTACTGAGCTTAAGTTAGTAAGTAATGCATATTCAATAGGACAGCGTTCTACTGACGATGTAAACCCTTGTCCTTATGAGACTGTGGAAAGCAGAATCTCAGAGTTGCGGCAAGAAGAAGTAAAAGAAGTTAATCTTAAACCTTGGTTGAATAGTAGTCGTGGTAATGATAAAGAACCTTCGTCTTCTTCTCCGTCTCGAGATGACAAAGCTGCTCTCATTCTCCTCCAGCTTTCCAGCGGTGGGCCTACGCATACGCAAAGCCAACCGCAACCGCGGCAGAAGCTTGATTTGTACACGTGTAGTGTCTGTGGAAAAGATTTTCCTTCGTACCAAGCTTTAGGTGGACACAAGGCTAGCCACCGAGTTAAGCCACAACAACTGCTTCTTGAAAACGGAACAGCAGACGCTGTAGGAAAAACGCGGCCAAGGATGCCCCCGTCTGGTAAATTACACAAGTGTTCCATATGTCATGAAGTGTTTCCGACGGGACAAGCACTCGGTGGACACAAACGCCGCCACTTCGATGGCGTTCTAGGCGGTAACAGACGCAGTCACGACGAGGAAAGCGGCAGAGACAAGTTGAGTCCCAGTCATGGGAGTATTGTAACAGATATGTCGGGTCGAAACAAGAGTTTGATGGGATGGATAGATCTTAATGAAGATCCATCGCCTGAGTTTGATGATAACAGCTGCGGTCGAGACGCCGAGGAGGTTGAAAGTGCAATAGTTGCGAACAAGCCTTTACAATTATTCACTTGAGTTTAATAGGATGGATAGTTCTTAATGAACAACCATTGCCTGATTTTGGATAACAGCGATCGAGAGGTTGAGGAGGTTAAAAGCGTACTAGAAATGTGACTTTTTTTTTCGTAACCTAGAACTGTTGTTGTTGTTTTTTTTTTTTATTTAGCTTAACTTCTAATATGAAAAAATAATAATCTATGTTATATTATAATTCATATCATTCTTTTTTTGTCAACCCTCTTATATTATCATTACAGAATTATTACATACATAGTCCATTTTATAACATAGTGATATGATCGTGGGTGTTCATATCACATAGGAACTGTTATTTTTCCTAACTTGTTTCGTTAATGCATCCACTAGTTGTAAGTTACATCGAGGAACAGATTTAAAGATGTAATTCTTGCCTTCCTTCCATGCTGTTAGATCTTGGATGTAAGTGTTAAGTCTTGGAAACGTATACTTTGGAATCGTTGCTCAGCTTGCAATGCTTGATAGAGATTTTTGCTATCACCTACAAAGATGACCTCATTGTATCCAAGCATTCTTAACTGCTGAACTGTCTTTGAAAGTGCCACACACTTGGCTTCCATAACAGAGGATATTGGTGGAACTGAGGAGGATCCATGTAGCAGCTGAGTGCCTTCTTTGCACAATTCATATCATTTATAATATTTTATTTAATTAAGATTTTATTAAATATAATATAGACATTAAAAATATATTTAATCATAAATAAAAATTTATGTATCCACAAATTTTAAAATAATGGATCCCATTTCAATAATTAATTAAAAACGAAAATAATAATTTAGAATAATAGGTCTTCTTTTTCTAACTAATTAAAAACGGAAAAAAGAAAAAAAAATATAATAGATGTTAAATAAAATTATAGTATAATTAGATAATATACTAAATCTATTATTTTTATAAACCATAAAATCAAATTTTAGTAAATATATACATAAAGTAAACATAAAAGTTTATCTGGTAAATATATATAGTAACATAAAAAATATATTTTATATTTTTCTATTTTTAGTTTGATTTATATATCTATATTATTCAATGTCATGTTGATATTTTTATAATTATGGCTCAGAGTTTACTATATTTATAAAATCACAATTTGAAAACGAAAAAATTGTATATTAGTTTCAATTTATTTTTAAAATATCTCATTCATTTTTACTATTTTCGTTAAACTAAAATTAGAAACAAAGATGATTTGGCTTTATATCTCTTCATATTTTATTTTATTTATATTTAATAAATAAAATATTTATTTTATGAAAGAAAATATTTAAAATTCAAAATAGTAAAAATATCTCGTGTATCCACATACAGGTTCGAATCTAATAATTATTTTAAAAGTTAGAATAACTTTTTCAAGTTTGTTGTTACAGTGGTTTTTGACTAGTATTTTATTGAATAACCAAATAAATTGGTTCGTTGCGTTGGTCTCACATACTTATTGGACTTGTTCATATGCGCTTTGGTTGGTACAAATCTCTGGCACATACTACATTCTCCTATTTGTTTATTTGTCTTTGCGTAACGTGAAGCTGTAATTAGACAATTGGAGTTAATATCCTATTGCAAAAAGAGACGATTGGATTGAAGTGTGAGTGTCCTCTTTTACTTGTACTTTGCTGCTAGTGCTGAGTTTTTGACAGATTCCTTCAACATTTATCAACTAAAAGACAACAGCGCGTTGAATTGATGATGGCACGTAAAACTAGAAACGACAAGACATCTTAACATTTTTTTAAAACGGCAACAAGTCTAAAACTAAAACACATAAAAAGAAAAAGACAAGATCAGTGATTCATACAATTACTACATCTTTATATGTACACAAACCAAAGAACGAACCATTAGGAGATAAAAAAACTTTGTATACAAAACTAAGCTTACTTACTTTTAGCGGCATTACCTGCAATCTTACATAGAAACAAACGTAGAACTACGAGAAGCAAGAGAGAGCAAGGGGACTGAGAGAGATGATGATAATAAACCCGCGAATGTCACCTTAATCTTGGTTTGAAAACGATAAGGTCGTGATTCGAGGAAGGAAAAGGCCCGTGTTAGCAAATCTGCTCTTGGTGAGAATAGTTGTTGTAGTCAAAAAGAACAAATCTGTTCTCCTGAGGAAGATCAGTTTTTCTACAGTTGTGAAGTCAAGCTGCTTGTGATTGGTATCCGACTTAGTTGTATTATGTGCGTCTTCATGCTACAATCTGTAACCTGTTTGTTTGCATTCACCCCAAATCGATATCAGAATAGAGTAAGACATGGCAGAGTAAATCTTAAACCCGAAAGAACAAGAAGATTCGTTACCTGCATAGCTGCTACTCTTGATAAGAAACCTTGACATCTTTCAAGCAAAACTTTTTCCTTTGCAGTTACATTCACCGTTTCGACCATTACAGAATTCATTTCATCAACCTGGCCATGATAATAACATTCGCCAACGACATTATTGAGCTTAATCCATATACCACACGGGTTTTATACTAGAATAGGCTAAGACAGATAAAATTTCCAGCTAAAAGCTTCAATAGACACAAGGCATGTGTTTTTTTAACTTCTAAAAGTTAGTTTAAAGTTAATCACGAAGATAGAAAGAGCATTTTACCTTCAACGTAAGCGCGAATATGGAAGATGACATAGCTTGCATTACATCGACGGCTGAACTAACAGCATGCTTAAGGTCTTGGATATCAACCTAAACAATTCGAGAGGCATTTTAAACTTTTGTTAACTAACCAAAGGTTTTAAAATTAGGCCAAAACAATATCAGGGCTGTTATGTCACAGAGGGTACTCACCACGGTTTTTCCAACAATTGGTAGACGAAGCGTGCTGGCTTTCAAAGCTTCGGTTGCTCCCGACAAAGAACTTGAATGATCTCTGTCCAGAAGAGACCACTCTTCTAGATATCCCATCTACAATTAAAAACAAATACCCGAGCAAGATTGTTATTACTTATACTAAAAACAACATCCATACTATTCTTTGCAATTATGCATATATATATATATATATATATGCATCCCTAATGGGGATGTACTAGAACCACGGTTTCCATTTTGATATAAATAAATTCTCATGTTTCCTTGTCAAAGATTCAGAATGTTGTGGGCTGATTCTGAGCAAGTAAGACCTATACCAACTTCTAGAGGTGGATGTAACAAGTTTACCTACCATACATAAATAATTAACTAACTAGAGTCGGGATTCATTTACTAGACTTGATGTTACAGTACAATTACCACTCTGCAATAATTGAAATATCCCAAACTTTCTTCACTAAGCCAAATTCTACAGAATATCTGTCTTATTTCTCAAAAGTAGAAAGAAACAAATCTGAATTAAGACATTATCCCTTTTAAAGTAAGATATCGTTAAAACAAAAAAAAAGTTACCTGTCCCCTCAGAATAGAAGCCAGTTTCAATTTCTGCCTTAGCAAAAGCAATTTGATTCGCTTTAACGTAACGCTGTGGCGCAGTTCTGAGATTGATACCCATGCATTCCACAAGTTTTTCTGGCAAAGAGACACAAAAGTTCAGTTTACATTATATGTTATGTCAGAACACAAGAAACAAGGGGTTTTAGTTTATACTTAAACCATGTTCTTGAAACATTTCAACTAATTATACTCTCACTCTTTTTTTATGCAGGAAAAAATGATTACTCTTCCACTATTCTAGTTCGGTAAGATTAACACATTCGTCATGCTTACACTCCATCCTGTCATGATTTATCTGGGGTGCTGGCACTAGAATGAAACTAAACGATAAGTTTCCGCAAATGTCGACAAATCTTGCACTCATCGCATCTAGATCCTAAGCATAGATGAACTAATCATACCCTTCCTAATTCGGCATCAGTGGCCAAAAGTATCTACAATCCAGAAGGGATACCAAAACCATAATTGCAAAGTTATTGACCAGAAAAGGAAATGACAAAAAAACTCATAAGCCATACCTCTGCATTCAATCTTTGCACCATTAAAGTAGAGTCCGTCCTCGCATTGACAAACCGCCACTGCAGGTAACGGTTATATAGAAGCCTCAACAAATGTGCGTCCATAACACGGTCTTCCCCAATTTTCCCTCTCCTAATATCAGCAGAGAAACTAAGAATCGAAGGCGTGTTGTTGCGGTTATAAGCGTTCATCTGATCAGAAACTCCATTTCTCGCTCGTGAAGGACTAGAAAGCGCCCTAGCTGGAGATGACGTAGTTGTCGCCCAAAGCTTACTCGGTGAAGCAGAGCGAATAGCAGAACCTCTTACAGGAGAAGCCATACCACGAGGAGATGACAAAGGAACAGCAGCATCGCTAGAAAACCTTTTCGAAAGACCAAACTTTGATGACACACTACTTGTTTTCAAACCAGGGCTAGAGGATAAAGGAGAACCCGGATCCTGCAACCTCCTTAACCGGCTATTAGTCTCTTGCCAGAACCTAGCAGAAGCCATAATATTACGAGGCAAGCTCCTAGATTTAGAGATTTCTCCATTAGCACCAGAGCCACATTCCTGGACACCATTAGTGCTACCAGAAGAAACACTGTCAGTATCAGAAGCAGTAAAGTCACATGAAACACTAGAGGTTAAACCATTGTTCGGTCCCCTCAGACTCTCATCTCCAGCTTCCAAATACTCATCCCTAGAACCTTCCATATCTAAACTCAACCTCCCATTAATAGAAACCCTAGGACTCTCATCAATCATAGAACTGTGCAACATTGACCTCCCAACATACCCAGATCCAAACTTCCCTCTATCATTGCCACAGTCTAAGCTTCTAGAAAGCGGATTCGGCGCAACAGATTCGGAATTCCCTCTTCGAGAAGCTCCAGGCCATCGTTGCTGGTCCACTGGCTTAGAGTTCTCCCTCTGATCTCTAACCGGCGTCGATCTCCGCCTCTCCGGAGTAGATTTCCGGTGAGAAACCGGCGTAGCAGCTTCCTTCTTTTTGCTAATCGGAAGCGAAAAGGCTTCACCTTGAAACGAAACCGACAAACTCCTAGTGGAAGTGATAAGCATCTTCGTCGCCGCCGACATTTCGTTGCCACTGGTTCCTACAGTAGCCGGAACCGCCGAGGGTCTACGACGGTCCACAGATTGAGACCGTTTGGGTAACAAAGAAGGAGTTTTTATGGAATTAGAAGCAGTATTCGTCTGGCGAGAGAGTAAAGGAGATGGGTAGCGTTTACTTGTCTTGAGTATCGCAGAGGAGGAAGAAGACGAAGAGGAAGATGTCGTTGTCGTTGTTGTTGTTGTTGTGGTGGTGGTGTTGGAGGAGACGGAGTGAGAAGGAGAAGGAGATAAGTAACGAGAAGGAACTTGTTTGCCTCTGGGTCTTCTCTGTCCGCCATTGTTGGCAACAGACTGAGGTCGATCTCGAGGTGGGTTTCTTGGGTCGGTGCTGGAGATTGCTGCAGCCACCATTGTAATGCTTGAGAGTGAGGAAAAATACAATCTTTCTTCGTCTTTCGTTTGATCCTTTTCCTCACATTGCATTCAACAGATTTGTCTCTTTTTCAACATAAAAATCGAAACTTTTTTAAGAGATTGAATTGGGGAAATGAGTTGAAACGAGGATTCTCTTAAGAGTTCCTGTTGCTTCACAGCCGAAGAAAAATGAAAAGAGAGAGCGATGGGAGAGATGGGGGAGAGAAGAAGAAATTGCAAGTGGGGTTTGTGGATTTTTTTGGGGTTTCCTCAAAAACTTTTTTTGTTTAAGTTTGAGAGAGAGAGAGAGAGAGAGAGGTCTTTAAGTCTCTCTTAGTATATCACTTTTTTAATATTATTATTTTTTGGCTTTTTTCAGAGGTTTACATCAACTTTAGAGGCTTCGTTTTGCCTTAAACTAATATTTTATTCTTGTTAATTAACTATTTGGTTTGGATGTTTATTATTATTCCTTTAATTTTTTCTTGTTATGATTATATCACAAGTTTTTTAGTTTCGGCGTCTCTGACCCATTCTACTTTCTACAGTATAATAAGATCTTTCTAATAATAACTCTGATTTTTTTGCTTTATTAATTTTTTTTTCTTCTGATTTTATTTTGTTCATAGTCAAAATAGTGTATTTATAGAATTCGTATTTTTGGTAAGTTTTTGCTTATGTTTGTGAATTAATTCGAAAGTTTTAGTCCGTTAAGTCTTCAGTCTTGTCAGAATATGTGAATCTGTTATGGCAAGTGCAACTATTAGCTAATTAGACGTTATTCAAAAATTTGAAATCGTGTGGATATTTATACCTCTTCCAGCTATCCTGGTTGATTTATATGACATGAATGATGTTTTAACTATAGTTGTTTTAAACGAATTCACATAACTACCCAAACTGATATTGTTTCTTGTTTGATACATGTAAAAATCTAGATTAATTATCATTGAGAAAACGGTTTATATTATAAAAAAAGATTGGTTTATCTTTATGCTTTTCGGAAAGTTGATTTGAATATTTGCATGTGCTTAAATTGATACTTTTCTTAGAATTGTGTCATTGAGGATTACTTTTAACTCTCTTTTACTTAAGAGCTTTTCCTTGGCTTTCAAAGTTAACACCGCTAAATAAGTAAATAGTTATCATAACTTAACCCACAAATAAATACTAGCTTAACCAAATAAAAAACGTAGACAGAAAAAAATGATATATGTATCTATTTATAATGTGAATGAATAATTCTTAATTTATTAGTTTGGAGGACAAGAACCATGAAAGTTGATAATTAAAGACGCGGTCGGTATTATCTAATTCTTACGTTTCTGATATAATAAGGAAAATTAACCCCATAAATGTTTAATGGAACATTTAACTTTCAATTGTTATAGAAAATAAATAGTATATAATTTTTACACGACTTGGAGAAACGTTGATGTGTACATATGATTTAGATGCATACCGAACTCTAGAAAAAAAAAACATCCGAAATATAAAGAAGCAATTACGTTTTCTCTTGATTGATTTGGTCGTATACGGTCAATATATAAGTCAACTAGATAGAAAAAGATAGGTCAATTTATGTATTCCTAAGTTGTCTTATTTTTAAGGAAAAATTAAAAGCGTGATATGTGAGATAATATCACTACAAGCAAAGTAATGTATTTTGCTATTAACATTAAGGAAATATTTATAGAAAATCAAAAGATGTAATGTCACTTTTAGCTCCATTTACATTTTCTTGCTTTGGAGTGAGTATTAGTTAGTCCATATTTAGTCATTTTGGCTTAGAGTCAAAGCAATCTTAAACAACTATCTTAATCCTGTCAATACCATTGTCATAGTTTATAATTTATCAAATTATTAACGTTCTTTTCTTGATATCCTGTTTATGAGTAATAGTGATATGGTAATAATAATGAAATGATCATGCTCGTCTTGAATTTTTCTCATAAGGAGCTGTACTCAAAGTTTTCAATATGCTACCAACAAGACAAACAGGCGATGCATCATGCGGGTTTAGCAATAAAAATAATTAATTATTTGATAAAATGGTGATCTTTTTGCTTCGTTAAGTACGTGTACGTACCTTAATCGGTTCGAAAGCGGATACGGCACACCCCCAAAACTCCGGGATCATGTTCAGCATATGTATACGTTAACGACGTTAATTATATCAAAAACTTCACAAAAATGAAAAGTAATTTGTCTTCTGAAATTTATAGTTAAACCACTAAACCAAAATGTTGAATAAGGTGTGGGGATGACATCTCTTTGATTGTTATTAATTGGCAAAAAGAGAAAAGGCCCTTTATTAAGTAAGACCCATCTCTCTCTCACACACAAAACACTCTCTAACTACTTTGACAACTTCATTACACTAAAAAAGCAATAGCGTGCGCGTAATGATTTTCTTTTTTATTTGCATCAAGTTCCATTGCTTATTTTTCTATTACTCGCAGCTTCACAGGCAGACAATCGTATACTAGATTATATATACATATGTATATCTTTTCAGCATATGTATACGTTAACGACGTTAATGATATCAAAACTTCACAAAAATGAAAGTAATTTGCATTCTGAAATTTATATATATATATA
>KE155958.1:58370-70519 GCA_000411075.1 Sisymbrium irio
CTAATAGCCAAAAATATTGGTTGCATTCCAAGAGATTTACCTCAAACATATCCAAACATATCCAAACTTATAACAGTATTCCCAAATTCGTCCGTCGAATAGACCAATCAATCCATATTTTTCCATTATATTCACTTCTCCAAAGTACAATATTTAGCAGTAGTATATCGCTTTATCTAGATAGAAATTTTGAATCCAACTTTACTGAATCAGCTTTGAAAAAAATTCTAAATCATCTAGCATCAAAATAATTTGATTTATGTATCGTTAACAATATGATATATCACAATTCGTTAGACGTCGTTTTATAGATGTTACAATTGTTGGATAGTAGTTGAAATTAAAAGATATAGTACTTGTTTTGAGAAACAAAAAGATATATGTAATACAGGGTACCCCAAAAAAAGGTTTAAGAGATTTATATAAAATTCAAACGTTAGGTCTAATATATAACTACACGCATGTATTGTAGTAGGTGTTTTATTAGTATGCTTGTAAGATCCAAATCCATAACTGTATACAAGGGTTCTTTTTAAAATCGTTTATGGATTAATATTTGTTTATCAGCGAAATTTCTTAAGATCATGTGACTTGAAGCATACTTCATAGATTATTGACTAATCATATTTGTTTATTCAGTCGAGAGACCAATATTAGTTAGCCAACTTTGAAAGTAATTAAAATATTAAGACCCTTTTCTGATAATAAGTAATAAAGAAATAATAATGATTTAATACTGTCCCCTTTCTACTTTCCAGACTTAGAACATCCTTTCCACTTAATCCCAACACATTCTTATTCAAAAGCTTTTTTCGTACATTATCACAGTATATGTATCTTATATATTCTTCTTCATTTTTTTTCTATTCTTCTCAATATACAGTTTTTGAGATTGTAAAGATAAAGATTATTGTATCTATGATTCATTAATACAAGAACTTGTGCACAAAGTTTTTCGCATGGCTACCCATTTTTCAATGATTTTCTCATTTTCTTTCTTACAACAAGGATTTTCACTTTATTATAAATACTTGTGTATCTGTTTCTGTAATAATTATATTCACTAATCAGAAAATCCTAGTATATTCCAGATAGTCTCGAACAAGTAGCTTCTTAACAAGTGTAATGGAGAAATACAAAATTTAGTTAATCCCCAAATAGAATATTCTCTATATTTATTTAATTACAAGCATAGTTCTTGAGACTATCTTCAGCTCAAAATTAAATATTACTCGAATATTTGAAATATGGGGTCTGCACAAAACATGATACACATGGAGAGTAGTTGTAAAATATTATAAAATTACTTACCATAATTAAGTAATTATTTAGTGTAGTTATCTAATTTTGCGTGCCCTTGAATCAAACCAAGATGTGATTTAAGTACTTGATTTTTGGTTGTTCCCAAGTTTCTTAGAGGTAACGTTTCACAAATTGCACGAAAAAGTATAGAAGGCAGAAAAATAGACGAAGGAAGCTGTTTTGGTACGAGCTATATGTTATGTACTCCTACTCTTTCGATCTATTTGAACTTCATTATCTGTGTAAACATTGGTTTTTATATCACGTAAAATGGTAATTTGTTCTACATCGATTTAACAAACATCAATTTGTCCTAACCATTTATTATAATCCATTATTTAGATTTAAAGTAATCGACATTTTTATGTTCTTCTATTAATTAACTAACTTAAAGCAAACTCACCAATTACCACTATCAGTTATCAGTCGAGACCATCTATGATCTATTAACAACCTTTTTCTCTTTTATTTTATGACTCTTTCTTTGCTTCAAACTACTTCTCAGCTTTTGGTATTCGATTCGGTTCTTGGTATTTTAGTAGTAGAAATTTAAAATCTAACAAATACTTAAAATATCTTAGTTTGGTTTGGGATCAGTTTGGATATAAAAGGTAAAAACCATAAAATATTCAATTTTTTATATTTTAAAGTAGTTATAGGTATTTAGTTTCCAAAATAATAAAATTTCATCCGAAATAAAAACTTCTATCCAAAATATTAAATAACATCTTAATATATTTTGGTTCTTAACAAAGTTTAGATATTTATACATAAAATAATTATTTTATTTAACTTTTTAAAAATATCCAAAATATTTCAGTCATTTTTAAAAAGATTTGGATACTTATTCGGAAATAACATTAAATATATACAAATCAGAAAATTTTAATAAAAAAGTATATGTACTTTTGGATATCATAGTTCCTTAACTCAAAATCAAACCAATATCATAGTTCCTGAACTCAAAATCTAATGGATATTTTAACAAAATCCAGAATAAAACAAAACTGGTTATTTTTTGAACAAGAAAAAAAAAAAAAACAAAACTGGTTATTTCGGATTGATTTGGGTCCAGATATTGATTTGGGTCCAGATATTCGGTTCTTAAATGATATGCCTAACACTACTTCAAACTACTATTAAAAAAGGATCAGTATAACCTAATTTTACTTCATTGTTTCCACGTAAAAGAATTTCTAGAAGTCCATAGAGGGGTTCCATGCAGATCCTTCACGGAATCAAAGAGCAATCTCAACTCTGCTTAAGCTCAAAGGATTCCAACTAAACAACCGATACCCGAAAAACCCTTCTTAAAACATGTTCATCCCTCAAGGAATGTAAGTATGGTTACAATTTGAGTATCGAAGTTGGGTTTCGAGGCCCATTTAAGATAAAATGAACAAAAAAAGGATTTCTCAATAGAGCCCATAATTACCCATTAATCTATCCCTCAAACCTCAACAGTTGTGTCTTAAACGACGGTTTCGGTCTGAAAAATTCCGCCAATGTCGTCCCCGGAAAAGAAGAGCAAAGCGACGAAGAAACCGTCGGTTAAGAACAACAAGAAGAAAACGCCGGCGCTGGTTCTCTCGCCGACGACTCAATCGACCTCAAACCCTTCGCTTCCGGATGATTTGCTAATAAGCTGCTTCGCACGCGTCTCGAGATTGCAATATCCGAGTCTCTCATTCGTCTCCAAGACCTTTACATCTCTCCTTGCTTCACCTGAGCTTTACAAGACTCGGTCCTCTTTAGGAAACACGGAGAGTTGTCTCTATGTCTGCTTAAGCTTCCATCGTGACCCTAACCCTCGCTGGTTCACTCTCTGCCGCAGACCTGACCGAACCATAACCACCAGTGACGTCGTGAAGAAGAACAAGAAGTCAAGTGGGTATGTTTTAGCTAAACTCCCAGCTCTCCATTCTGGTCCTGCCCACCTGTCCGTTCTCGTGACAGTTGGTTCAAATATCTACAACATTGGTGGACCCATCAACGACGAGGACAAGGAGCCTTCGTCTAGAGTCTTGATCCTCGACAGTCGGTCCAACACCTGGGTGGAGGGTCCGAGCATGCTGGTGAAGCGGAAGTATCCTACGGCCAATGTTGTTGATGGAAAGATATATGTAGCAGGAGGGTGCAAAGACAAAGACAGTAGCAGCAGTTCCTCGGATTGGATGGAGGTTTTCAATCCAAAGTCCCAAACTTGGGAGCTTGTGCCATGCCCTAGCGCCGAGATACGTGGCTTTGATGCTATAACTGCAAGCGCAGGGATTGACGGAACGTTATACATGTATGGAAGCTGTAACGGGTCGTCATTGTCTTACAAACCAAGGGAATGTAGATGGGAAAGGCTGGGATGGGAGATGGATTCGTGTTGGGTATGGTTTCCTTATTCCGTGGTTGGCGACGTGCTCTTCTTTTATAACGAGGGATACCACGAGGGATACTTCCAGTGGTATGACACTTAGGAAAGACTCTGGAGATTTTTGAAAGGTGTGAAAGGACTGCCCAAGAGTCCCCGTCATATTACTAGATTGGTGGATTATGGTGGGAAGATGGCGGTTTTGTGGGAAACGGTTGTGGGATAAAGGACAAGTTCATTTTGTGCGCAGTGATTGAGCTTGAAAGGAGCAACGATGAAGAGATTTGGGGCAAGGTCGAGTGGCATGACGCTGTGCTTAGAGTCCCCAAGTCATGTAGAGTTGAGTGTGCTCTTGCTACTACCGTTTGATGATTGACATATGAGACCCGACTTAAGAGTGTGATGAATCTTTAGTAGTCGTATGGAATATCATTTTTCTTGTATAATTCTATCTTGTGTTTTTAGCTGAATGCAGTAGACTAGTGTAAAACTTTGACAGTTAGCTTGCTTTGTGTTGCTAAAGACCTGTGAAACATTGGTACGTTTGTTTAATAGAATGTTCTTTCATGAAAACAAGTAAAACAAAGGGGCATAATTGAGTCAAGACAACTTTGTCATCTGGTTATGTTTCTTAACACTGATGAAGCTGCAGGGGGGCTCCTTCTTCACCTCTTATTATGAACTGCCAACGGCTTCTTTCCATTTATTTGGTCAAGGGGACAATAAGACAAGGTGATAAACAAAGAGTATTATTCAATTATATACAACAGAGAAAACGATGGAATAGAAACATAACCGTCTCCAGCTAGAAGCCACCCATACCGTCCTCTTTGTCTAGAAAGCTCTGAACTTGCTGAAAGGCATGATGATATGAAGGATGAGCAGTTTGAGCTTATCAAAACTAACAAACTGAAATGTGCACATATGAACAGAACAGTGATTCAGAAACATATCTCAATGGCGATTTCAGTTGGTGTAAGATCTATCAACAACCTCTTCTCTCTTTTATTTTAGGAGTCTTTCAAACAGTAGCAACAAGAGAGTTTGGTCCTTACTCCTTAGTGAACATACTCTTTGCTGCTACTGCTTGATGATTTGACTGGGTAGTGAATCTCGACTCTTGAGGGATGGCAGGTAGAATAAGTAGCTAGGTGCGCATCCGGATGAGAATTTAGAAGATGAGCTTATTTTGCGACTGTTTTTGATGAAAGTAAAGTGTCTCTTCATTTTCATAGCAACAATTGTAACAACAAGGTGCTCAGTTCATGTAGTGAACAAAACTCTTTCTTCAATTTTCAAAGGCTTTGCTTTCTTGTCCTAACAATCTGATAAACCAGTGAACGTGTCTTCGAAGATGATTAATGATTATTAGAGCTTTTGATCTGACCAAGTTTATCCTTCAGTATCGGCGAGTCTAATAAAGTGAACAGATTTGCGGGAAGATCAGAGTCGTTTGCTGAAAAGTTCTCTTGTGCGTGTTCCGGCTTCTACTGTTTGTTGAAATGAAGACTGAGACATGTTTTGAGTGATTAATCACTTGAGTATGTGCGTGTTCTTGCTTCGCTTCTATTGGTTAATGACTGACAACTGGGACTTTCTTTTGAGTCAATCACTCGTGGGGTTAGATATCAATATTCCTCTTGTGTTTAGCCAGTCTTATTTTCACTTTTAGTTATTTACTCACATTTTTAGGTTAAAAAAATATTTACTCGCATGTTGAAACTCCTTGTCCTTGTTGAGATATAATAAGTTTATTGGTTTATCCGCAAACGCAGCGGGTGGATGATAGCGGTTCGTAGCGGTTTATAATAGTACCGCTTTATAATGTTTTATACCGTTAAAAACCAAAAACTGTTTTCCGTCAACATTTGCGATTGTGGACGGTTGCGGATGGATAATATAAATATTAAAATAATTATTTAAAAATTAATTTAAAAATCATTTTAAGTATATAAAATTTTAAAAGTAAGTTAATTGACAAAAAAATTTGATAGATTATTTTTAAAAAATTTAGATATTATAGATATGAATTATATTAATAAATTTGACACTTTTAATTAATATTCTTTAAAAAACTTATTCTAATTTAATATTAATAAAATATTTAAATAAAAATTATTTGGATAATTATTTTAAAATAATATGCATTTTTAACGTTTTATATAGTTATAAAATATAATTATATTGTTAATTATTGTTTAACATCTACTGCATCCACTAATCAACCAGTCATAAATATTCCGTAAATGCAACAGTTTTAACTGCTGCACGAGTCGTATGAATCGTTTAATAACGTTTAAAACCGTAACCATCCGTATTCGTAAACTTTCGCAACTACAACTACAGCCACTGCATTTAAAGCAGTCAAACCCTAAAAACATTTCGAGCAGGATTTTAGCTAAGAATCTACAGAAAATAAAAAAAGAATAGAAAAGAAAAAAGAATAGAAAAGTAGGAGAGAGGTTTGAAGGCGGTTCTAGTTTGAGAGGTTTTACAGACACGTCAAAACTTGTCTCTTCACCTATCACTATCTCACTGGTTTAATTTTCTTTAAATCTTTTTAATTAATTCTTTAAGATATATAAAAGTAATAATATTTCTGGTTTTAAAACATCTTTTTTAGGATTTCAGCCTTGGAGATGATCTAATAATTCAGTCAAAAGATGAAGAAGATGAAGCTGCAGAAAAGTTTGGGGTCTTATTTCTTTTCACCTTGTTATTATGAGATAAGTTACCGTATGACCCATCTTATTTTGTCCTTCTATGGTCGGGTCGCACCAAAAGAACTTGCCCTCAGTTTGAAAAGAAAGCATGTGTATGAAATCAACCAAATTTCAGTATCTTTGTTGCATAGACGGGTCATTTTCACATTAGTCGAAGTACTGTAACAAGATGCTCACTAGAAGAGAGTTTGGTCGTGTAGTGAACAAAAACTCTTTGTTTCTCTATTCCCTTAATTTGCAGAGGCTTTGCTTGCTTCTTACAATCTTGTAAACAAATGAACAACAACAAGGCTTATTTTAATTTACGGTCACAGGCAAAAATAATTAGCTTAATTTTGGTCTAATAAAAACCACAAGTTGGGTTTCGAGGCCCATTAAGATAAAATGAAAAAGCCCATAGTTATATTATCTATCGCTCAACACTCAACAGTTGTGTTCGTGTCTTAACGACGGTTTTGGTCTGGATAACTCCGCCGATGTCGTCCCCGGAGAAGAAGAGGAAGGCGACGAAGAAACCGTCGCTTAAGAATAATAAGAAGAAAACGACGACACAATCGACCTCAAATCATCCTCCTTGGCTTCCAGATGATTTGCTAATAAGCTGCTTCGCACGCGTCTCGAGATTGCAATATCCGAGTCTCTCATTCGTCTCCAAGACCTTTACATCTCTCCTCGCTTCACCGGAGCTTTACAAAACCCGTTCCTCTTTAGGCAAGACCTAGAGTTGTCTCTATGTCTGCTTAGACTTCAATCCTGACCCTAACCATCCTAACCCTAGCCATGGCTGGTTCACTCTCTGCCGCAGACCTGATCGAACCATAAGTTCCACAACCAACAGTGAGGTGAAGAAGAGGAAGAAGTCAAGTGGGTATGTTTTAGCTAAACTCCCAACTCACCATTCCGGTCCTGTCCACCGGTTCAGTCTCGTGACTGTTGGTTCACATATCTACAACATTGGTGGACCCATCGACGTTGACGGCAATGAGCCTCTCTCTAGAGTCTTGATCCTCGACAGCCGGTCCAACACTTGGGTAGAGGGTCCAAGCATGCTGGTGAAGCGGAACTATCCTAAGGCTAATGTTGTTGATGGAAAGATATATGTAGCAGGAGGGTTCAAAGACAAAGACAGTAGCAGTTCCTGGAGGGATTGGATGGAGGTTTTCGATCCAAAGACTCAAACTTGGGAGCTTGTGTCATGCCCTGACGTGAAGACACGTGGCTTTGATGATATAACTACAAGCGCGGTGATTGATGGGACGTTGTACATGTATGGAAGCGGTGGCGGGATGTCTTACAGACCAAGGGAAGGTAGATGGGAAAGGCTGGGATGGGAGATGGATACGGGTTGGGTTTGGTTTTCTTATTCGGTGATTGGGGACGTGCTCTTCTTTTATAACGAGGGACAGTTCGAATGGTATGACATTAATGCAAGACTCTGGAGGTATTTAAAAGGTGTGAAAGGACTGCCTAAGTTTCCCCGTTATATTACTAGATTGGCGGATTATGGTGGGAAGATGGCGGTTTTGTGGGAAAGGGTTGTCGCAAAGAAGGACAAGGTAGTTTTGTGCGCAGTGATTGCGCTTGAAAGGCGCAACGATGAAGAGATTTGGGGCAAGGTCGAGTGGCATGGGACTGTGCTTACAGTCCCCAAGTCATGTAAAGTTGAGTGCGCTATTGCTACTACCTTTTGATGAATGATATATGAGACCTGACTTAAGAGTGTGATGAGTCTTTGGTGCTCGTGGGTAATATCGTTTTTGTTGTATAATTCTATCTTGTGTTTTTAGCGTTTTTAGCGTTTTTAGCGAATGCAGCAGACATCATTTCACTTGGGTAAAACTTTGACAGTTTGCTTGTTTTGTGTTGCTAAAGACCTGCGAAACATTGGTATGTTTATTTAATAGAATGTTTCTGTTTCTGTCATCTGGTTCTGTTTCTTAATACTGATGAAGCTTCTTCACCTCTTATTATAAAATGCCAACGGCTTATTTCCATTTATTTGGTCAAGGGGAAAATAAGATAAAGTGATTAAACAAAGAGTATTATTCAACCGAGAAAACGATGGAACAGAAACATAACCGTCTCCGGCTACAAGTCACCCGGGCTAGCCATACGGTCTTCTTTGTCTAGAAAGCTCTGAACTTACACAAAGGCATGATGGTATGAAGGATGGGCAGTTTGAGCTGATCAAAACTAACAAACTGAAATGTGCACATATGAATAGGAACAGAGGTTCTGAGACATATCTCAATGGCGATTTCAGTTGGTGTAAGATCTATCAACAACCTTTTTTCTTGAGTCTTTCTTTGCTTTATACTTCCTTGAAAAGGATCTATATAACCTAATTTACTCTGTTGGAATATTGTTTCCATACAAAAAGTTGTTAATAACTTCGTAAAATATAATGTTTAGAAGTCCATAGAAGTTCCATGAAGATCACAACTTTTCTGCTCGCACTCTAACTTGCCCCATCTTGCATCCACTCTCTCGCAAGGGAACCTCAATTTCCCCAAACTGCAAAAAAATTAGAATTGCACATATGAT
The DNA here is from genome assembly GCA_000411075.1 of Sisymbrium irio. Taxonomy (NCBI): domain Eukaryota; kingdom Viridiplantae; phylum Streptophyta; class Magnoliopsida; order Brassicales; family Brassicaceae; genus Sisymbrium; species Sisymbrium irio. The sequence continues at coordinate 67,302 of KE155958.1, forward strand.
CGTAAGTTCTCCATTCTTTCATATCAGACCCTCACATGTTTGAACTCTCTTTTAACTAGACACCATAAGTTTGAGATGTACAAGAAGAACGCCCCTAAATAACCTCGTGACACTATCATTACTCTTGTTTCAGTTTATACCTTCTATTAACGGTGTTGTGTACATGGCAAAGCCACTGTGAGAATTCCTCCTGAGATCCAGCTTGCGCGGGATTCGATCTATCATGACCCAAACCAGGAGAGAACGACTGATCAAAATCAACTACAGTAAGATGCAATGACCTACAAGATACGTTTACCTTAGGATTTCTTTGAAGTGATCCGCGCATTCTCTACAAGGGTACATTCGAGAAAGTATCGCCATCTATACCGGAAAAAATATTCATTATAAGCTTCCACATGAAGAACAGTTGGGGACTGCAGGATCATGAGAATAACTGGTCGAAGAAGGTTGGGCCTTGAGATATTTTAGGATTTTCAAGCTGAAAGTTATAGCCTTATTACCAGCTTCAACTTGATCTGATAAACTGATGTCTATAAATCAAATAGTATAATAAACTAAGCAGGAAAAGTTGTACCAGTTCTTTAACATCCTTCTTTTGCTGCCTTGTTGGTTTTTCTGGATACTGATGAGAACGAAAGAAACATCTGAGTCAGAGTATACATACCTGAGTTTAACCGATTCACAAACATCTGCTTATAAACTGCTAGAAGTCTCATCAATGCGATATGATAAAAGCATAAGAATGATAAAAAAATGAACCAGAACTCTTGATTTCACTCTATATACCATTGATCAGAGAGCAACCTAAAGTGAATCAAAGAGCAATCTCAACTCTCACTAAGCTCAAAGGATTCCAACCAACCAAAAGACCCCTCTAAAGCAATGTTCATCACTCAAGTAAATGGATGATAAGTATGCTACAATGTGTAGAAAGATAAATCACGAGTGTTCAGCCAAAAGTAGGATTAAACTGAGAAAAGTTAAGAAAAACACAACCTGCGCAGCAAGAGTGTGAAGAAATGTCCAAGTAGACCTCCCGAGATCTTCTTTAGTCACAGGACCGGTAGACTTGTCCTGAAAGAACATGGTGTAAACTGTAAAGGCTACTACACATGTTCGTATTAAAACAAATCTATTTCAGCGAAATGAAGATGGGTTCGCATAATTACATATGAAACCCTTCTCAGTGAGTGTTCAAAGGTGCAACTTTTAGCAAGAAAACCTTAAAAATTTGGCTTTTCTTGGATAGTTACACTATTCTTCAAATGATCATATCACAAGAGCTTATACTAGTAGTAAAAATTGCTTCATATGCGATAATATACAAAAAAATTATGACTTTCCACTAAATGTTGGGAAAATAAAAGAATTACTAACGAAACAGAAAACTAGGAGATATAGAAAAGGTAGAAATGGTTCACTGGGGAATTTCATCGAACACTTGGTGGTGATCATAAGCAGGTGAAGGTATTAAAGAAACAAACCGGAAAACTAACTGAAGCCGAATCAAGACTCGTACCTTGAGAGGAAGTGTTTGAAGGTTGGTATTGGAACTGTTGGTTGTGATCGGTGGGGAAGAGATTGGGTTTTGGATTGTGGATGACGAAGGAGGAGTGTTTTTGATGGCAATGAAATTGGAGAGATGAGTTTGGACGCAATTCGATAGTTTCTCGAAGGTCTGGAGAAGAGGCTGCCATGGATGATTCTCACCCATTTTCTTTATTTTTGTTTCTCGAGACGAAAAAGACAAAGGTTCGTATGAGAGAGACGGTGGATACTTGAAGACCGTTGTTGCTTTCCTGTTGTGTTAAAACATTAACAAATTAAATCGCATATTAGAAACAAAAATTAAAAATGTAAGAAAACAGGTTAATTACTTCTTTGATTAGAGTTGTATCATTAGCTGCATTAGCTGCATTAGACAAGGCTGCTTACAATTCCTTCTTCTTTTGTTCAATAATCACTTTTGTTTTTTTCTCTGTTGTGTCTTGTTCCAAACAGATATGGCTCCTCGATCATGTCTAAATAGACTTCTTCGTTTTTTTCTATCAAGTGCAAAGACTGATATTAATGGCTTATGGTCTGATTTTCCTCGTAGGGAAAAAGTCTGCCCAAAGTCCAGTAGCTAAAGCCCGGTCTAGTCTGCATCTGATAAAATGGTCTCCTCTTTGTCCACGCCATGATAGAGGATCTCTGGAATATTATAGGTCGCATTGATCTCCTTCTGATAGAAAGGATATGAAGTCCACAAAGCTGCCCTCAGATGGTAGTAGTCCGCCCTCTTTTTTTTTTTTTTTCATTACACGTTAGGTCGTTGCAATCTCCTGTGAGAAACTATGGGCTATTTGGAGCTTTTAGCTAGGCTTAGGAGGTAGTCCCACAACTGTTTTTCTTATCCGGATTAGCGTAGATGAAGGTTGCAAAAAAACAGTTTTCCTTCATAAATGCTTCATAAATGCTCGTATTGAAGTAAAAGAGACGTTGTTTTGTTTCGTTTGTTTGAAATTATTTGAACGAGTCTTTACTTTGAATAAGTCTCCACATTATAAGGAGATAAGAGTTGTAGTTGAGTCATTTTCGGAGTCTAGTTGCTTTCTTGTTAAGTTGTAAGCTCGATCTATTTAAGAGATCGCTTTCGTTTTCATTTAATAACAAGTCGAACATTATTCTAAAGCTTTCTGAAACCTGCAAAACCTGCAACAAGTGGTATTAGAGCGCAAAAAGATCAAAATGAGTGAGAAAGATGGAATGAGTGTTCCAAAATTTGATGGTGACTACGAGCATTGGAGTATGCTCATGGAGAATCTCTTGCGGTCCAAGGAATGGTGGGAGCTCACTGAAACCGGCGTGGTGCAGCCGGAGAGAGGTGTGATCCTAACAGGAGCACAAAGGACAGAGCTTGCAGAAAGGATCGCAGAGAGCAAGTTGAAGGATCTAAAGGTTAAGAATTATCTCTTTGCCTCGATTGACAAGGGAATTCTAAAGACAATCGCCAAGAAGGACACGGCAAAAGATATCTGGGAGTCAATGAAGACAAAGTATCAGGGGAACAAGAAGGTGCAGAACGCACAACTGCAAAGAATGAGAAGAGATTTCGAAATCCTGGAAATGAAGGACGGTGATACCATTTCAGAATACTATTCAAGAGTAATGGTGGTGGCAAATGACATGAGAAATCTCGGAGAGAACATGCCTGATTCCAAGATAGTTGAAAA
>KE155958.1:100682-113277 GCA_000411075.1 Sisymbrium irio
GTATAATATTTGAAATATTTATCAGATATATAAATAAATGTACTAAAACGAAATTATTAAAAATTATTAAAATTATTTTAAGCTTTATAAACGGTAAAGTAAATAGTGTTTTGAAGTTTTAAATAGTAAAACCTCAAATTTGAGGAGTCACTGTTCAAAACCTCAAAATTTAAGGATTTGAAAGATAGGTTGGAGTTGGAAAAACCTCAAAATTTAAGAATTTGAAGGTGGGTAGGAGATGCTCTAAGAAGAACAAAAGGCATATTATATTATATCACATACATGACAAAACTGGAGGGCTTCCACTAAGCCAAGTTCATAACTTATCAAAGTAAGAATGTGAATTCAGAAAAACTTGAACATCATCATCAGCTTCATTCTATAAATTAGAATCAGAGTAGCTGCGGGTAAATACGCTCGGGCCATTTGGGATAAGCACGCTTGTATAAGTTCATGCACACAACGTCATGTTGCTGCAGCACTCCATTGAACACGCATTTCATTGCCCCTGTGCAAGGTCCACATCTATAAGCAAATATTCTAGAAACCAAACTCATATCTCTCTACTAACAATTACAAATAATGTCTTACCATGTGTGCCCACTGGCTCCTTCACGCGACCACGACGCCCACATTTTGACCACACTTCTACAGGCTGCACACAAAAAACATGTTCAATCCCCAATCACTCGCTTATATTATATATAATACACTCAATCCACGACTTTTTTACTTTTCGTTCTTACCTTAAACCATCTTACGTCTTCCGGGCTATGGAACATATATCTCACAGATGCTTTCATTTTTGATACTCTCTGAGGATACCTGAACCAAGCCACATTCAAAACTGGTTAGAATTTACCTTAGACTATATTTTTTTCCCTCCGGTTCACATGACAGAGCTTTAGTATGTATGCGAACTAGAATATGCGACTGTAACTGGAAAGAGAAAGGTAAATGAGTTTTACCCAGTTAATATAATCTTCTTCAAAATTATTTTGTTGGGTTCAATGCTTTTCAAGGAACCAAGGGCAGCAATGGCAGGAGCATCTGACCCTTCGGAAATCTTCAAAACTACCAAAGGAAGGGATGGGAAAGATATTGGGCCGTATACTGAAGCCAATGAGAAACGCCCCGGATGCAGGAATCTCTCCATCTTGTGCTTTTCTGAGCTGAAGTTGTCGGTTGAAAATGCCGGCCTGGAAAATTTCCCTCACCATTATTTTTAAAGATTGCAAACAAGAAAAGCTATTCCACTAGATGAAACAAAAACACATTTGCTAACCTTGCAACGAATTGGCGGAAACCAACATGAAACATAAGCTCTTCTTTTGTTTTAATAGGATCTTCGTAGCCATCATACTTCTTTACGCTGCGGAATATAGGTAAAGGCGATGAGAAGTTAGCTGAGGAAACAAGGTCTCAACAAACAAATATATAAACAGTAAGATGGTAATTACCTGAAGTGCAGAACCGACATCTTGGATTCATGTTGTAAAAGCCCAAATCCTATAATGGGTTTCGTGCTCACAAGGGAGGATAGTTTAGAAGCAGCAATCAGAGGCACTTCCTTAATATGCAGCCGTACATATGACCCAGTTGGTACACAATCATCTCTGCTTTCTTCTTCCATCTTCAGAGCTTGCTTGAGCACAAGCTTTTGGGTCCTAGCGACGTTATCAAAAGCAAAGATTCTAGCATAGTCCTGAGGTAGAGACTCCTGCATTTGCCAGCAAATAGTAAAAATTAGTAGCAGTTAACAATAAAAGGAAAAATAATGTAAGTATCAGTGTTATTACATTTGGATCCCACGAGGAGTTTCTGAAGGATTTGAGACCCCTATACTTTGCAAAACGTTTTCGTGCAGGCTGATCAATGGGAGTCTCTACTTCATCTGGAAATTCTGAAGAACAAACAATAAAACATTTTAATTCACCTGCTGTACTCTTAATGAGAAAATACATAAAGCCAAAATAAATGACAACTTGAGAGATTAAGACACTCCACAAGGACCCAAATGAATATGTGCACATATACAGACAAATGATGACTCATACATAAAATAGCTACAGAAAAGTAAAGACAAAACACCAACCTTCATCCTCAGCATGTTCCTCTTTGATTTTCTTCATTTGATCCTCATATTGTTCCCTTGTCAAGTTATCATCATCCTGAACAATGAGCAGATTGGCTTATAATTTTATCAACAATGCACTCATTATAAAAATGCAATGAAGCTAATAAAAATACTGTTTTTGCAAGTCAGAAAAGTAAATGGAGAACATGCTTACCATCATCTCGGACTCATTCTGAGTTTCACTATCCATATCCCGCAGGTTCAATGTTTTATCGTCCTCAAAATCTTGGTCTGAATAATGATCCTCTCCTCTATCCAATACCATACCATCATCGGAATCACCATTATCAGAATCTTCTTCATCTGTTTCATCCACAATCCAAGCAGCCTGCAAATTAAAACATAAACAAACGAAAAAAAATAAGGGGGAAATTCCACCAGAGACAGGTGTAGTAAAAGTGAGGCTAACAGTCATCCCAAAACCTGATAATCTGAAGTTCCTCGTGGCAAAATCCTCTTCTTTGGCTTTCCCTGTTTCTGATTTCTGTCAGCATCAGCCTCAGCCTCAGCCATTTCTGCCTCAGTTGGCCATGTCTACACAGTTGGAGAATCACACAACAAATGACTTCCCAGAACAGATAACAACACAAGTAAACTGGTCCCTTCTTGTGTAAAAGAACTAAAGGACTTACCTGTTCCCCTGCTAAAGGATCTGGAGTATTTTCAACTACTAATGGCTCTTGTTTCATGGGATCAGGAAGCAGAGACCTCAGTACCTGGTCGATTCAAAACAGGTAATATAGAATAAAGTAAACTGTCAAAGAGAAGAAAGCCGTGAAATAACATCTTATGTGTTAACAAGAAATAAATTGAGGAGTTTCACGAGGAGTATCATAAATTTAATCGTAATACATTATCATGACAGACAAGTCCAATAACCACATATACTGTTGCCTGTCACTTTATTTGAAGGATGCTGTTCTAGCATTCAACTCAATGTATTCTTTTAAGGTAAAAAAAATATCGATAGTTTAAGAAACTATCATATACCTCTTCATCATGTGCATCATCCACTTCCATGGAATTCTGTTTTTTCCTTTCATTCAATGGAAACGGGTCTTGCAGGACTTCAACTTTTGAGAGCTGAAAATCACCGACGCCAGCCACATGGACCTAATTTACAGATAACAATTACGGGATCAGACATGGGTATAGCCACAAGGAATGAAAGATAGAGAGTAGAAATGCTTGATTACCAGCTGATTTACAGATAGTTTGCGAGCACGCAAGTAACCAGAGAGAAGTAGAGTGCACTTTCCTGAGCTTTCATCATCCACCAGCATACCAACCTAAATGAACCATTCAAAACAAATGTAGGAATTATTTACATTCACGAAAACGTTTTTTACTTGTTCCCTTAGCGTCAAATCAGATGTTACGAATATAAGCATAAGACTAGCACCTTCTGAGCCACAAGATATGGTCGCTGACTTCGCCAATGTGGTACAGTAAGCCTTTGTGCCTTGAATAACCACATAAACTGCCAACAGACATAGAAGTAGGGATTTGCATCATCTAAACTTAGCTCCAGGCTAACTACAGATACTAAATCTATTGAAGACCACTTAGTATATAAGAATCAAAGGAATTTACCTTGTGCAACTCCTCTCTGGTATCTGCTGGAAAAAACTTACAATCCTCAGGAAATTCAGAAGCAAGCTGAGAGGCACACATCTTTTTCAGCTCATTTTTCTTTTTCAAATCACTGGGCAAATCCTGCAATCAAGCAAAATTAAACTTCAAAGCAAAGTTTGAGAGATCAGAGATCCCTGGTATAGTAAACCAATTGGAGCAACTTACACGGATGAACACAGTGGAACTCGGTAGACCAATAGATCTAAGCACAGAAAGACACTGACTTCCGAAAGAATCTATGTAGTTAGAAGTATTCTCTTCTGATGGAGAGTTTGCAGACACAACAAAAGCCATCAAATCAGCAACCTATTTATAACCAAGTAAGAAATAAAACTCAGTTAGCAACAAACTCTCTTCACTGAAAGAAGCAACAGAACGGAGACAATGAAAATTCTCATACCTTGGCCATTTCCATGCATGTCAGAAGATCCCCGTGAGGCGCCTTTAACACCTGTGATATATTACGAGCATAAATTCAGACTATACGTAAGCAATCAAACAAAAATAGCTCCACCAAATACAACGTAAGGGAAGACACATACAGTTGCTCTAAGCTTATACTCAGAAGATGCAACCGGTGAAGAAGAAGAAGTGACTCCAGAATCATCATCAGTAGACAATAGCTTTAAAATATCTTCACCAAGTGAATTCAAATCCACGGAAGCAGAGAGAGGAAACAAGACCTATCATCATCATCATCAAAGTCTGTAACTTTCTGAACACAAATGTTGATTAATAAACAATTTAAGTAAGACTCACGATAACACGAGGAGCACTTGTTAATCCTCCTGAAGCCCTCTTCTCTTTCAAAACTGCTGCTCTCTTCTGCTCTCTGAGCTGATGAAATTTCAAGAAGAGAATACAAGAAAGTCAGTATCTTTTGCAAGAGATTAATAAAGAAAAGTGTAGGAAGTAGAATCAATCACCATCTTGCCACGCTGAAGACGAGCAGCTCTAGCACCTTTGACATGGTTACCATCCGACTTACTAATGCGGCCGCCATCTGATTCAATTTGCAAAGTTTCAGTTATTTCTGAAGATCGAAACAGACGAAATCGTTGGTGGGTTTACCTTGTAGGGATGTTTTGTGGAGATTGCGGGAAGATTTAGAGGCGAAACGAGTCTTGTGAGCCTTATTGACTTGAGTTCCAGAGCGCCCCATGGTGTGACTGCAACGAAAGTACGAGTGTTCGTTCGTTTTAAACCCTAATACTTACGAAATCTCTAATTTTTCAATTCGTCCTCAGGGTTTTGTTATTGGGCCAGTCTAAAAGCCCATTAATGGCTAGATAAATAAACTAGCCCATTGGCCCCTCTCAGTCTCAAATTACTCCTTGTTAAGGATGGGGGAGAGAGTGTATTTGAGTCGTAACTCTCAAGTCAGCAGATATGCTTATACAAGGCTGAGGATGAAGCTTGGATTGTGTGACTCTAACGCTTTTAATAGGTTTTATTTGCAGTTATTTAGTCTCACTTTAGTATAAGACAAAGATTAAAGATTAAAGATTAGTTGAACACAACTGTATCAAAAAAAGGCATAACATAGTTGATTAAAGAAAGATTCATTAAAATTCCATGATTTTTGGAATTGAAACTTAAGAAAATATACAGTACTGAATCAGAAAAAATACAATCAAACTTCTACCATTAAGCCATAAACCAAAGCAGAAACCTGTTTGAAATCCATCAGTTTCTTTGATATGAGAAAACTGATCGAGGTCAAACCGGACTCTCCCTCCTCATTACATAATCGACTCACCACATAAACGTTGCCGCAAACTCATCAAGGTCTTTGTCGGTCATACCTTTAAAAATTGTCTCCAAATCAAGATCAGTGTCAAGATCAAGAAGCTCATTAATATTATCCATGTTTCCTGCAGGTAGTAAAGCGTTGTTGTTGTGGTTGCAGGAATTTTCAGAAACAGCCACAATCTGATGATGATGATCCTCTTCTTCTTGAGTTTGATTTCCAAGTAATAAAGCGTTGTTGTTGTTTCCACAGAGATTCTCAGAAACCTGATGATGTACCTCTGCTTCAGTAGTATGCTTATCATCATCACATTCATGGAGGAGTTGATCAAGATCCATATCGCTCCAATCTTCCAATTTTCCTTGGACAGGTGGTGATCCATCGTTGTTGCAGAAATTGTCCGAATTCGACAGGATCTGTCCTCGCTCTGCAGTGTCGTCGTTGGAACTTGCAGCAGGTAGTGAATCATCATCATCGATGGTTATGATTTGATCAATAACATTCAAAGCGTCCTTCGTACGCAATCGCTTCACAGGTACTAAATCATCATCATCAACGATTGTTAGGGTTTGATCAATAACTTTCATGCCTTCCTTCGTACGCAACCGCTTCGCAGGTACTAAATCCTCATCATCATCGATGGTTAGGGTTTGATCAATAACATTCATGGCGTCCTTGGTACGCAATCTCTTCACATGGCTCAAGAGTCTCTCTATGGACTTGATCCCTTCCAAAATATCTTGAGGAGTCTTAAATCTCTCTTCGTCATCCCACCAGTGCCCTAACCCTAGACTGCTGCTTTCGAAGCAGACACCGAGGTCTTCTCTCATCTCTTTGCTATCCATTATAGAAACAGGAGCGAGTCTCTCTCCGGAGAGATAAGCGGAGACGACGTTTTCGACGGAGGAGTGGCTGAAAGAGAAGAAAGACACGTTCGAATTCTCAGAAGAAGGAGTGGCTAAGACTGCGATTTGAGCATCGGAGAGAAGACAAAGCTGAGAGGCCTTAATGTATAGACCGTGGCTTCGTTTCGTGAAACTTGTGGCCCGCGAATTCTTGTCTGTTATCTTCTCAATATCAATCTTCCTCTTAGTACCTCTTTTCACCATCTTTTTTTTTTTCTTACAAAGAAACGAAACCCTAGTTCTCAAAATCGCACAGAGAAATTAGACAGACAATGTCGAGAGAGAAAATTACAAGTGACCAACACTCTCTTTCTCTCTGGTCTTATATATAGGCTTTGTTGTGGTAATTAAATCAGCCGCCAATTAGTAATTAATAATTAATTAAACTTACAATATTTCCTTTTTTAAACAACACCAAACTCAGACCGGATCAATATTTCCTTTTTTTTTAAACAACACCAAACCCAGACCGGTTTGATTAAACCAAGTTCGGTTCGACTGATCGAGATAAATAAACTATACCCAACTGAATATGTTCTGTGTTGTTTTATTTTTTATTAAAAAGGTGGGATCTTTCTTGGCAATGGGCCAATGGCGAACAACTCCAACCAAAGATCATCAAAGCAAGAGACTTTCAAGTTTCAACAACTCTTTTGTTTTAGTATAAGAAGAACACAAGAAAGTAGGTAGGTCTCAGCTTTGTTGTTGAATAGCTGAAACAACTTCACCGATACACTTAAACTTTCTCCTTTCCTTGAGAAGCATCTTCCCAAACTCGAGCGCCTTCCTCTCGCAAATCGCTCGTTGTCTATCTTCTTTTATCGATTCAAAGTCTTCCACATGTGCCACACCCACAATTCTCCTATATCATACCAAAAGCAAGAAAACAGAAACTATCAACAAGATTTTCATCTTTTGTAAGATCGAAAAAAGAAACCTCTGTGGTTTTGCATTCCATTCTCTCACCTAATCATTTTTGCAGCGCCGAATCCGAGCGAGTCATGAAACAAATTCCTCATGTAGTTTTCTTGAACAAGCTGCAAGACTTCCTCAGTATTATAGATATCTGCAAGGTATGCTTCGCCAGAACCATCTTTGTTTTGATCCCATAGTGCAATGAACCTTTTGTTAAACATATTCCAAGTTTGATCAATAATCCTCAGGATCCATTGCTTGTATTCCTGCGTTATAGAGTTTAGTTGGTTTCATTTAAACAGATGTTCTTGAAACCGTCTAGATGATGATTAGAAGAAAAGAAAAGAAAAACAGCAAATGAGAGAATCTTAAACATTGCTTACTTTCCTATCATTTCCTTCAGCAGCGTGTCCATCTTGCGCAAAGAAAGCCAGTATCAAGTTACCAAGATAAGCTCCAATGTCGAAACCCATCGGTCCATAAAACGAAAACTCAGGATCTATAACTTGAGTTGAATCTTGTGTCACCATGACTGAACCAGTGTGAAGATCACCATGTATTAGAGCTTGAGCTCTTTCACAGAACCTGTGATAAAATACAGAACGGTGATTTTATATATACTAAGCAATTTATATTGCACATCCCTTGGGAATGGTATAGCAAACACATACATTGATTTAAGCTCTGCAATTTCGAGCTTCAAGGTACTATCTTCGCGCACAGCCTTAGCATCGTCATCAAGATAAGGTGAAGTCCAACGATTAAATGTAGAAACTCTATATGGGTCCGAAAACACTACTTGCTCCGTTAACCGGCATAACTCCACATTACCACAAAACTCGGTTACTACAAAGACACAACATAAGGTTGTTTGAGTTCTAGCTCATCACTACAGGCAACACCAAAGGTGTTCATTACAATCCTACAAAAGAAGTGAGATTATCAAAAGCTTGGAACCTGCTCTTTTGTGCTCTGTGGTATCATGGTAGAGGAGCGAAGTGAAGAAGAGAGTTTTCGCCATGTAATCCGACATGTGTTCAGCAAGGAATGGATACTCAATCCCAGCAACGAGTCCTTTGCGGAGAATGATATGAGGAGGCTCAAGGTATCTCATTCCTATCAAAGCCATTGTTCTATCAAAATGGTAGACTTCAGGAACATGATCCGGCGATAAACTCCCATGCTTTCTCAGAGTTGTTGCTTCAAAGTAAGCTCTTTCTTTCGTCATTGGCCAAGACTCCCCAATACACCGAATATATGGAAGCGCCTATTTCATACACACGGAGATAAAAAGACATAACCTTAAACTAAGAATCTGATTTACTTGAAAAGTCAAAGCTTGAAGTAACGGCAGAGAAAGACACAACCTTTGAAAAATGTGAAGACAAAATGAACACTTTCGAGTTAGAATCACTACAAAAGTTAAGTCAAAGGTACAAACTTTCAGACAAGAGAGACAGATATTGATTGGTTTCCATGAAAACCAATTGAATCTGAAACGTATAATCTATATGATTGCATTGACAAGGCTTTGTGCTCAAATACCCATCATCAAAAAGCTGGAAAGAGATTCGATTTACACAAGATAAACCCTAAATCCTAATTCAGACCAGACCCAGATACTTTACAGAGTTTTTAACTGAAACAGAGAGATGGGATAAGAGGAAGTTGATTGGAACCTGTTTGATGACGAGTGAACCAGTGGATCCGACAACGATGAAAACGAAGTTGAGGTTGCCATCTCCAACTTCCTTAATAACCAAATCCTCGTACTTGTCTCCTATCCTGGAGGAGAGAGCAGGCGTTGCCTTTATGTACTCTACAAGAGACTTCTCGTTCAATGGCTTAAACTCCTCAAACGACATCTTTTTGCTCTTAGCTTCAGTTTCAAGCAGAGAGAGATATGATTGCTCTGAATCTGGTTTTAAAAGGTTCGATTTTTTTTCCAAAGATTCTCAATTTGTTTTTGGCTTCACATCTTTCTTTATACCAGTCAAGTCCATCACATGCAGTAGTGAGTCAAAGCCAACGAAACGGCAATACTCACGCCTTCCAAGAATCGTTAGTGTTTGTGAAAGCCAAACCAAACCATTCGGTTTTCTCTCGGTTTAGGTACAATTAGATGGACAAAGGGGGAAAGTGCACGTCTATACCACAATTTGAAGCTAATAAATCAAATTAGTTTGGAACTGTAAAATAAAGAATATTTTTTTTCTCATTTTCAGACATAAAAAGTTGAAACTGTAATTAGAATTTTAAAATGTTATGGTAAATTTATGGATTTGTTTCTACATCTGTGTTTCCTCTTTTTGGTAATGTGTCTCTACATCTGTTTAGTATATAAAAAGATTATCTTTAATTTTTTTTTGAAAATATAAATTCGAAAGGATATATTGTACCTATTCTTACTTTAAAGCATTGGTAAAAAACAAATGACATGTCAAAGTTTCAATTTTATCTATCACTAATTTGCTACAAAAAAATTGATTGACCAAATGCAGCATAATTTATAGCTATTTGGATACAACATCATGATACAAAATATTAGTATGGCCTTATTGTTGGCAATAGGATATGTTTTTTTTGTTTTTTTTTGAAAGATCAATAGGATATGTTGTGATCATTTTTGAAGGGTACCCTTATCTTTCAATAAAAGTGGAATAAGACTTTTGATGGCTATGAGTTTGTGGGTTGTGCAAAGCTTCGGAGTATGAAATTACAAGTAAAAAAATTGGCTCTTTTACTTTTGTTTCACCTCAAATGCAGTGAAAAAATGAAATAGCTTAAAAAGTAATGTGATCAATAACGTTGTTACGTTAATACCATGTTTACCGGATCCATCTCTTTAAAGTGTTGTTTTAGAGCTTCAACATGCAACAATTGAATATAGTCAAATAGTCTTCTACTTGCTCAGTGCAATGACCATTGTGGAGATAGTTGATGATCATTTATACTGATTACAACTTAAGTAACAACCCGGAAACCTAAAGTACTTTAATGGATAGTACAGTATATTGTTATTCCATTTCTGATTTTTAAGTTTTTCCTTTCAATCTTTTTTCTTTTAAGGACATGAGTTTTCTCATTTGCTCATTTGCTCTTTTTTGTTCGGTAAACTTTTTGTCAATGCATGGTTTCGTTTCCAGGCTGGTTTTGCGACTTTTCCCTCAGCTCGGTTATTGACAATCTAACAACTACTATTGTTATGGTTTCTGTACCGAAATAAATGGTTCATCCATCGGAATACCGCAAGTAAGGAAACATAATCTTTTTGTACCCAATTTTGTTTGTTTCTGGTTTGAGGCCTGAAGCTGAATATACAATGAGGAAATCGATTTATTCTGTCTCTATAGTGAATCTCAAGGAAACACCAATTCTTGGCTTGGCTTGAAAGAGGTTATTGTTGTGTAGCCATATTATCTTGGGTCAATTTGCTTAATAACTACAAAAAAATTATTAACACTATAGCTATGATAATTTGGATTTTAAGTGAGTAACCAATATTTTATTTTATAGAAAATTATGGCCTTTAAAATAATTTATGTATTATTTGGTTATTATTTCTACATTAGAAAAAATTATATAATTTCATTTTTTTAGTGTATATAACTTATGTATCATGATCCTACATAAAAAAGCATAAATATATCGTTTTGTCTAAAATAATTCGAGAGTTTTGAAAAATAAAAATGATTTTTTTAAAGAAGGTAATAGTATTGCAACTAAAAATAAAACATTAAATTTTCATAATTTTTAACAATATAATTGTAAATGCAAAATATTTAAACCCTAAAAAGTCTATTCTCGTCTGTCAAAATTTTAAATATTTTATCAGTTAAGTATCCTAATGAAATATTTGTCAACAGTCTTTTATCTAATTTTCATGTTCTTGAAAACTTGGATGCTGTGACTGTCTTCACCGTGAAAGTACATTCTATAAAAAAGGTTAGTCTTGTATACCTCACAGAACCGAGATAGAGATAACTCAGATGGTTTTGTGATAAAAGCTGCTTCTTTGGAATCATTCAACATTATTGATCATAAAAGTGGGTTTTGTGTCAAATGAAATGTCTAACATTATTGAGGCATATGTGGACATTACACATAGTCCTAGGAAGATTTTAAGCTTTATTACTTCAGTCAAGAGTCTCTATTTATTTTATCAACCTCTAAGGACTTTGATCTTGTTGGTGTTTTCTTCCCCCATCGTGTACATACGACATTATGCATTGGTTGGATCTACTTGTGCGCATGCTTAAGGACTTGACATTGTCCATCAGGCGTTCACCTACATATCCACTTGCATTAGACTGAAACTATCACCTAACTATCTATATTATCTTTCCTTTGTTTTCTTATGCATGATCATCACCTTTGATCTTATGGTATTTGGTCCAATCCGTATTTTACTTTAGACTAGGCCAAAGTGGGTTTTGTTTGAGCTAGTTTTATGGTTAAGAATTAAGACTTTTAGAGACATTCAGATCTGTTACAGTCTCAAATCAAATTATAACTATATAAGTCTGTTCCACTTCTCTTTTGTTCTTAAAGGTTTTGTAATGCCCAAATAGTGAATATCATGAAATTTTGTGTGGAAAAAAGCCTATTCCTAAACAAAAAGAACTAAAGAAGTTTTTGAATCCTATAGCAAACTAAACTTCAGATAAACTAAATATCGTTAAATTTATTTTTTTAATGATTTATATGATATATAAGTTCTATATAAAACTGAAATATACTGTATGATTTGATCGAATATAACGTTATTGTATTCATAAGAGCAATTTGACATATATCCCATATATATTGATTGAAAATATATTTCAAAAAAAAATATTAACTTCATGTTTTATTTACATTCATATTATTTTATAATTGAGTCTAAATTATTACAGTAATTACAATGTATATCACTCACTAATTTATACAATAGTTCTATATTTATATATACATCAAACATATCATAAAATACCCCATTTCTTTTATTATATAAAAAGACTATATCAATTATACATTTTTATTTTTTTACATTAGAAAATTAAATTACTATTTAATAAAAACAACTTAGCCAATTAAAAAATTCTACACATACATAGTTACAAAAATAAAATAAAATTATTTTTGCATAAAAATATGTGAACTTATTATAAAATAAAAAGATGTGAACTTATTATAAAATAAAATAAAAATTTAATTATTATATATTATAGAAAAGGCATCATATATTAATTTATCAAATTAAAATATACATTT
>KE155958.1:148755-174181 GCA_000411075.1 Sisymbrium irio
CGCCAGATATCTTTTTCAAAGTCGTACATGTCGAACATAAACCCTCTGACACTGTTCTGTTCCGAAATAATAACCATAAAAACTACATGAAGATTCACACATCGTGAGAAAAATTTAAACGACAAGAAGATGACTTATATTGAAATTCAATAGATGGTATTATTGTGAGTTGGCTTGTGATTGTGTCTCGCTGATTAGTCAGGGCCAAAATCACAGAACTGATCCAATAACTGATATTGCCCCTAGTCGAGCAAACGAGTTGTGAGTTGTTGAGAGGAAAACTACTTTTTATAACTGACTGATTTATCAAAAAATAACGAACAGTTGTCCATGTTGGCCAAAAAAAGAAAAAAAAACGAACAGTTGTCCATACAAGATTATAAATTGATAAAAGTAAAAAAAAGTGTGAACCTTGGAAATGCTTTGATGGATTGGGTGCGAGAGTATCTAATTATTGTCGGCTAGATACGTTTCTCCAAATGTGCCCAAATTCTCTAAGGAGAGTAGTTAATGGGCCATGACGTCTCAGCATAAGAGAGGAAATGGTGAGTATAGAGAGCCAAGAGAGATACAAGAATAAGAGAAGTTGGGAGAAAGAGAGGATATGATGTTTCTTTGTGTAACTTTCTTCTAATTTTTGTGTTTTTGGTTAAGACCTAAAATTACCACACTATTTTATTTTCCTTTAAAAACATGCTAACCAGATATGTTGGAGAGTAGGGACACACTCTTTCCTCTCTTCCTGAAGACTTCCTTGACCAGGTTCATGTGTAAGCCATGTTTAATGGCGTCCAGGCCACCAGCAAGGACTCATAAGATCGCTCCTTCGCGTTATAGCATAGGTCCATTTTTCATTATACTAATTTTTTTCTTATATTTGCTGATTATTTCAAGCACCCAATAAGTCTTTGCGTTTTTACTGTTTACCAAATAATATAAAACATCTATATCACTGAATATAATTTTCCTCACAAGAAAAAGTTAAAGGAAACTTCATAATCAGTGATATATATTATTATACTATTATTTGGACCACTTATCACCATCTCAAACATTTTATTATGGATTTTCAAGAAAACTTCAATTGGTAAACACCACATTTTACGAAAATAATAATGAGACTAGCCATTACCTAATCATTACACTAAAAAAGACAAGTGGCACAATGGTGAAAACAAACACAGAAGCTCGGTTGGGTAAATCAATGACCAAAGCCTTTGGTCATGAGAGTTTTCTTTTTTATGGTATGAATGTTAAAGTTTATAACATTTTCGATTAGAGACAGGATGAGAGTTGCCACCGGTTGCTCGGTCTTTCTTACTAGTTACACTGCCCGTTCGCCTGCAAATTATATTGAAACTTTTTAACAAACTATAGAATATCACATAAAGACTTCAAATTCTATAGTAGATCAAGAAAACGACCTTGCACGCAGCAAAATTATCACAACCGCATATCAAATTGGCATTGGCAACATCAGCCGCTTTCGGAGCTCCTCCACCATCACTTCTCTGATCCACATACAAAAAAAAAAATTACATTAGTTGATAAGAAGAAATGCAGACTACTCTTCTAAGCCTACAACTACATATATACCTTGTAGAAATCGACTGCTATGTAGTTAGGCCATCGTTGTCCTGCTGCTTGGTAACATGCCTTGATGGATTCAAGAAGAGGACCAGAGTTCTGTTTACACGCTACTACCAAATCTGGTGCATCGGGGAAATGGTTAACAAGAACAAGAGATTTTGATTCATCGCTCATTGGTGCTGATTCAGCTCTGTTTGGACACACTCCTGCTTTCAACCCTCCATTTCCATCTGCATTATTTTCTCATTCATTTCATTAACAAATAAAAAGGTGTGCATACAAATTTGTATATAATATGGTTTGCATCATATACATATGTGACTCACATTGATTCTCAACCATGTACTTCCATTGATATGCGATTCCTTCGGTTGCTTCTTTACGTCTATCTGATGTGAAAACTAGCAACCTTTGGTTTTGTCGGATCATGTCGTCAAGCGTTGGCCAATCTCCTCCATTTTTGGGCATTCTACTAACTGGAAACATGAACTTTCTTAGCCCTGCCGTGTCAAACACTTTTGTGAGACCCTTGGGAGATTTCACATAGTCTTCGATAATAATCGTTACAACTTCGTCCTTATTATTCTCTAGAAACACTTGGATCTCCCTTAGAACGTTAACCGCTGGTTGCTGTTCATTGTACACCAAACAAATAAAAAAACACAAAATCACAAACAGTTTCGTGTACAATACATAACGTAAGAAAAATGTATCGAAAAACTTACGAAAGCTGTGATATTATAACAGTTTCCGCCGAAAGAATGACACAGCCAGATATCATTTTCAAAGTCGTACATGTCGAGCATAAACCCTCTTACACCGTTCTGCAAGAATCATCAAAACCATTCACACTTTGCAAGAAATCATAGAAAGAGTTTACTAAAGTTTTTGGAACTTAGTAATGAGTATGGAGGGATGAATCTTACGGTGAGTTGGCTTGTGACTGAATCTTGCTGATTAGTAGGAGCCAAAATCACAGAACCGGTCATTGATACTTCCCCCAATCGAGCAAACGAGTTGTGTGTTGTTAACCATGAGTACTTGTTGAAAGGCAATCCCTTCACCTTTTTGTATTTATAATGAATTCATTTATCAATTTAAAAGAAAACTGGCACATGTGAAACTATAAACTGATAAAGATAAAAAAAAAGTGTGAACCTTTGAGATGGGGTTGATGGGTTGGGTTCGAGAACATCTTGGTCTCAAGTTATTGTTGGCTAGACATGTTTCACAGTGTAATCCAGCATCACAGTTCTTGTTTAGAAAACATGTTTTTCCTTCCTACGCTCCAACACAACATATATATGTATTACTTTCATCGAAAGTCATTATATAAATTAATATTATTAGATGATGCATATCTTAGTTCTTGATAATTAGCAATACGTTTCTCCAAACCAGAAAATAAATATATATAGAGAGACAAAAATCCTCTGTTGCGTTGGAACAGAGGACAGACACAAAGGGAAGTGATGTGAATTTTGCTTACCGTGAGAGCAGAGGAAATCTCAAAAAGGAGAGAAGAGTGGATCACAAGGACAATGAGAAGGAAGACAAATCTTTGAAACATGGTTTTCTTCGCCAACAAAAAAAATGAAAACCCAAAACGAAAGAAGAAGAGGCAAAGTGGAGCTACTTCATCATCACTGTTGTTTGCTTTTGCGTGAAGATTCTTATGGGCAACAAATATTAAAAAAAACAAGAGATTGGCAGCAGAAAGGGAAATAATCTGAGGATTTTAAGGATAGAAAATAAGAGTGAACGGAAGTGCGCGCGTGTCGGTTAAGACACGATGTTAATAAAAGCTGCAAAAGTGGGTTGTTGTTGTGCGTTTTTTTCCCATGACCTCTTTCTTTGGTTTTTTTTTTATATTTTAGTTTTGTTTTTATGTGAATGTTTTTATCCAATATAGTCCAAGAAGTATGAGCTAAAAAAGTTCCATTGGTTCAGAACTCTGAATAAGTCGTCCAACTGTGACTTTTGTAAAAAAGAAATGAAAACCCTAACGTAGCTTTGGGTCTCTTCACTACCTCTATGTTTCCATATTTGTGTTGGCGATTGCTAATATAAGAAATAATGCATGTGTTCGTCGTATTCTTGGCAATTGATCTAATACGTTTTTCTAGAATTAATGTTTTAGACTTTAAGGAGATTTTTTTTCCTTGAACTTTAGAATTAGATTTTGATATATGAGTACTGAGTTTCTTCTCCAAATTTAAGGCTAATTAATTAGTGATTGGAGCTTCGGTTTGTGAAGACTTTTTCAAACAGTCTTCGAACTGATTGAGTCAATTGCGCTTGAATGATAAATTGAATTTATATATTACCAATTTGGTTTGGTTATGGTAATGGGTTATGAACAATGTCAGAACTAAATTAAAACCTAAACATATAAAATAAAAATAGCTTACTTTTGGCTTGCAACTTATTACAATACAACAATGATAATGGAAAGATATATCAATTAAATGGAAGGTGGTATCTTTTAATTTGAAGTCGTATTCTGTCCTACCAAAATTAGAGAGAAGGGCTTCAAAGTTAAAAGAGTCTTTGGCTAATTAAGGATACATAATGAGAAGAGTCTTGACGAAATTAAAAGGCAAATGTCTTCCATAATAAAGTTTGCACGCAATCACGTTCCCATACCTTATTCTGTATGGCTAATAATGGTCCATTTGTAACCCTTCAAATACGTTCTATAAAACACCAAATTCGACTAGGAGAATCAATTGGCCCAGTCCGCCAAGTCTACTACGATTTTAAACCAATTTCAAAAACATTTATTTGTTCGGGTCCGCACAGAACAATCTAGGATACGTATGAAACCAACACCAAGTTATAGCTTATATAGTGCGAAAATTCAACTTTTCATATAGTTTGAAAGATTCAAATTTTCTGTTTCAAAACGGTTTGTTCCTATTGGTGGGTAAGGAGGGACCCTAACCTCAGCTCTAATTCACACTCACATTTGCAACAACTAGTAAAAAAATAAATCTCTCTCTCTCTCTCTCTCTCTCTCTCTCTTATGTTCGTTTTTAAAAATAATTTATAGATTTTGCAAACACATAAACTCAATAACTATAACAACCCTTTCTACTAATATATAAGACTATAACCCATTCTACAATCTGCATAATCATATAACACCTTCCACTGACCATATACATAGAACTCTTTGTATAATGACATTACAAAATACATACAATATAATATAACGAAAAACATGCATACAATAAATCAAACAGAAAGTGTTGCCGTTGAGGTCTGAGATATGACAGGGTGTACACATGTGAGTGACCCTACCAACGTTATGTAGAGCATTTTGGGTTCACACTCTTCTTTCATTTTTCTTCTTCCTTCTTGATACCGATTTAGAAATAAATTTTTTAAACGAAACTTAGGAAAATTTAGGATCGATTCCAAAGCCCTCGAACCCGTTAATCTACTATTCTGTTCTACTGTGACGCTTTCTCTTCTTCAAACACTTCAGATATGTTTCTTTAAAGACCAATACCTTTCTTCTTCTCCAAGAAAAGGACAAAAGTATAATCCTCCTTTTTAACACAAAGTACGGTTGTTTAGTATTTGAATACTAAACAAGTGCTGTAGATACAATAATAATTGTTATGACTTGTGACTTGTGAGCAATTGATACAATTCTATAATATTTAAAACAGTGATTAAAGAAACTTGCATGAGACATCATCATACAATACATTATGATGAATAACATGCGAGCTCCATCTCAAATCTCTTTTAATCCTATTAATTATGCACTTGTGTTGGTTCAACTAATCGTTAAATCAATATTTGCATAGTAAAACATGATTATTAGAACATAAAAGTGGGGATGTTCTATTCATTTGAAAAGAACATATGGATGAAAATGAGATAAATGGATAAGTTAGGGGACTTATGCTTTTAAATTTCGTCGTTTTTCATCAGGAATTGAATAAGAGCGGTGTGATTCTTTGTCTCTTTCCTTGTCAGAGAGAGAGAGTAGACAGACTCTCGAATGTCATATCATAGGGGCCTTCCATTAACACCTTTTATAATCTCTCTCTCTTCTCTTTCTTTCTTTGACTCGCTCTCTCTGGTTGCTCTTGGCCATGGTGGTGAATAGTCAAGCGTTCTTGTTGGCATTAATTGCATTACTTGGCACCCAACTGCCTTCACTAATGGCTGCAGGTTTGTCTTTCTCCATTTTCCTCTGTTTGCTTCTCTCAAAAAGCTTATCTTTCTACTCTTCTCCTCGACTAAATCAGGATAAAATAAGTGTTATTTCATCATATTTCGAGTTTCCTTGGGAATTTGCATTTGTTGGTGAATTAATTGCTTACATGCAAATACTCTGTTTAGGATTGAAAACAGATCTTGAGAAAGCAAAAATTTATAAGGTTCAGTTAGTAAATTACTGTAGTTTAAGCTTTGTTTGTTCAGGATATGGTGTTTGATAAGTAAAGCTTGAAACTTTTGGACTATCTTTCTTGTTAATGAAGCAAATCTCCATTGTTGCTTCTCTTGTTTTAGACACTAATGCTGCATTGTTATGTGTGCTTTTTGCAGATTGTCCATTAGATTTTGCTTCATCAAATTTCACTCTAGTAGCTTCTGTGTGCTCCAACATAACCAACAGAGGCAAATGCTGCCGTTACATGAACGCTTTTGTTGCTATATCCGTTGCTCGTTACGCTAACTTGTCAAATAATCTTGGAGTCACGTCAGATTTATCTGAATCATGCATTGGTTCCATCTCTAAAACAATGTCGCTCTATGGAGTGTCTAAAAACGCAACTAGTTTCTGCGGTTTAGGAACCAAGATCCTCGTTAAGTACAACTGTGACGGTCGAACCACTGTAACACAAATGCACCAGTCTCCAACATTTGGACATGTTACAAGAAACTGCAGACTCCCACTTTCTCCGGCAAACCAATGCAGGAAGTGTTTGAATTCTGGTATCACTTACCTTCGTAGTCTCGTAGGTCCAGAGACTAATAACATCACTCTAAGTACTTGTCGTGATGCGACATATGTTGCATTAGCTAGCCGTATTGACGATGCATCGGCTCTTGAACTCCTTAGTTGTTTCTTCCAAGTGACAGAGCTTAGCGTCCCTTCAGGTTTAGACACATGACTGCAATTACATTACAGTTTCAGTTCTTGTCCTTTTTTTCTCATTTGATTTGCTTATGGACAGAGTCATTTCCACCGGTGGCGAGTCCAGGACCGTCTCCAAGCCCGGCTGATGCTATTAGCCCAAGCAGCAGTGATTCTCTAATGACTCCAAGTGAAAGCAACAATCCATATCACTTAACACTGGTTCCAACCATTGGGATTGTTGTTACAGCTGTTGCTCTTACAATGCTTGTGGTTCTGGTTATTCTTATCCGTAGAAAAAACCGGGAGCTCGATGAATCTGAGAGTTTGGATAGGAAATCAACAAAAACACTTCCTTCTCCTCGACCTGTATTCAAGATTCATGAAGGTGAAGCAATAAAATGAGTACTTTGTTTTGTTATATCCTTATCACAAAAAGACTTAAGTAAACCTTCCCTCTGCAGATGATTCTTCACGTTTCCAAAAATTTAGCTACAAGGAAATAAGAAATGCAACAAATGAATCCAGCACGGTGATTGGTCATGGAGGTTTTGGGACTGTTTACAAAGCTGAGTTCAGTGATGGATTGGTTGCAGCTGTAAAGAGAATGAACAAAGCCTCTGAACAATCTAAACAAGATTTCTGCAGAGAGATAGAGCTTTTAGCTAAGTTGCATCACCGTAACCTCGTTTCGTTGAAAGGCTTTTGCATCGAAAAGAAAGAAAGGTGAAGCAACATGCATTGCTTTCTCTCCTTCTGCATATATCTATACCGTAAAGAAGCTAAAAGTATTAACATTTTTCTCCCTCAATCTGTCAGGTTTCTCATCTATGACTATATGGCAAATGGGAGCTTAAAGGAGCATCTACATTGTATGTATATGCTTCTTCTACCTTAAGCTTAAAAGATCTATAGTGTTGAAACTTTTTTTGTTTTCTTTGTCTTCCCTATTCAGCTACAGAAAAGGCTCCACTTAGTTGGGAAACAAGAATGAAAATAGCTATCGACGTGGCTAATGCTTTGGTAACATATTTCAAAGTCTTTCTCATCTACAGTTTCTCTAGTAAACTGATAAACCCTTTTAGTTTAATTATAAATCTTTTACAGTTTTTGGTTCTTGGCTGCACGTTGTTCTCTCATCCAGGAATATCTTCATTACTACTGTGATCCACCTCTTTGCCACAGAGACATTAAATCAAGCAATATCTTACTCGATGAGAACTTTGTTGCTAAAGTATGTACCATCTCGAATCATCTGTGTTATAGAAATGTTTTCGACTTGGACAAGTTAATGATGTTTTTATTTATTAGTGCAGCTTTCAGATTTTGGCCTTGCACATTCGTCTAGAGATGGCTCTGTTAGTTTTGAGCCTGTGAATACCGATATCCATGGAACTCCAGGTTAGGGAGAGAGATACAGAAAAAAACAACTTTACTACTTTTGATGGAAGCTTAGTGTTAAAAATCTGTAGTGTTTTCAGGTTATGTAGATCCAGAGTATGTAGTAACGCAAGAACTGACGGAGAAGAGTGATGTGTACAGCTACGGAGTTGTGTTGTTGGAGATTATAACGGGAAGAAGAGCGGTTGATGAAGGAAGGAATCTTGTTGAAACGTCTCAAAGGTTTTTGGTGACGAAAGCAAGACACCTTGATTTAGTAGACCCAAGAATTAAAGACTCTATTGATGGTGACGATGGAGGAAGACAGCTTGAAGCTGTTGTGAAAGTTGTGAGATTGTGTACTGAGAAAGAAGGCCGGTCTAGGCCATCTATTAAGCAAGTCTTGAGGATATTGTGTGAAAGCCGTGATCCTTTGCATAGCGGATTTGCTAAAGCAGTTGACCAAGAGATAGGCCAAGATACTATGCAGAGAACCGTTTTGAGATTTCAACGAAGCAACAATAACCGATTCGTGGCTTCATCTTCTTCCAAGTCAGTTTGCAGCCGGAGTTTACCTCACTCTCCAATAAATGGAATCTCTTTCTGAGTTAGTCAATTCTTCTATATAGCTTAATCCGAAAGTTTACATATAAATATAAAACTTATGAATTCATATTGAAAGCTCTCATACTCTGCACTCTTTAAGTAGATTCAGCACAACAGATTTCTACATTGTTAAGCGTCTCTGTATCTCTCCTGTACAGCAGCACTATCTTCTATTACATTTTCGTCTCCCAAATTCCAAGCTAAAGCCGAAGTCTTCTTTTTGATGGATGTTGCATAACATTAACAGGCACTTCTTGCTTCTATTTTGCCTTCTTACCACGGACCTGTAAGGGTTCTTCTCAAGCATTGCGTTTTGGCCAGCCATGGACGCTGCTTCGACGTTTCCTTTAGCTGTCAATTCAAGAACAAGTATCAGTAAACATTAACATCAAAAAGAAAATAAAGCCACATTCAGACAAACACAAATTGTCTGGAGTTGTTGCATACATGTGCTACAGAAAATACAAAGTATTACTAAATAAAATAAAGGAAAATTGTTTTTTACCTCATTCTTCTGGGTCTTCATAATTTCAGCCTGCATCATCACAAGGGAAGGTCAGTTAAAGAAAAGAGCCAGCTAGATTCTTTAATGAGAAGCAAGAAAAGGAAAGCCAAAAAAATTGTAGAAACACACCTGTTTTCTCTGCAAATCTTGATTCAGTTGCTTGAGATTTTCAATCTCGGCTTCGAGTTCCAAGGTGTACGCCTGTGGTTCACCGCAACATCGAAATCAATATAAAAGTTCTTGAAAAGGATACCGTAATGAACAGCTTAGATTTTAACACTTTACCTGCTTACGTGCCCTTGATCTAGCAGCTGATTCTCGATTCTTGATCATTCTTTTTTGTCTTCTCTCAACAACCTTCTCCAGTCCCGTATTGCTTCTTCTTCCCCGACCAAACACATAAGGAACAGGTGACGACCAAGCATTGTTTTCTGCACTACTCGTACCGGGAGAAGTAGATGCAACAGTAACCCCTCCTCCTCCCATAGTAGCAAAACCACTATTGTTGTTGGCCGGAGCTTCATATAAACCCTTTTTGACGATATTCACAGGCGCTGCAAATGTTACATTCGCTTGCTTTGGATAAATAGTTGGTGGCAGTCTCTGATGTGGTTGCTGAAGCTGCTGTTGTTGATGTGGCTGGTGGTGGTGCTGCTGCTGCATTGTTCCACCCACTTTGACGCCTAAACCAGGTGCTTGATTCAAGATCATAGAATTATTATTGCCGTTGAACGATATGTTGTTTTGATTTGGCTGACCAAATCCAAATCCCAAAGCAGCAGAAGCACCATTGTTAGCATAAAATCCTAAACTACTGTTTTGGTTATTACTATCAAAATCTTCTTTCACGACGCCAGCGCGGAGCAAGAAATCCTCCAAAGTCATTTCCCCTAAAGTCTGCTGCCTCTCAGGTGCATCAGTCCCACTGTTCCCATTACAACTCTCCTTGGACACCAAGTTTTTCCAAACCTCATCAACAGTCTTCTGACTAAGCGTTCTAGGCAAAGTCAAGGAGCCTTGCCTCTGCAGAAGATTCCCTCCCGGAACAACACAACCACTACTAGGTTGCACGGCTGCAATCGAAGATGTAGTTGTCATAATGGCTTGAGTTTCCTCAGCAGACCATATGTTCTTGAGAAGCTCATCCATATTCATTGACCCAAAATCTTTCCCTGGCTCACCTAACGTGCTCTGAAGCTCATCAAACGTTAACGAATATAAAGAAGACTGCCTCGCCAATGGCGGCTTCGACTGGTTATTATTACTCCCGTTCCCTCCAGAATCATCTCCGTCTAAGTTGTTGAAATTGATGTGAGTTCCCATCACTTTCTTAAAAACGAAACGAATCAGACCCTTTTTACCTTTTACCTATAAGAGAGGAAAACACACATTGTGTTTGTTTATGTTTAATCTCGAAAAACACCAAAGCAAAAGAATGCAACTTTCATATAAATTTGTAAACTGTATACTATCAAGAAGCAATCAATCATAGAACATATCAATAAAAAATGGATTCTGTATCTGGGCACACAAAGAATCCTTGTTTTCAGAAAATTTGAACATAAAAATCATAACTTTGACCATTCTTGAAAGTATTTGAATGAATCAAGAACCCAACAAGAAAATGGATCTAAATCGGAGAAGAAGACTCGTAACTCTAATTCCAGTACCAAAAGTTTACTCCTTTCAGTTACTACAAGTTGACTTACAACATCCAGAGAGAAAAAAACAGATCAGATGTAATGAATCAGACAAAACCAAACAGTTCAAAGGATGATCAGACAAAGACAGATCTCAAAGTACAAAAAAGAAAAAAAAAAGGATAAATCTAAAAGAAATTTTTAAAAAGGGAAGCTTGGAAGATTTCTGACCTAATGTTTTTATTGGCGATTGAGGAAAATCGAGAAGATTTGCGGGAGAGAGACGACAAGTGTGCTTGTTACTACCTCGACACGAACTGCCATTTTAAGCTAAGCTTTTTCCTCTTAAAGGTTTTTTTTTTTCTTTTATTTTTTTTAGATATTTTGTTTTCATTTTTTTGGAATAGATTAATAAATATCCGGTTTAATTATATTTAAGTTTAGTCACTTAATTGAGCTGACATCCACGTTGATTGGTAACCAATAAGAAGCTGAAACGTGTGGGAAGATTAGTGGTTTTGTTGGTCTTTTGGCTTCTCACAGTGGTGAATAGTTAGAAGCAGATCGTGTTTGGAGTTTTCTTCACACTTTTACAAACTAACCATTAAAGTAGTCCAATTTCTTATCCAAAGATACAAAGATTTTAAATCATGTGCTAAAGTTATTTTCACAAACATGTTCTTGTTTACTCATCCAGGACGTCATTTAAAAAAGTAAATTTATTTGATTATAATTTTAGAATATAAAATCGGTATTGTTATCAGTATTTAGTCATTGACTCATTGTTTTGGTTTGGGACCCCCCTATATGGTGTGTGCGAATTTTGATTCCAAGCAATAATTATATATAATCTAAGCAACCTAAAAAAGAACACTGTTGCGTCAATTTTAATACAGCTCACTTCTAAATATGGAAATTCTCCTTCTCCCTCTCCTCATTTGGTAATTGGTTTGTCACAAACTCAGAATGTTTGGTTTCTACATCTTTATTTATTTGATAAATTATTAAAGGGAATTTCTACTTTTGTGTCACGCGGGACCAACGTATAGAATGAGCAACGAGCATCAAATCATCATAGACTCCTTCTCCATTCCAATAATTTATTTTCTTAAAAATGAAATTTCATTCATAATATCATATAAAGTTAATAAGCTTTTCTCTTTCTTTCAGATATTGACATACTTTTTTGGCCGCTTTCTCTTGACACAGGAAGAGCTCTTACACACCAACGTTAAAGACTGCTTTTCGGTTCCTTCTCTTCTCCCTCGGCTACTCTACTTGATATCTTCACTCGCAAAACAAATGGATCCGTCATTTCTTCCCGAAAAATCCAAAGTTTCTCCCCTGTATTGGGTTCTCCGGTCTCAACCTGTCCATCTCCTCTGCTGCAACCCTTTCCTCCTGATGATGGGGTTGATATCTTTGCGCGAGCTACAAATCCGTTCTATCCGGCTACTAGGACACGCCGGTTCTAAACAGAGGAAGGAAAGCTCCAGAGATTTCAACCGTTTCATCTATCCCAATCTCCAATGTTCTTCAATCTACTGCACCAAGAACTCAACTCTCTTCCCTGCTGTTGACCAGTTTTCCATTACCTCCATAGTGAGGTCCTTCCATTCTCAGATCCAGTCTCTTCTGTTGACATTACGTAAGTTCTCTTTATCCTGGTGGTTTGTCTCATATCTGGCTGGCTTTAGAACGGAATGTTTCGACTGGATTGTGTTGATTTGGAACTTCCAGTAACCTTTTTATGAGGAGACTCATATCCTTTACTCTTTACCTCAAGTTTAGGCTGGTATTTGGAAAGCTCTTCTATGTTCTAGGAGAACTCTAGTCTTATTGACTTCTGTAGCTATGATTCCAATACCACTCACACGTTTGTTTAGTTTTGAACTCTCCACTCTCAACCCGAGATCGTTAGATGTCTAGAATTGGAGTATCTCGACTTACCAAAACTCTTTGTGGTGGTATTTATCCCATCAAGCCTTACTCTCTTCAATTTGGTGCTTACACGCCTCCTTATCCAAGCCTCGTAAGTGTGTGCTTGTGTTTGTGGTTGTTGCTGACTTCACCTCACCTCTCTGTCCCTTGTCACCGTTCATGTCTCCTCTTGTAGTTTGCCAGTCGAGTTTGGTGACTTATACTTCTTGTTCGGGGACTACAATGAAGCTAGTCGCCTCTCAAATGCTTAAGGCAACTGAGCATGTTTCCTTACCATCTCTCATCCTTCACCCGAGTCCAACCGTTCACTGGTCTCTGACTGTTTCTTCCATTGCCTTGTACAAGTCTCAGGAAGAGTGCCGAGTCCTTTTGGACTTGTATATTCAAGACCTCACTCCCATGAAGCCTGCTCTTTCTCCTATCTTCCCACCTAGTTTGGCCGGGTCAGATTTGAAGAGTGTTTTGTTGAAGAAGTTTTTGTTTCAAGCAGTAATCTCTTACAAACCCGGTTATTTTACAGCTTTCTCTGAAGCTGATGCTCACGCATTGATGGACTTTGAGGCTAGTTTGTCTCGCGGTGATAGTGATCGGAGCTGTCTTGCAAATTTATTATTGGTCATGTTTTCTCTTCACCTCTAGCTCTCATCTTTATTTGTGATGTTTTTAGATGTATTTTGAGCTTAATCAAGTTGGTTAATGTCTTGTTTAATTTGGTTCTAAGTAGCGTATATTCCTCAAATAGAGATTGACAGGTATGTTTGAATGAAAACTCTTTTGACCAAAAAAAAAAATCATATAAAGTTAGATGCATCGGTGGGATCCGATGGTGACACTGAAATACAAAAAGTTGACAAGTAGAAGACTAAGAGATAAAACCCAAACACGGAGAAACATTAAAACTGAGAAAACACAAACAAACTAATAAGCAATCTAAATTCAAATAAGCCTTAACAACGAAAAGAACAACTATAACTTAACAACAACAAAAACAGCTATAGTTTGTTTGTGCATTGGCTTTCTAATTTTGTTAGATTATATCAGTGTTTGGATTTTTGAAAAGTTTTGTGTTTTTTTTTACTTGTGTATATGATAATTGATATGTCAGATTGTCTTCATGCATGCATTTGCTTATCCTTTGTTTATCATTTGCATTAATATCATTAATCTTTGAGTTATAGTGATGTGTACACATATTGTGCATTGATATCATTTAGTAGATTAATCGAGTTTTACAAAATAATGTGTTGGATTCAAAAACCCCAAATCAAATGGAACTTCAATATTTTTTTTGGTTTGTAATATTTGGTTTTGAACTTTCAATCCGATTGGTGACATTGTATAGTGATTTGCTTTGTGATACTGAATAATGATTTCCATTTACGTTTGGTATACTTCAGCACATCCAAATTAGTCAGTTCTTCATTTTTTTCTTTTATAAAGATTATATATATAAACTGGTTTGGAAATATCCAATCGTTCCTTTCAAAATGAACTAATTACAATACATCAAATAAAATCGAAATACACCAATTTTCCTTACTCACTCGTATGAGATATAAACTTATTAAACTTTAGCCACTAGCCTTCGAATTCTTAACTACACCTTGAAATATGATGATTTATTTGACTAGAAGTGAGTGTTACAATGTTGTTGTTGTTGTGATGTTGTCTTTGGATGTACAAATGGCTGAGTTTTCTTCAAACGAACATGAGCTCTTATATTATATTATAATTGATATTATTTTTACTTCCTTTTCAAATTTCTTTCCTTTTCAGATTAGCATATTGAATTTTTATTTATTATTTGTTCTTGATTATGTTTCTTCAGCTAGATCTTGGTATCTATAGAGAGCTATATGAGTATAGTAGACTGCAGGTAAATCTCATTTATATCTTTAGATAGAAAACAAAAAAAAATTGTTTAGTGTGATGAATAATATTACATCATATTTGATATAATATGTAATTGCAAACACCGAATTATAACGTTTTGTATAAATTATACCGTTTTATTAAAGTGTATTTTATACTATTTATAGTGTTTTACCGTTCAATTGAAAATGTTCTAAAATTCAATTTCACCAAAAAAAAATTATAAATCTTAAACTTCGTTGAATTGTAGTTAGAACATCTCTATCTCTAATAGTACATAAATGATTTTTTGGAATATTTTTTATTAGTATTTTAAGACAGTTTATTTTCTTAATTATATTTTTTAATATTAAACCAATTAGAAAATAATAGCCGTATAAATATATGTTCTACTAATTTTTCAAATGAGATATTGTGAAATATTTTGTTTGTTTCTCTCTCATATTTTTCTTTTTTTCACAATTTTTTATTAATGAATATTTAGTTTAGATTCTCCAATGGAATTATTTTATATGTGATTATGATTTTGTGGTTACTTTCTCACATAAAAGAGCTAAATTCCACTAAAAACAAACTCAAGAAACGTCATGTATGTGTACATGTTAATTGAACGGTTAATATTAATTATAACCCCATTGATCAATCTGTTACTCTAATAGTCAACTCCTGTTTCTTTTCATTTTCCAAATTACAAAAACTTAAACAAGACAATTGGAGCAAAGCCATCTAATTTTCCTTGGTAGTTGAAGCTCGTAAAGATCTCTTCATCTTTAAAAAGTAAAAGGCATCATTGCTCGATAGTTTTACATACCCTTGATTAATGTATACATACCTATTTGTTTTGTGGCGAAATGTGAAGGGTTGTTTTGGATCTCTTTCCATTATTTTTGAGGTCTCAATGAAATAACAAGAGGAACTTGGTATATAGCCTAAGCGATGCACACTACTTTATGCTTATCCTGGACCAGTTTGTCTCCTAAACACAAAATTACGGTCGATTATAAGTTTGGTTCAAGTAAGGTAACATGCTTTCTCATTTTAGGATTCCATAAAACTTTCCGAATATCACAAACGGAGGACAAAGTCAGTCCATGCAGTCCATGTTTTCTCATATGATCTCTGGTCTTCTTCTGCTCTGCCAACCGGATTTGAGTAAGTCAACATCATAAGTTTCCTCTATAAAAAAATGGTGAAAGAAAGGTAAGACTAGACTTACCAGTAGATCACTCTCTCTAGCTTAATAGGTTTGGATAAGCAAATAAAAAAAAAATTGTTAAAACAAATATTAATTTATAATTTTTTTACGAGTAGATAAAAGAGAATCTACACTTTATAACCAAACAAAAACCTTCTAGTGGTAGTTAACAAAAAAAAAATAACCAAACTAAAATCCCAAATTATAAAAAAAAAAACAACCAACCCAATCCTTTTTCTCTTCCTAATATCTCTCTATTTTCTCTCTAAAATTTTTATTTGGGTCTATTTTTTGGGTTATTCACCAAATTCCCCTTTTTAAAAAGTTCAAATTAAATTTGGATACCAAAGTTATCAACGAAGCAATTAACATAAAAAAAAATTAAAAAAGAAAAGTAAAATATAATAAATAACTAAAAATCAAAATACGTTGGCGAATTTATGGCTGCGTCGACGACCATACCATACAGAACAGTATAACACAACTCTTAGCGTGCATTGACTTTGAAGCAAAGCCTAAAATAACAAAACATAGATTAGTTCACCTCTCCTCCATTCAAGTCTATCACTGGACAAATCAAAACAACATTAAACCCAAACAACATCTCTTTAATTAATTATCTTTCCTCAAAAAAAACCAAAACTTTCATTCTCCATTCTCCTGCCTCACCCAGATTAGATTCGTCCTCTTTTGTTTGATGGGTCTCTTCTCCAACCTTCGAGGACCCAGAATTGGAGCTACCCACGATGACTTACCGGTAGCTAACGGCTCTTCTTCTCCGTCTCCTCCGTCTCCTCCTTCGTCTATCAAACGAAAGTTATCGAATTTGTTACCAATCTGCGTGGCTTTAGTTGTCATCGCCGAGATCGGGTTTCTGGGTCGGCTTGATAAAGTCGCTTTGGTCGATACGTTGACCGATTTCTTCACACAGTCTCCCTCTTTATCTCAGCAGCCTACGCAGAGGAGATCCGACAGGAAGATCGGAGTGATGTCGGAGAGCTGCGAGGAGTGGTTGACGAGAGAAGATTCAGTGGCTTATGCTAGAGACTTCAGTAAAAATCCAATCTTTATCTCCGGTGGTGAGAAGGTAAAAAACCCAAACATAAGTTAAGAGTCATATGTGATCTGCAAGATTGATTCTTTTTGTTTTGTATCATTTAATCGCTTCAGGGTGGTTGATTAGTCAACAATGAACTAAAAAGATTCTAACTTTGGGTTATACGCAAAATGTAAACTTTTGTTTGATAATCATACATAGTAATGTTGTGTGAGTCAGTTATTAGCTTTTAGTGGAATGGTGGGTTGATTAGTCAACAATGAACTAAAAGATGCTATCTTTGGCTTTTTTTGCTTCGTGATCATGCATACTAATGAGAAAGAATGATTTAGTTCTCATCTCTTATGGATGTGAAGCTCTAGTTTCTGCTTCTGGTCTGGATGGGTTTACTTTTTTTGTTTTATTGATTTTCATTTCTTTTTTCAATTTGTAGGACTTTCAGTCTTGCTCTGTTGATTGTACATTTGGAGATAGCTCAGGTAAAACACCAGATGCTGCGTTTGGATTAGGTCATCAACCGGGGACTCTTGGTATAATACGTTCCATGGAGTCAGCACAGTACTATCCGGAGAATGATCTCGCACAGGCACGACGGTGGGTAAGCACAATCTTAAAACAGTACTTCTTCATGACAATTTGTTTGTGTAGAAACTGTTATAAATGGACTGACTTTCTATTGTTCATCAGGAGAGGTTATGATATCGTCATGACCACTAGTCTATCATCAGATGTTCCTGTTGGTTATTTTTCATGGGCGGAATATGATATAATGGCTCCAGTACAGCCTAAGACCGAGAAGGCTGTCGCTGCTGCTTTTATTTCCAATTGTGGTGCTCGGAATTTTCGCTTGCAAGCACTTGAAGCCCTGATGAAGACTAGCATCAAGATTGATTCGTATGGTGGTTGTCATCGGAACCGGGATGGAAAAGGTATCATAGGAAAATTGTTTAACTTGAACACTGGATGTCTGATCAACGAGCTGCCATTTTGATGTGATTTTTTTTTTTTTTTTCTGAAATTCATATAGTTGACAAGGTTGAAGCACTTAAACACTACAAATTCAGTTTGGCCTTTGAGAACACCAACGAGGAGGATTATGTCACTGAGAAATTCTTCCAATCTCTAGTTGCTGGTGTGTTGTAGTCTTGTAGATTCCATCTCTCTCTGTGAACATATCTTAGAAATTCTTGTTGGTGATTTTGTTAGACGAAGAAGTATTTGTTTCCAGAAGTATTTGGTTAAAGCGTTATATAAACTAAGCAATTTGCTCAACATTTCCTCTCAGGATCTGTCCCTGTGGTTGTTGGTGCTCCGAATATAGAAGAATTTGCTCCTTCTTCAGACTCATTCCTTCACATTAAGAATATGGAAGATGTGGAGCCAGTTGCAAAGAGAATGAAGTATCTCGCAGCTAACCCTACTGCTTATAATCAGACACTAAGGTCCGTTTTTTTCCCATCAATGATTGTGAATGTGTGTAGTAACTTCTTCCTGAAAGATTCATGCGTCTGTTTTGATTTAGATGGAAATACGAGGGTCCTTCAGACTCCTTCAAGGCACTTGTTGATATGGCTGCTGTACACTCTTCTTGCCGTCTCTGCATTTTCCTGGCTACGAGGATCCAAGAACAAGAAGAAAAAAGCCCTGATTTCAAGAAACGACCTTGCAAGTGCACCAGGGGAGGATCAGACACAGTTTATCATGTTTTTGTTAGAGAAAGAGGCCGGTTTGAAATGGAATCCATCTTCTTGAGGTCAGAATTCTTACATCTTTCACCACTTAATTAAAACACAAGATATAATCTGTGTTTTGACCAGTATATTGCTCTGGGAAACCAATCCTGTCCAATGCAGGGGTAAACATCTGACCAAGGAAGCCCTCGAAACTGCAGTTCTCGCGAAGTTCAAGTCTTTAAAACATGAGCCGGTGTGGAAGAAGGAAAGACCTGCAAGTTTAAAAGGAGACAATGACCTTAGAATACACCAGATTTATCCGCTTGGCCTCACGCAGCGACAAGCTTTGTACAACTTCAAATTTGAGGGAAACTCGAGTCTAAGTATTCACATTCAACACAACCCTTGTGCTAAATTCGAGGTTGTCTTTGTCTAGTTTCATCTCCAAAAGTCTATTTCAGCGTTTCATCTCCAGCTTTGAAGACATTTCTCTGTTAAAATTGCAAAGTGCATGAAACTACTTAGATGAATTAAAAGGTTAATTTAGTTATGATATGGCATTGGTTGGTTTAGGGAGGAGATTAATGTGTAAATCAATTTCGACATTGCAGATGATCTGTTGTTCCTTTCTTGGTGCAGAGATGTTTAAATATTTGTAAGAGAGTTTCAAGTTGATTAACCTCTACGTATTTTTATGCCTAAACACAAACTCTTTTCCATGCGTTAAAATTGTCAATTTGTACATGTATATCCAATCAGTTAAATATTATATAGATGTATAATAATACGCGGAGATTTATGATTCAATTATAAATTTTAAGTGATTTGTTTTCTTTTTCCAAATAACCATAAACTTCCTCTTAGTCAATAATTCTATATATTTGTGACTTTTTTATAATATTTAAAGTAGAGAGATAAACATTAAACAATAAGAATATCACTATTTCTTAGAAAAATCAGGGAAAATCTAACAAAAAGAAGATTGAATAAGAAAGGATGTTAGGTATAATATTTAAATATTTGGAAAACTTATGTGAAGGATTTCATAAAAAGAAAAATAGATTTGAGAATCTTTTGAAATCAGAAATCAAAACTATAACTAACTCAACAGTTCTTAGTATTTTTTTTTGCGCAATCCCCTACTCATATTTAAACCAACGAAAACCTCGCTATTCACGTGATCGAAGCTTCTTTTTCATCACAAGAAACTCTTTTGTTGGATTTTTCAAGTTATGTTTAGAAGAAATATGAATGTTTCAGAAATCATAGATTATGTATGATCTTATTCTTTCTCTCTATATCATTTAAATTTCATGAATCTTCTTATATGTTCTTTTCAATTGTTATGTAACTTTGTTTCAGGTCAAGAAACAAATCGAGAGATGTATTCAGAGGTACATGAGTCTGAAAGAAACCATGACATATCTATATAGAAATCAACAGATTAATCATCTTATCACTAGAGCAAGTAAGTGAAAAAATCAAATTCAATTTTAGACTTGGAGAAAAAACATTTTCTGATGCTGTAATTTTCTTTGTTTGTTTTTGTTTCAGTTTGGGAACATCTTCAAAAAGATAATCCAAATTTCTTCAAAGAATTCTACAAACGTTGCGAAGTGGCTCGTCAAATAGCTAAATTTAACGACTTGCTTATTAAACAAGTAGATAAGTTTAGTTATGTTGTACCTGGTACGTAATAAACCATTCACTCTACTTCTTGTTAAGATTATGTTTTCTGTTTATTGAAAAATCAGCTTTTTCTTTTTGCCTTGTAATAACACATGAGTTTCAGAAACCTAATGATCAACTTCATCATCAAAGTCAAGTACTTAATCATCAAGGTCAACTTCCTCATCAAGGTCAACTTAATCAACATCACCAAGAAGATCAGATTTATGATCAGTGGATTGCATCTACTGATTGTCCTAATATAGAGAACTCAAACTATTCTCTGACCATTGATCCGTCATCCGTTGTTGTGTCTGGTTTTATAAACGATAATACCTTAGACCAATTCGCTAGATATTTAGATCAGCAACAATTGAGATCGCAACTAAAATCTCAAAAACCACAACATCTAACGGATTAACAAATAGTGTTTTGTCTTCAAAAACATGATTATACGACTTTCCTTACGCAACAAGCATTTCTTCAATCTCTGGATTGGATTGGTAAACTACCTTTAACCCCTCCCCCCTTTTTTACACACATGACTACTACTAAATATGTTTTATTTATCTCTTATAATCTTGTTTTTTTTTTCTTTCTTTTGAAGTAGGAGATGCATTCACTAATAACAATGGCTCAAAAACAACAGAGAATGAAGACAAACGAAATTCGCAAAAACAATCAGTGATTTAAATGAGCTTCTTGTTTTTTTTTTCCTTTTGGTCTGGTTTTACGTTTAGTCTAATCTGGTAGAGTATTAATTTCAGTTTGGTTTTTAGTATGACGAAAATCTCACATTGGAAGAAACAAAGTTTTTCCTTGTTGTATATATAAGTTTAGTTTATGAATACAAAAATTTGAGCTCAGTAACGTGAGCTTGTTATCCGAGTGGAGATAGTAAGGTGGTGGGACAATTGTCCCTGATGTCTCGGCCCAATCCTGAAGAAACAAAACAAGAGGAACTCTAATGTCTTCTCTAAGTTACAGGTTTCAATTTCTCAATCCTCAAACAAAGCATCTTAATTAACATGAAACAAAGTAAATAGAAATACCATATAAGCCTCTCATGTAGTATCGTAGGGTCTAATATTTTGGAATAGGCACGGAAAGTTATAATCTGCAGAAGACACGGAAGTTTAAAAAAAAATATCACAATTAAGGGACACTTCAATTTTGGAAGGGAACGATCTGCAAGGTCTATTGAATTTGCTACCCCTGGCAACTAAAAAAATTACAGAGAAGCTCAAATTATGGACGAGGAAGTGAATACAGATACAAAACTGAATCATAGCAGTAAACGCTAAAAGACAATGGCAAAGTTGAACCTATAATTGTGAAGAAGTGAAAACTATATTAAACCCGACGGCGATAAGTTTTAATTCAAAGGCTTGTCCCACATCGAAAGATACAATGTTTACCTAATTGTATATATAACATTAGATCACGTTCTTTGCATGTCGAGCTTAGTAACATTAGCTTGTAATCCTAGTGGAGACATTACTGTGACGACGTAACGAATGGGGTCTTGATGTATCGGCCTCAGAAATCAAAATTATAATTGACTCCACACGGAGGGGGTTTCTTTTTCGATAGTTTAAACCAATGAAAACCTCACACTGTTCACGTGAACTTTTTCATCATAAGTTATGAGTAAAAATAAGAAAGTTTCTTATTATTGCTCTGTAAATCCTTTAAAATTCATGATTATTCTTATATATTTCTGCATCAAGAACCAACTTTCCAGATGCTCGAGAGTCGAGGCGGCCACAGAACATTGCATGGGTACCAACAAAGAAAGAGGGAACTAAATGAATTTCACAAAGGATTTAAACACGTAAATTGCGACTTGTGCTGATTAGTAATATAATCAGTTTGACAATTTTGGACTAGTTGGAATAGTTGACTTCTAATATAGGTGGTTATCTTATAAGGAATTTATACTTGTTTTCCAAAGGATATAGTTTGAAAACAAAAAAAGAAAAGAATATAAAAGTAAAACCAGAATATACAATCGGTTTTGAATTTGGTCTAATCTAGTACGGTTTTAATTTAAGTTTGGCTTTTTTAAATTAAAGTCCCACATTGGAAGAAACGAGTTTTCCCGTGATGTATATATAAGTTTTGTTCACAAGTTTTCAACGTCGAGCTTAGTAACGTGAGCTTGTGATCCGAGTGGAGACAATAAAGTGATGGAACAATTGTGTTGATCTCTCTGAGTCGGGTGGTTCGTGTTTGGATATTTGCTCACCCAGAAAAGGGAGTTCTCAGGCCTCTGCGGTGTGGGTTAGTCTCCTGGATTATGGGTCAGTGCCTTCCGCACCCACTATGACCCAATGAACAACCTTCAATCGGACCATCACTTTTATTATTTGAGTTTTCATCAAAAAATTGGTCTTCCGTCTCATCATGTGTTATGCGGATGTATTTTGTCGGTTCCTCTGCGCACGTGTGTACAAGATCGAGTTGTCGTCTTAGGTTTTAGGTCTTAACGAATGAATAGTATTCACCAACTATAATCACTGATATGAATCTGAACTACATAGATAAAATGAAACCCACAAATCTGAGGCTCCTAGCCGCTTCGGATACAGTGAAAGTATAAAGCTCGAAAAAACCGAACAGCAAACATAATGAGCGCTCCAAACTTGGAAACATAATTCAGAACAAACTTGTAACATCATCTGATTGTATGTATATTATATCAATCATGATGTCACCAAGCGTTTGGATTTACGTGCAAGAGACACAATGTGGTTATACATGTGGTTTTGTCCATTAGTCACACAGTTTCTGAAACCCTAATGATTAACTTTCATCATCAATATCTTCAAACGTGAACAAAACTCGAATGAGCTCTTCAGAATTTTAATCGACGAGGAGGATTAATCTGGAATGAACGACACAGATTAATGTTTTAAAAATAACGATTCAGAAATTAAAATCCAAAGCTCAGGATCAAGCGGGGCAATGAAAGGAATCTCAAGAAATTAAAGATCGATTATTATTATGAAACTGAATTTGCGAATTGAGAAATATGATAGAAAATCAAAATTAAAGAAAAACGACGACGTAAGGAGTGTGGTGTGAGATGATTTTAAGTTCGTTAAAGTCCCACATCGGAAGAGACAAGTTTTATCTTGTTGTATATATGCGCTTAGCTCACATCTACTGTACGTCGAGCTTAGTAACGTGGGCTTGTGATCCGAGTGGAGACAATAAGGTGATGGGACATTGGACCGATCTATTGGGCCGGGTTCGGGTCTGGCTATTTGCTAGCCTGCCCATTCCAAGTCGGGAGTTGAGGATTCGGACTCGAGCGAAGGCTTGTGGTTCGACCTCTCTTAGAGCGGAGGAGACTGCGTGAGGCTGGTTTCACAGAGCAGCGTCCACCTCCCGCTTTCGACGGTGGAAGGATTACGGGCCGGTGCCTTCCGAGCCCAGTATGACCCAGTAAGCTGGCTCCAATTGGACCATCATTTTTTATTTTTATTATTCATAATCTTAAAGCTCCGTTTGCTGTAGGTTTAAACTGAACGAAGCGACTCCTGCGAAAATCATCAAATACAAAGTCCTTGTGGAAATCGTTGTAGTCTGCTGGTTGCGAAACATTCGTTCTTGAATTTGTTTATAGAGCCGTGGTTCGGTAGATATAAAACTCTATATTGACGGATGGCCAAATCAAGAGCTCAAGTGAGTAATCACTCAACATTTCATTTGGTTGTTCTTTCAGGATATTGCTTTCATGGGCTTTGATTAGCATATACTGCGCAATCGCTGGTTGCCTTTAAGTTCTTGATACAGAGATAATCACATGTCTCCCATTCTTAGTAGGGTTCTCAGAACATGTGACTGGTTTCTCAGAGTCATGATTAATTTAAAAGTTACTGATTTTTCTTGTAGGTATTCTCTAAGGATTAGTAATATGTGCCAGTGCGGGTTCTATATATGGTTATAGTGTTGCTGCGTTGCTTGCGTGGGAAACCAGCTCCTTATCGACTTAAGGATAATCTCTTACTCTTTATCGATTTGTGTTTATTATATATATATTTTATGTGACGTTTCAGCTCGGAAATACTGGGATATGAGATCAGTTAAAGACACATTGATGTACTATGGCTTCAGCCTTCAACATGATGTTACAATTTGCTTCAACAGGATGAGGATGATTGGTGGTATCTCATTTGTGCGATGATCATAAGACAGCTTGAAAACAGAGGAAAAGTGGGAGAAGACATAAGATCAGGTAACACTTTGTTTATCAATATTTGTTTTTCAATATTGCTAGAACCTGTTAGATAAGCATTTAACCAACACACATCGATCACTAGTCTTGTCTTTGGAATTTTTAGTGATTTATTTATTTATTATTATTGCTACATCAATGGCAGATTTGGAAGATGATGATGCTTAAAGTCATGATGAAAATGATGTCCACAGATCTCAAATGGTACTTTTAGCGTTGCTACTGTTGATGAGTATAGAGAAAACAGTTTTTTTTTTTCTCCAGTTTTGGATAAGAAATAGTAGAGCAAAGCTTTTTTGTTTTCCATTTTGTAAATGAAAAATTCAACTCTTTTTCAGGTTTATAAATTATGACTAGTTTAGTTGATAGTGTTAAACTCTTTAAAGAAGAGAGTGTCTTTTTGTATCGTCTTTAACAACACCACCATAGGCCGAGCTACTATAATGTGTATCCATATAAACGTGATAGTTCATGTTAGCCATTGAGGTCATGCTTGAGCTAGATTGTAGCAATAATTTGACATTTTATAAGGAACTAACAAATGTGATTTGGTATATTGATCCAAAACATAAACCACAACTCAGTATTTGTTCATTTTTATGACCATCCTATTCCATAACATAATCTGAGCGTTTGTCAGAATAAATCCAACACCCACTAGAAATTATAATAATCAAAAGTAACCATTAACAAGTAGATTAAGGGCCTGACTGGTTCAAACGCAGCGGGTACGGTTGCGGAAGTTTGTGGAAGTGAGCGGTTGCGGTTTTAAACGTTATTAAGCGTTTCGTACGATTGGTGTAGCGGTTAAAAACTGTTGCATTTGTGGGATAGTTATGACTGGTTGACTAACGGATGTAATAGCGGTTAAACACAAATGAACAATAAAATTATATTTTTAACTATATAAAACACCAAAATGTATATTTTTATAAAATATATATATAAAATTAGTTAT
>KE155958.1:174613-191861 GCA_000411075.1 Sisymbrium irio
ATCTTTAATTATATATAACCATTGATTAATTTTCCATAATATAGTGATTGGTTACAGAATTTGAATTAATGAAGAATTAAAAATAAAAAAAAATTAAAATAATAGAAAAAATAAAAGGTTGA
This sequence comes from Sisymbrium irio, assembly GCA_000411075.1. Classification (NCBI taxonomy): domain Eukaryota; kingdom Viridiplantae; phylum Streptophyta; class Magnoliopsida; order Brassicales; family Brassicaceae; genus Sisymbrium; species Sisymbrium irio. Next base: position 174,736 of record KE155958.1, read on the forward strand.
TACCTCAGTAAAAAATTTCTTAAATGATTCTTCTTTAATCTGTTTTACTTAATTTTCATATATTAATTTATTTAACATTATTAAATCAAATATTTATATTTATAAAATAAAATATTTCAAAAAATAAAATAGAAAATAATATCTGCACGGAATAGATCCAATGCTTTATTTCTGTCTTAATTGATCCTGATTCAACATTAAAAGTATATTATTTTTTCCCAATAACCGAATACTTTTCCAACATTAAAAGCATATTTAATTCCATCCATAAATCGATTTTCTTTCCTATGAATTCTAATCTAGTCTCGACAAAAATGATACTTCTTACTGTTTATATCATAGATATAGTCCGAGTCTAGTATATAGTAAATAACGAGAAAAATATTTTTATCTTCCAAAATACTAAAAAACTCTATTTAAATAATAAAAAACTTGTTTAGATATTTGTCGATTTCAAATCTAATTTAATATTATTTTTTGGGTCGAGTATGATTTGGGTATTTGGATTTGGACTTTTATCTAATTTTAGAATCATTATAAAATCTCATATAAAATTATCACATTTAAATTTTAATATCTTAAACTAAAAAAAACTTCACCAAATCTTCTTAGAAATACAACAAAAAAATAAGTGGGAGGACTCCCCTTAGTTTTCTTCTAAAATAAGAACTTTTCTAGGAGATTAAGTAGGAGATTAAACACTCCCCTTAGTTTTAACCGTCCATTTCTTTTATATTTTTCCACTAAGAAAGTGTATCTTTTTGGCCAATTGGGTTAACAAGACAAACCAGGTTTTCGAACCAACTGTCGCATTATTACAGAGACGTGTCACAGTACAACACTCGGTCGGTTTCGGGATTATAAAGTGGGGTCAGTCTTCGACTTTCGAGGCTCAACAAACATTTCAATCTTTCATCGATCAATCAATCATTCTATACCTCTGCTTCCAACTTCTCGTGAAAACACCTTAACCAAAATCGAAACTCACTCAAATCAAATGGAGATCAAACCCGGTTTATCCGCTTTCGTCACCGGCGGGGCTTCCGGAATCGGTTAGATTCTCATTTGTATTAATCTGGTTCTTTTTGGTGATTCTTGAAACATACAGAGCATTCAGTTTTGTTCTGTTTCCAAAAAAAAAAAGTAACGAAATTTATAAAGAAAGTGTGTTCCTTTTGGTGATTGAATGGTTTGAATTTTGGTGTAGGTCGAGCTCTCTGCTTGGCTCTTGCAGAGAAAGGAGTTTTTGTCACTGTGGTTGATTTTTCTGAGGACAAAGGGAAAGAGACTACTTTGCTTGTTCAGAAGGCGAATTCCAAATTCCATCCCGGTTTAAACTTTCCTTCTGCTATCTTTGTCAAATGTGATGTGACTAAGAGAGGTGAGTGTGTGTCTTGTTTAGCTCAAAGTATACATTTTTCTCTTAGAATTGAGTAACAAATTGTATTAACTCTCTAGATTAATGTATGAGAGCAGGAGATCTCGTTGCTGCTTTTGAGAAGCACTTAGCTACATTTGGAACACTTGACATCTGTATTAACAATGCTGGGATTAGCAATACTGCAAGATTTGATAAAGATGACACTGATGGTTCTAAATCGTGGAGACACACCATTAATGTGGATCTGGTTGCTGTAATTGAATGCACACAACTTGCAGTAAGTCTTCACTTCTCTTCTTCCCTGGAAGACTCCTTTTGATTTTTCCTTGGCTTGTTAATCCTTTAGTGTCGCGTATTAGCTTCGGATTGTTATTGGTTTTATCACTTTTTGAGTAGATCAAAGCTATGAAAGCCAAAAAAAAGCCTGGAGTTATTATTAATATGGGCTCAGCTGCGGGTCTTTATCCAATGCCCGCTGATCCTATCTACTCTGGTGCCAAAGGTTTTGTTTTTTTTTTACTTGTCTGTTATTGTTTCTTTTCGTATGTTACATTGTGTAACACCATGTATATTGTCTCTTTATTTCAATATGTTTCATTTCTACAGGCGGTGTCGTATTATTCACTAGATCATTAGCATATATCAAGCGTCAAGGGATCCGCATCAATGTGCTTTGCCCTGAAGTAAGAAGAATATCTTAATGTCACTAGGTTATGCTCTATTGGCTGTTTATATGGTTCAATATGCATGATATATAAGCGTGGTCAATGTCTCAATGACATGAAAGTTAGGGCGTCATGAGGCCCAGATGGGTTTAGATTTTTTGTTTTTCTCTGATCAGATATCTGAGTGTTGAGTGTTCTTTCAAAAACCTCTGTCGTGGATATGTTGTTACAACCAAAATAGCTGAGTGTTGCCTAAAGTGTTGATTCTGCAATTCTGTTGTGCAGTTTATCCAGACGGCGTTAGGTGAAGCTATTGATGAATCCTTCATTCAGGCAGTAGGCGGTTACATGTCTATGGACATGTTGATTAAAGGTGTGTGCATATCTGATTATACTTAAGACTTAGATATCTTAGGGATCGGTATGGTTGATTGGTTAAGTAAAATGTGGAGAAGTGCAGAAAGAATTGGAACACAGGAATGCTATTTTATGGATTGTTGAATACTCTCAGCTTTACCCTCTATTGATAGAGTTTGGTTCATATGAGCGACCATCCATTGCAAGTTGTTTTCCATATAGGAATAGTATAATTCTGTCTGAGATCAATCTAATACTGAAATTCATGAATGTGGCATCGTTTTATCTCCAGGTGCTTTTGAGCTTATAACCGATGAGAGTAAAGCCGGTGCATGTCTATGGCTTACCAACCGAAGGGGTTTGGAGTATTGGCCGACTCAAATGGAACAAGCAAAGTACTTGGCGGGTTCAAGTTCCAGCAAAAAAACTTCCTTTAAAGTAACTTCAAATATCAAACTTCCTCAAAGCTTCGAGAAGATGTAAGTTAATATATGACTACGTCAGACCAAAAACATTGGAGAATGAATGTTGTATTTCTATCTACTCTTAGACTACACATATTGATGTCGCACTCTCTCTTCAGAATTGTACATGCTCTGTCTCATAAATTCCGCAATGCTACCCGCATAGTACGGGCGCCACTACAGTTACCCATTGGGCCACACCAAGTTCTTCTGAAAATCATCTATGCTGGTGTTAACGCAAGTGATGTAAGTCTTTATATTTTACTTACTATCCAGAATTGTGTATCTTATAGCTTATCGCAAGTACACATAGCACGAGAGTATATCAGTCTATCACAAAGTTTAGTTGTTATTGACCGATCTATCGGGATGACCGTCCTCTTTAACTGTTTCTAACATTCTCTGTTCTTCTCACTTAATTGGCAACACACCTTATTACCATCAACTGTGAAATAATCGATCCTTGTCTTAAACCATGGGCAGGTAAACTTCAGCTCAGGGCGTTACTTTAGCGGTGGCTCGCCGAAGCTTCCTTTTGATGCTGGATTTGAGGTAAAAAAATTCTGGTTATGTTCAACTTCTCCAGCTTTTAATTTACATCAAACTCTAAATTTTTTTACTTTGTCAGGGAGTCGGACTAATTGCAGCAGTGGGAGAATCTGTTAAGAATTTGGAAGTTGGGACCCCAGCTGCTGTTATGACATTTGGAGCATATGCTGAATACATGATAGTATGAGAGCTCCTAAGCCATTTGAGCGCAAAAAATCTAGATTTTTTCAAGGCTTCAATGGTGATGTGTTTCTTGTCTTTTGGTGATTTAGGTTTCTTCTAAGCACGTGCTTCCTGTTCCAAGGCCAGATCCAGAAGTCGTTGCCATGCTTACCTCAGGATTAACTGCTTTTATGGCCCTTGAAAAGGTCTTGATTGATTTACTGACGAGCTTTGCTAGCTATCTGCTCGTTATGTATTTGTTATCTTGTACCATTCAAAACATATGGGGATATGCATCTGAAAATTTCATTGTAGGCAGGACAAATGAAATCAGGTGAAACAGTACTTGTGACTGCTGCTGCAGGAGGGACTGGACAATTCGCAGTCCAGGTATTCAAAAATCTTGAAGTTGAATCTCTGATGGTTTATATTATGTAGTTGTTCAAAGTATTAACCAATAGCCATATCATATGTTGTTTTTATCATTGACACCCAACACATATCATTTCTCTTTCATCTGTGGAAATATTGAGGAGCTGAAATATAGATTCTGTGAAATTCTCTATGCAGATTGCAAAGTTAGCAGGAAATAAGGTGATTGCTACTTGCGGAGGATCAGAGAAGGCCAAGCTATTAAAAGATCTGGGGGTCGATCGAGTCATAGATTATAAAGCTGAGGATATCAAGACGGTAGAAACTCTAGTTTTGTGTTTACTAGTAGTATGTGTTTCTAATAGACGATTAATATTTAATAATCTTCACAAACAGGTCCTGAAAAAGGAGTTTCCAAAGGGTGTGGATATCATATATGAATCTGTAGGTGGTCAAATGTTTGATCTGTGCTTGAATGCTCTTGCTGTTTACGGACGACTCATAGTGATCGGAATGATCTCTCAGGTTCCTTATCATTATTACTTCGGTTCTTGTGTTTTATTTAAAATTTTGAAATTGCCAAAGTAGTTTATAAATAACTTGACATCTCTTCTCAGTATCAAGGGGAGAAGGGATGGCAGCCCGCAAACTATCCAGGGCTCTGCGAGAAAATTCTTGCAAAAAGCCAAACCGTGGTATGTTATCGGCTTTGGTCTCTACCTTTTGACATTTAGTTCTGATGTTTGTGTTCTACGTAGAGTATTTGACAAACTTGTTTCGATTCAAACTGCTAAATCTAGAATGTTGATTTAAGAAAAACATATCGGTTGTTGGTTGGTTACTTGGATTGATTTTGTTCCAACTGAATATTGTTTCAGGCCGGTTTCTTTCTGGTGCAATATGCTCAACTATGGAAAGAAAATCTTGACAAGTTATTCCATCTTTACTCTCTCGGAAAGCTAAAGGTAATAAGCTTAAGCGTGTTACCTTAAAGAACACGTTTGTTTAGTTTTACACTTTACATGTAAGTTCTCGTTCACCAAATGTTTAACAGTTCGCCTTTTTGTTCTCACTTTGGTAGGTTGGGATTGATCAGAAAAATTTTATAGGTCTAAACGCTGTTTCAGACGCTGTTGAGTATCTGCATTCGGGTAAAAGCACTGGAAAGGTAAACAATAAATCCTCTTTTTACCAACAGGAAAACTCAGAAGAAAACACAGCTTTTTTCCCGAAGAGTTACAAGTTTTATAGCCATTTCCACATATACTGATCCATAAAAAGCAAGTTGGAGTTCACCTGCGTTTTCAGTTGTGCAATTTATTATTCCAAAATTTGCGCAGGTTGTCGTTTGCATCGATCCTACATTTGAGCAGACAAAGTCGAGGCTCTGAACAAAAACATGGACAATCGAAATCCAGTTTGAGATTCAGTAAAAGAATCCATAGGATTGGTGTTTTTTATTAACGAAAGAAAGTTCGTTTAGCTTTACATTTAACTATTGTCTCCCGTTAATAAGCTTTCTTACGGTTTTTATTGGACAATCGGGGACAAAGTCTCATCATACTAAAATCATCATATTTTTTTCCTTTATAAGTCCGTAATTGTAACCGTCTATAACTTAATACTACACAATTTCAATCTTCGTAAATATCCTATAAAATGATTGTATCATAACCATGATATATATATCTAGTTACTAGACAGATTGCCGCTAGGAAATGCAAACGAAGATGGAGACAAAACTCTCTATTTTCAGCAAGAAGCTTCTGAAGTCAGCTCTCTTCTCAACGAATTTCCGGCTAGTACTAATGTTTCTGTTGACTCCAATTTCAATACTTACCTAACACCAATTGTTTCAGGCTAGTTTCTTTCTGGCCGAACATAGTCTTCTGTGGAAACAAATCTTAACAAATTATTCCATCAAAATTTACTCTCTCGAAAAGCTTAATTAGAAAATACGCTTTAAAACACACATTTCTTTTGCTTAGAGTCAGGTTTATATTCGCCAATTTGATCCTTCACTAACTATTACAAGTTTACAACCACCATTTTGTTTCCCTCACGTTCGATAGGTTAGGTCGTTACACTAACGTATCTGCATTCGGGTAAGAAACGCCAGAAAGAAAAAAAAGAAATCCGGTTAACTAACACGAAAAAGATCAGAATAAGAACAACATGCACATCACTTTTTAATGATCTATTGTAATCCACGAAGGTTATCGATTGCATTGATCCGAACTTTAAGCAGAATACGTCGAGACAATAAACAAAGAACATCCACAAAGCAAAATCCAGTTTGAGATTAAGTAAGATTCCAAACTATTTTGGAGCTTTCTTTTCTTCTTCAAACTTTTGTTAAGTAGACTGTCCTAGAAGATAACGTTTACAAATAATAAAAGGTCAATTCCAAAGGATTCCAATAATATAAATCATGTAGGATCTGAACACTCAAAGAATAAACTATTTTGTTCAAGCAGACTCTTGTGGAGAATATGTTACTAAGGTGTAACCATATAAAATTCGTAACCAAATAATTTGTTGCACTACTTTTTGACTTGTCTTTTAGTCAAAACCAGATAGAGACGGATCTGTTTCACTCTCTTTGAGAATTCTTAAGAAATCCAGATACTATAAAAAAAAGTGTAAACAACCAAAATCTTTGGTTGCTTTGAAGGTACTTCCAGTATCTGCCCATATTATTATTAGCTGTTAGGAAAAAATAAATGAAATCTTCCAAAACAATCCATTTACTACTTTCCTTTTAGTCATTTTCCTTTAATTAAACCCAAAAAGAAAAAAATACGTGTCTAGTCTCAGTGCTACGTGTTGGTGTATAAATAAAACAAAATAGATTTTTTCCTCTTTTTAAAAAGTGTATAAAATAGTGAGTAAATCAATTTAATATCACACAACAAATTCACCAACCACCACTTCTCTTCTCTTCTTTCATTTTCATTTCACATTCCAAAAATCCGAAAAAAAAAATATGGAATCTGAAATTGCCTCAGAGTTTCTTCCTTTCGGTCGGATTTACAAAGACGGTCGGGTAGAGCGTCTAACCGGAACCGAAATCATCCCAACATCACTAGACACAGCCAACGACGTCGTTTCAAAAGACGTGTTATACTCACCAGAACATAACCTCTCCGTTCGTATCTTCCTCCCTCACAAATCCACACAACTCTCCACCGCCGGTGGCAACAAACTCCCTTTGCTTATCTACATCCACGGCGGTGCATGGATCATCGAGTCACCTTTCTCTCCCATTTACCACAACTACCTCACTCAAGTCGTCAAGTCCTCCAACTGCCTAGGCGTATCTATTCAGTACCGTCGTGCACCAGAACATCCCATCCCAGCGGCTTACGAGGACACGTGGTCAGCCATTCAGTGGGTTTTCTCTCATTTACATGGATCTGGTCCTGAAGAATGGATCAACAAACACGCAGACTTCAGCAGAGTTTTCATCGGTGGTGATAGTGCTGGAGCCAACATGACACACCACATGGCCATGAGAGCAGGTAAGGAGAAGCTTGGTCCGAAGATCAAAGGGATTGCTGTTGTGCATCCAGCTTTCTGGGGGACAGATCCTGTCGACGAGGAGGATGTTCAGGACAAAGACATGAGAAGCGGGATCGCTGAAGTTTGGGAGAAGATCGCTAGTCCTAATAGCGTGAAAGGCACGGATGATCCGTTGTTTAACGTGGTTGGATCCGACTCGGATCTTTCCGGGTTAGGGTGTGAGAAGGTTTTGGTTGCTGTGGCAGGGAAAGATGTGTTTGTTCGGCAAGGGTTGGGTTACGCGGCTAAGGTAAAGAAGAGTGGGTGGAAAGGTGATGTGGAGGTTGTTGTGGATGATGAGGAAGGACACGTGTTTCATCTTCAGAACCCTAGTTGTGAGAACGCTTCGAATTTTTTGAAAAAGTTTGTCAAGTTTATTACCGGTTGAAGTACTTGCTGCTTTTTGAATGCTCTTTGATGATAATTATATAATGATAATTTTATCTGTTGAATAAAATTGAATTTGATATAATGTTTACTCTGTTGGTTTGATTTGATTATGCCATTATGTTTGCAAGTAATAAAATACATAGATCTATTGCTTGAGCCAGTTTATACAATGGTGAGATTAATGGTTCGTAATTCTTCAAAAAGTAGGTGGAGTTTTTATAATACGTTTTTCTCTCATTTTACTACTCATGTGTACTTGGCTTTCCACAAGCCAATCTCTGATCTGATCTAACCATATATAATATTCAGGCATCAAAATAGCTACGCCGAAATTACAGAACTTAATAATAAGAAGTGAAGCATGTTAAATAGAGTGGGAAAAAAAATAAAAATAAAGAGGAAACAAAAGACAAGACAAGTTGAACTGAAAGAGTTAAGTCGCACCAAAGACATATCCTATAGAGACAGGACATATGTTACATGTGGTCCAGTTTTAAACTCCCCCAGCAAAAAGATTTTGGATAAAGTACTACTCTTGCCGACACAAAGCAATCCTTTGCAAGGGAAGATATTCCGGTAGCCATGCAGATGCTCCGAAGAATCGCTATCTCCTCTTCGCGTCCTCACGTCTTCCGCTTCCTTTGCCATTCACCTCGCTTGTACTTGTCGCCGTCATTTTCCAAGACCGCCGTCATCGTCTCCCGCCACCGACTAACCACTCTTCGTTGTATTTGTTCACACTCTTCATCTGATCTCCTCTCCGAGCATCCACCCTTCGTCAAGATTTACAAAGACGGCCACGTGGAGCGTCTTTCCGGCACCGAAACCGTACCGGCGTCTCTAACACCACAAAACGGCGTCGTCTCCAAAGACGTCGTATACTCACAAGAGCATAACCTCTCCGTTCGTCTCTTTCTTCCACATAAAGCCACAGAACTCGCCGCTTGCAACAACAAACTCCCGCTACTTATCTACATCCACGGCGGAGCTTGGATCATCGAGTCACCTTTCTCTCCAAACTACCACAACTTCCTCACGGAGGTCGTCAAATCCGCGGGATGCTTGGCGGTGTCTATTCAGTATCGCCGTGCGCCTGAGCATCCGATCCCGGCGGCGTTCGAGGACGCATGGTCGGCGATTCAGTGGGTTTTCTCGCATGCAGATGGAACTGGTCCTGAAGAATGGATTAACAGGTATGCTGACTTCAACAGAGTCTTTCTCGCTGGAGATAGCGCTGGAGCCAATATGTCGCATCACATGGCCATGAGAGCAGGTAAGGAGAAGCTTAAACCAAGAATCAAAGGGACTGCCATTGTGCATCCAGCTTTTTGGGGGAAAGATCCTATAGATGAGCAAGATTTGCAAGACAGAGAAGCCAGGAGTCGAGTAGCTGAAGTTTGGGAGAAACTCGCGAGTCCGAATAGCGTCGATGGAGTGGATGATCCGTTGTTTAACGTGGTTGGTTCCGAGTCGGAATTTTCTGAGTTGGGATGTGAGAAGGTTTTGGTTGCTGTGGCAGGGAAAGATGTGTTTGTGCGGCAAGGTTTGGGTTACGCGGCAAAGCTGAAGAAGAGTGGGTGGAAAGGTGATGTGGAGGTGATGGAGGAGGAAGATGAAGACCATTGCTTTCATCTCTTAAACCCTAGTTCTGAAAATGCTCCCACATTCATGAAGAAGTTTGTCCAGTTTATATCCGGTTGACAAAGTATCTTAAACTCTGTTCTTGACTTCAGAATACGATGTACGAATAAATTTGATGTCCTCGTTTTCTTTTGAAGACCGAGAAAGTCAACTGTTCGATTTTAAATATGAATAATCCAATCTAACGCAGAGTATTTACTTATTCAAGGAGCCATCAATTCAACAGAGGAAAGCTCTAGTTAATCGTCACATATTTGCAAATTTATGCTTTGAGCCAAATCTACCCTCTCTTGCGGGGAGCAAATCGATCTCTGTTATTTGTTCCAAATGCGCAAAGAATATATTTTTAACATATTAGAAGAAAATTTGCAATTTGATACCAAAGTCATTTACCTAATAAAGCAAAACAAAAAAAGACATCCACCTAATTAGTGAAAACAGTAGGATTAGTTATTGCATAACTCCATATAACCTTTTATTGAATGTTTCTGACCATATGAGACTTGAGTCCAACTTAAATGGCCATACCAAAACCAGGAACACATTTTCGTGCCAAATACGTTCTTTGTATAAACTAGGTAGGTAGGTATTCGGGTAGGTGTCGAGTCGTTTGAGTTATAAACTTTTTTACATAAATAGGTATTGAAAGGATTTTGGTTAGATACCTATTGGTTTTGGGCTGGTTGGGATAAACCTGAAATAATGTTATATATTAATATGTATTTGAGTGATATAATACAATTAATCAATTGAATTCAATGTTAATGTATGTTTATCTTAACTATACAACCTGGATCAAGACTCATTAACATATTATGGTTTTTATCGGTTTTTATGTTATGATATCACCAATTTTCTCGAATCTTTTAGTTAATTTTCAAGTTTTTATGAACTTTTTCAGGTCATAGTACAATATAGCACAAGATCAGTGTTACAGAGAATTCTAGAGCTTTTGGAATTAAGCACACGGAATGGATAAATAGGCTGGTCAATCATCTGCAGCAATTCACAAAAGGTATATTGTGCTATCCACAATAGTATTTCCTAACACCCGCGACATGTCTATTTTACAAACTTTTTGAAAATTTTCTTTTTTAGCGTAAAAGATTTCATTAATTTTTAAACTACCCCAAATCATGTTATATAAGTTTTTTTAGGTCATTAGATGATTTTACACATTATTCTATTGAGAGTTTTTACTGTGAGACTTAGAAAGATACTGAGAGTTTGAGGAGATAATTTCGAACTATGTTCGTTCCGAGAAAAGAATTCGACCTCTTTACTTCTGTTAATCTTTTTTTATGTATTTTTTTCAGTTAATGATGTTTGCTTCAAGCATTATGTCTGAGTTATTTACTTGTTAGGTTTAGGGTTTTCAAAAGTAGAAGAGGATTTTGAACAGAATCGAATTTGATGACAAATCATTAGAGTTCAGGTCTATGATGTTTTTAAAGCTGTTTCTAACTTGATCACTTACAAATTCAGAACCTAGATTGATTGGTTAGCACATAATTGTGATTAATAACTTGATCTATCTTAGATAAGCAAAACAAATATTCACAAATGAATTTTGTCTAAAATTTTTGTGAACGAACAAACCTGAACATAATATTTTTCTTTTTTTATCGTTGAATCCATAAAATAATTGGGTTTTATAGAGTTTAGATATAGATAATTTTCACAACAGAAATTGGTTAATTATAGATTCGTGTTTGAGTTAGAAAAAGATATTTATAATTCTCTGTCGGTTCATTCAGCTAGAAGTTCGGTTCTATCTGCGAAATACTCGACGCCTAACCTTCGTTCATTTTATTTTAGATATTATTTCATCTCTCATGTAATTGGTTACTTTGTTTTGTTTTTATTATTCACTTGATTTACTTGCTTAACTTGATTTGATTTAAAAAATTAGTCGCATAATTTTAGATTTTTAGGGATTTGTACCTCTCTATAATATATATACGTTCATGTGCATTTGCATATAGATTTTAGGAGTAATTAAAACTCTATCAAGTTTTTGGAGAGAAGAGAAAGGGATTCCATAATTGCACACTGGTTGTATCAGATCTGAACAATGAATCCGATTCAATGTATATTGCCTAGCTCCAAGATGAGAGAATTAAGTCAGTTATGTCCGAAGTCAGCTCTAGATCCTTCGAATACCCAAACAGATATGGGCATCATTGGTTGATTAATCCGCTCTTGGGTTTCCATTAAGTAAAACCTACAGTCAATTCCTGAAATGATGGTCACTCAAGTGTTAACAATGCGATCAGTTCAAAGGAAAACTCATAGTTCTAACAAAATTTGACTCAATATAAACATAGAAACACAAATGTAATATATAGAGTATCGAATCCACATAGATCTAAGATTGCTTGACAAATTCCTTGTATCAAATTAATATAAGCGAGTTTATGAGGTAAATAATGAAAACAGTAAGAAAATATAATGGGCATGAGATCACAAACGATTTGTTTAGTTTTTGGTCTAATACAAATTTTCTTTAATAAAAATTAATTAAACTAAGCAAAGTATAACAAATGTATTTGTGATCTAATGTAAAGTAGCATCCTAATATTGCATATATGTGGATTTGAATCTCAAATGATACATAATATTTTACCACTTTTCGGATATCCGATCAGATACCTGGTAGAAACCAGAACAAATGTGATTTGATTGGATATTGAGACTTAGGATCTGAACGGGTATTAACTATATATCGGATTTACCCCATATATCAGACCTGATCCGAGCCGATCAATTCGGATCAGTTCTAGTGCGGGTAATGGGATCAGGTTTTTATACCTTAGTATAGACACATGTTATCACTTAACAAAGTACAGTATGTGACAATCTGTAACTAACAAATCTATGGACAAAAGAAACATGTAAATATGTGGAGAAAATCTATTAAATTTTAATAAAAATAATTAAATCTGTGATAGATTTATAAATGGTCGAAGTCAAATAAATCCATGACAAATTATTTAAGTTTATGGTCAAATTTAGTCAAAGGAAAACAAATCTGTGAAACAATTATTAAATTTGTCCAAATCAACTAAATCTGGTACCAAAGAGAAACAAATCTATGTCATATTTCATAAATTTGTTGAAATTAAGTAAATTTGTAGTCAAAGATTAAAAAATCTGTGACAAACTTATGAAACCAGTCAAAATGTCTTAAATATGTGGCTGATGAAAAAAAATCTGTGAAAAATTAATAAATTTGTCTAAACTATAGAAGTTTGTGGCTAAAAAGAAACAAATCTATCTAAAAATAAGTCTATTTTTTATAGATGTGAATTATATTAAATCTGCCATTTGAAAAAATTGTAACTTTGAGAAAAAAATCATCTTATATCAAAATTTTTGTATTGGTATTTTTTTCTAAATATGATTTTTACTAATAAAAGATTTGAAGATAAAACAGACATGAAAAATTAGTTAATAATAAAACTAAAAGTAATGTTATTCTAGTAATCAAGTTTGTCACTATGATCCATTTGTATTGACGGTTTTATATCATTATTGAGTTGTAACTTACTGTTTTTGGCTTTTGCTAAATTACGACAAACTCGTCATTTTCCATGTGATATTCTTTGTAATTTCTCCAATTTTTGGGGCCCGAATCTTCAATAACTTAAGTAACCGAAAAAGTTTTTTCGGAGAGCCATGCATGGAATCTGCCAAATCATCATTTGCTTTTGTAGGGATCATAAATCTATACGAAATCGTGTTAGACAAAAGAAATGATACTCGGAAATATATAACGTTACTTACTGGTATTGTTTGTATATATTTCATTTCGTAGTAAATGAAATAACGTCACAAAAGCACTCATCATTTCTCGTTTTCACTCCCTTTTGCTTCAAAAAAGATGGAATCTCATCTAACCTCAAACCATCTTCCGTCCATCAGAATTCACAAAAACGGCCGTGTTGAGCGACTTAGAGGCAACGACGTCGTCTCAGCGTCACTAGACCCACAAAACGACGTTATTTCAAAAGACGTCATGTACTCACCGGAGCACAACCTCTCCGTACGTCTCTTTCTCCCTCATAAATCCACACAACTCGTCTCCAGTGAAAAACTACCACTACTCATCTACTTCCATGGCGGAGCTTACATCATGGAGTCCCCTTTCTCTCCTGTTTACAACAACTACCTCACGGAGGTTGTCAAAACCTCTAACTGCCTCGCTGTGTCAGTTCAGTACCGTCGTGCACCGGAGCATCCAGTACCAGCGGCGTATGATGATGCATGGTCCGCAGTTCAGTGGACATTCACTCACTCTGATGGGTTTGGTGAAGACGTTTGGATCAACGAGTTCGCTGATTTCGACAGAGTTTTTGTCGCTGGAGATAGCGCGGGAGCTAATATATCGCATCACATGGTGATGAGAGCAGGGAAAGAGAAGCTCAACCCTAGAATCAAAGGAGTTGCTATGGTGCATCCAGGGTTTTGGGGGAAAGATCCTGTCGACGAGAAAGACGTGCAAGACGAAAGAACGAGAAGCCAAGTTGCAGAAATATGGGAAAAAATCGTGAGTCCGAACAGCGTTGATGGAGTGGATGATCCGTGGATAAACGTTGTTGGATCCGGGTCGGATATATCTGGTTTGGGATGTGAGAGGGTTCTGGTTGCGGTGGCTGGAAAAGATGTGTTTGGACGGCAAGGACTCGCTTACGCGGCGAAGCTGAAGAAGAGTGGGTGGGAAGGAGATTTGGAAGTTGTAGAGGAAGAAGAGGAAGGACATTGCTTCCATCTCCGTAACCCTAATTCTGAAAATGCTTTGAAATTGATGAAGGCATTTGTGGCGTTTATTATCGCTTCCTCCGTTGAAAAGTAGTCTTTTACTTGTTCCTCAAGTATGTAATCAGGAGCTCTTGTAATAATAATAAAAAATCATGTAAGAATATTTTGATGCCTCCTTGGATTAGGTTTAGGTCCAATAAATTTCATCAAGTTCGGTGTTACTATATTGACATCTTAATGTATACTATATCTTATCATATGTCATATAAATGAAACTAGCGAGATCATGATCTTAAGGACAATGTCAACTATCTTAGATAGTCCTGGCGGTTTTATCTATCATTGTGTCGATTTCATGCCGCTGAATCTCTACACAAGCAAGACATTGGTGTCCTTGAAGCTCTCGTCTTCTGGTCTTGAGGATCCAGGTTTTGTTTCCATGCCCAAGCATCTTGTGGGAATCCAATGGCATGGTACAATGACTCTAGAGAAGGTCGTCTGAGGATGTCCTCTTCTTGAAGAGCTGACCTTGTTGAGGGATAACGATGGTGAAGTGGCGGTTATGCGTCTGAGATCTCGGAGCCTGAAGAGGTTGTGTTCCGTTGAGTACAAGACTTTTTGCAAATCGAATGTGGAATACACGCTTGAGATTGATGCTCCAGGGCTAGAGTATATGAGTGTCAAAGAAGATCATTTCGATAGATATGTGGTGAAGAACCACCTGAATTCTTTGTTCAAGATTGATTTAGATATCAAATTTGTTGTCAAGTTTGACATGTTTCTTGATCCAGAGGACTTATCAAAGAGTAATGAAATCCGTGATTTTCTCATAGGGATATCAAGTGTAAGACATCTGGTCATGTCGACTTGTCGAGGGTATATATTATTTGTTTATCAAACATCAGTTCATGGACTGTCTACTTGGAAAACCCCTCAATAGTATCTTTTATTCCTCTCTTAATTCGTTTTGCAAGCCCTTCTTCTTTACTCAAAAGTAGGGCCAATTCCTTCATTCAATAACCTATCCCCTTAATTTACAAGCTGCGTACCAGAGCGCCTTGTTACCGTTTTTGCCTGCCTTGCTCGAGAGTTTTCCGAATCTGAAACACTTAATCTTGGTAAAACCTCTTGTGATTTAAGGTTGGTTTCAAAAAAACATTTTTCTAAAACTCAGCCTTTGATCTTACAAAACGTTCTCCAAAATGTCAAATTATCGTTTGGCTGCGGTTATGATTGAGCTCATGAAAGCAGTATCAGTGTGAGAGTGTTTTGTCATGAAAATTGCTCTTAGCCTAAGTTTGTTTAACTCTGTGTAGAACTGTGAATCTTGTGCTTCTTTTCTTATTCGCAATCTCAGTTTTTGAGACGTCTACTAATCTCGTATCTTGTGAAATACTGAAAACAAAAAAATGCTGAAAATCACATTTGCTTAGTGAGTAGGATTAAAATTGTAGGTTCTACATCATGTAGTCTTCATACCGTAATATGATTTTCTCGCGATAAGAGTTTTTTCTTAATCTGTGTTTGTTATGAAGTTACAAAATTATTTTGAGTTTTTTCTTAATCTGTGTTTGTTACGAAGTTACAAAATTATTTGAGTACAAAACATTTATTCATATCCTCTGATCGAAGCCACGGGGACTGAGGAAGGAAAAAAAATGGTGGTCCAGTTAGAGCAGGTTTATTGGGTCATAATGGGCCCGGAAGGCACCGGCCCGTAATCCTTCCACCGTCGAAAGCGGGAGGTGGACGCTGCTCTGTGAAACCAGCCTCACGCAATCTCCTCCGCTCTAAGAGAGGTCGAACCACAAGCTTTCGCCCGAGTCCAAACCCTCAGCTCCCGACTTGGAACGGGCAGGCCAGTAAACAGCCCAGAACCGAACCCGGCCCAATTGAACAGCCCATTATCCCACCATTTTATAGTCTCCACTCGGATTACAAGCCTAAGTTACTAAGCTCAACGTACATTAAATGTGAGCTAAATTTATATATACAACAAACTAAAACATATTTCTTCCGATGTGGGATCTCTTAACTTAAAATCATCTCACATTACACTCCAGACGACGCCGTATTCTTGTACGCAAATTCAGTTTTGATTTGACTAATGATAATCGATCATTGATTTCTTCATTTTGAGCTTCATTAAATCACTCCGTTAGATTCTTTCGATATCTAAAAATCATTTTTTATTCCCCGTCTGTTATTCATCTCTTGGTTTAAACTTTCAGCAGAATCAATCGTGAATATATGATTCTGATTGCTGAGAATTTCGTACTCTGCATTTGGTGTCAATCAAATGGTTTTGTCATGTTGTTGTCATATGATATGTTTGTTGATGCGTCTAAGTATAAGAGAGTGATGAAAATCCACAAAGCATTTGATGGCTTTGCATATGCCAACGATTCTCAGGTTGCTCTAAAGAAAGAACAATTATGTACCAAGATCCAATTCCTGGAAAGTGAATACGAATCTATACCTTGTATCAGTGGCTTCTTCCTCTGGCTGTTAAATCTTCTAAGACAGGAACAATTTCTGTCCCTCTAGCTAATAAATCTTTTAAGACAAGAACAGTTTCTGTCAGGTTTTGTATTTGACATATGCTCTTAGCTGTTTTTTCATAAAACCATTACTGCTTCTCCAAGATAGGGGGAGTTATGGTCAAGTAGTGACCAACCATTTAGCTAATCTTTTATTTCCATGGAGATATAGTGGCTTTATTGGACATTGCTTTGTCACTTTCATGATAACTTAATCAGAGGATCCAAAAAGACTGGTCTGTTGTAAACAAGAGAGATCTTTGTGTAATGTGTTGTGTTATTC
>KE155958.1:208614-219281 GCA_000411075.1 Sisymbrium irio
GGCATGAGCTTCTTCCGCTTCTACCCCTCTTCTGGTAACTTGTTGACCTCTACCTCTGATGATCAAACCTTTTAATGCTACTATTGTGATTTTCACCTAACTTCTCAGAAATGCTAATATTGCTTATGTAGTTTTAAGCATTTAATATAGCATATTGCTTATGTTTCGTCCAAGAGAGTCTCCACGTCAGTTTTACTATTCTTGACTATTATTGGATGCTCTTAGCAATGCTCAGTGGAAATTATTATCAGTATAGGCAGTTTCCAAGCTGCTGTAGAGTGTTATAAGAAGTTAAATTGAGTTCTTATTTTCCTACTAACGTTTGCTTCGAGTTTTTGTGTCAATTAGTAGATACATTTGACTTTGGTCTTGTTCTACCCCAGACATTCGCATGATATGCTCTTAACTTTCTGTTACTTTGACCTGGCTATTTGAGATGCGATTTATAACTGAGTATATTGTTGTTACGATAGTTTCTGTCAGTCGAAGTGAATGAACAACCAAATTTGAAACCCTATATAATTCCTTTCTGACAGTCAATCTTTACTGGAGATGGGGACGCAAGATTTGAGTTTTGTACAACTTAATCAGTTGATTGGAAGGAAAACCGGAGGGATATCAGTTTATCCCTTTACATCCTCTGTGTGGGGCAGTGATGTTCCATGTAGCAAAATTATTGTGCGTGGAAAATCCATGGTTGGACGAGCTGAAGACCTTTTTAACCTGGTAATTTGTTGTAACATCTTTAACTTATCACATGCAGCTTTAGATTTTCCTTTGTTGAGATAGGTAATATAGAGTTGTCTAGATGATGGTACAGGTAACTTTTTCGTGGGTCCTGAAGAAATATAGTGCACGTTTTTAACTTTGGTCTCATTTTCTCTAAATCATTGCTTCTCTCTTGTAGTTAATCAGTCTTCGTATACATTCACTGTACAGAAAAAGCAGAAGCTGTCTCTATTATTGGTGTCTATATGTTTAGAATATCTCTTCTGTCTCCTGATTTTGGCCCTCTTAAAACAGAAATTCTAGCTCATACGTGTCGCCCTGTGTTCGTCTGCGGAGAAGGGTCCGCTGTTATTTTTGTATAGAGCTAGACTAGACAAACCACATACTACTTGAAAACTGGTGTTAGTTTTAGCACTGAATTTTAGTATGTACCTATTCAGAAGTTTTAGCGCTGAATTCAAGTGTCTAAAATAATCCTAACTTTCAAGAGGAGGAAACACTGTAGACAATAGAATGTAACTGTAATATTTCCGTTAGAAGTTGTAGTTTCGTACTCTGATGCTTCATTCGCTTTTCTTTTGCTGCAGATTAACTGTGTGCTGCAAGAGGTTCGATTTACAGATAAACAGCGGTTTAAACAGTTCGTCTCTCAAAGTAGAGCACGGATGGAGGTATTTAGATCTTTATTTCTTTTGCGTCTTAAGTCGAACACGGTGGTAGTAGTATAACACCAACTCTTGTTCATTTCAGAACCGTTTGAGGGGAAGTGGTCAAGGAATTGCTGCTGCGAGGATGGATGCAATGTTAAACGTTGCTGGATGGATGTCTGAACAGATGAATGGTCTCAGGTTGGAACTTGATAACTTTTTCTTAAAGTGTTAGTTCTTACTTCTTACCATTTGTGTGGCATCTAGATTTGATTTAAAACCTGGCTGTGAGAGAAGAAATTTTTTTATGGACGTGTTTAATTTTGCTTCTGAAACTAGTAAAGCCTAATATAGAGTTTTATTTTCTTTTTCTAGCTACCTTGAGTTTCTACACAGTCTTGAACAGAAGGTGGATCAAGACTGGGAAGGGATTTCATCTTCACTTGAAGAAATCAGAAGATCTCTCCTTTCTAGGAATGGTTGCATAGTTAATATGACTGCTGACGGGAAGTCCCTCACAAGCACGGATAAATTTGTTGGGAAGTTCCTTGATCTACTCCCTGAAAAGCCTTCTGATGGACTCGTCACTTGGGACGCACGACTTCCTTTGAGAAATGAAGCTATAGTAATACCAACCCAGGTAAATAAAATAAAAGCCCCTTCTGTATATTTTCTGTCCTTTGGTGTGTAATTCTTTTCACCTGTATTTTAATTATTCCACAATCTTATATACGCCTTCTCGACAGGTGAACTATGTGGGGAAAGCTGGTAATATATACAGTAGTGGCTACAAGCTTGATGGGAGTTCATATGTTATATCAAAGCATATTGGTAACACATGGTTATGGGACCGTGTTCGTGTAAGTGGTGGTGCATATGGAGGCTTCTGTGATTTTGATTCACATTCAGGTAAACCGCTTCCATGTTCCTTTTATTAATTGGAGAGAGATCTGTATACAAAATTCTACTTCAGACCTGACCTTTAATTTTTCTTGTTCAGGAGTATTTTCGTTCTTATCTTACCGTGATCCCAACTTACTGAAGACACTAGACATATATGATGGAACTGGAGACTTCTTACGTGGCCTTGATGTCGATGAAGACACACTTACTAAAGCAATTATTGGGACAATTGGGGATGTTGATTCGTACCAGCTCCCTGATGCCAAAGGTTATAGCAGGTATGATGTTTGATTCTACGAGTTATCTACTCTTTGTCGGGTCTTTTTCAAGGCAATGCAATGGATTATGAATCTAATTTCCCTTCTTTGTCACCAACAGTTTGTTGAGGCATTTGCTTAATGTAACTGACGAAGAGAGGCGGATAAGGCGTGAAGAGATATTATCAACAAGGTTAACATCATTCTCTCGTTTTTGCTTTAGCTTATCGTATAGATACATCACTTTCTGAATCACAATGTTTTGATCTGAGTTTTTTCATCACAATGATTTGATCTGAGTTTTTTAGTGTTAGGAGTCTAACGGTTTCTTTCAAAGTAACCACATATCCAGTTCGAATTCTTGAACGTAGTTATTTTCAGACAGAATAGAAAACTAACTTCCTATTTTATCTCACAGTATGAAGGACTTTAAGGAATTCGCAGAGGCAGTAGACTCTGTTAAAGATAAAGGCATTGCAGTGGCCGTGGCATCACAAGAAGACATTGATGCAGCAATCAAAGAACGCTCAAACTTTTTCGAGGTGAAGAAAGCTCTTTGAGTCTGAGACCCTCTTAACAAAGTAGGAACAAGTTTTCTTAGGTTCATGGTACGACGCATCAAATTTCTAAGCTTACCTTTTTAGGTTTTACTTCACTATATTTACAAAGCTATATGCCAACATCATGATTTATCAAAGTGAAATGAAAGCAGTTTTACCTTTTCACTTTCTGAAATTTGCCAAATTGCTAAAACACAGGCTTAGCTACTATTGCATTCGAGGTGTTTTTTTTTTTTAACCTTTTAGGTTTTGAGCCAAGCCTTGTTTAGTTCACATGTGGTTCAAAATGATGAGTCAGATAGATATTAGCTGTGGTCGAAATGGCTCTCAGGCTCAGCTATAAAAAAGATGCATCTATAACTCACCATGTGTCCTGCTCTTGTTAGTGAGTGACTGAGTGTCATGCTTCTCATGCGTTTCATGCTTCACTGATATGTTTTTAAATGAGGCCTTAAGCAGTTCAATTGAAATTGCTTTTACCCTTAAAGGCATCAAGAATCTCTAGGTTACTTTTTTGGGTGGGGGGGGGTTAAATTAGGCTTTAAAAAACTTTTTTATTAACATCAATTCATAAAGACGCTTTTACGGGTAAAACAGAGTACAGACCATAAAGATTGTATCGGTGAATGTTTTTCATCTCTCCTTATACCACCACTTGTGTTTGAAAAACATCATTATGGTAATCATATAGAAATTTGATTCCAATCAGTAACACTGAAGTAGCAGCATCATGGATACAAATATTTTCAGATATTGTTTTTTTTTAAATCGCAATTCTATGTGATTGATAGTGCTTGACTCGGTTGCGCAATTCTATAAGCAAACGTAATCAATAAGTAATACTTAAGTGAATACAAAACATTACTACCAACTCAAACATTTGTTACAAGTTGAGATCCATATTTTTGATATATTCTAGAACTTCGTACAGTTCGTATGTTCAGTACTTCATTTGTTTTGATTTAGAATAGAGTTACGAGTCGTACTAGCACTGAAGTATCCCAAATCAAATAAATGTGTAATCGACATTTATGTCCACCTTAGAATAAATGCTCTCTTTTTCACCCTAAGTAAAAAAGACTCGTCAGCATAAACAATTCGTAACGGTCAATTATTACACATTTATTTTTCACTAGCAAATTTATCCAAAATGGTCCCGGATTTATCAGAAGGGGGTGGAAATCAAAGAGCATGACATTTATGTGTAAAATTCTTAAGCCATTTTGGATATATGTGTAGATTCCGTGTAAGAGCTGGAATTTTTTTAGATGGTTTTTTTTTGTTGTCATTTAATAACTACTGTTTTGGATAATTACATTTATTAGTTATGTCTCCAAGTGGTACTCATAAGCAAGTGAATGCTTTTAGGGTCCCCTGACGGCTGAAGTTAGCAGAACTAATTTGAATTTAGGAAATAATGTATGTCTCTGGCTATCCAAATGTATATGGATCAGTTGGCAAAAAAAAAAGTGTATGGATCATAAATCCATAATGATTAATATGTAAGTATGTAACTAAGTAGAGCTTATTATAGAAATATGTATCAAAGTTCCATTGAGGAAAAACAGAGAAAAGCACCCAAAATAAACAAAAACCGGCATCATAAGAAATAAATACTAAACTTTAACTATTGTATGTATGATTAAAATGTATTTATTATTTGCTATAAAAAATCTAAGATCGTTACGGTAAATAAAAGTTCTAAATAGTAATGCAATTCTGAATTTTTCTGAATCATCATGGATGTACTATTGTGTAAGAAACTGTAAGTTTTGATTTGTTTTTAAAATATCTATAAAAATAGCTTCTTTATACTTTTGTGTAAGAAACTGGTAGTTTTGATCCAAAAAAGATATCCTATAAAAAATGGCTACTAGCTAAAGTATAAATCTAGTAACTCCTTTTTAAAAAATAAAAATTTACACATTTTCCACAGGGAAATTTGTTTAGTACTACAATATTTTCCAATGGTCAGAAAGAGAAGAACGACGACGTTTGGGCGTTGCTTTAAAAGGAAGCTAAAAAACGGCAAAAAAGACGCGCAGTTTCGAATCCCGACGGCGTCTGCGTAGGAAGGAAAACTTGCTCCGTAACGGCGCCGTGACCTGCTTCCCCGTGAACGGAACTGTGAGAGAGAGAGAAGAGTGAGTGACCCCACTCAAAACGGGGGCATCACAACGGACCCATCCGATAAAAAAACAACATAAAAATAAAATCTCAGCCGTTGAAAATAAAATAAAAATAATCAACGGCTCCTGATCACATTCTTTCATCTTCTTCTTCCCACATAAACCCTTTCCCTCTGTTTTTTTCCCATTATTAACCACGAAAAGCTTTCCCACAATGAACGAGATGAGCGAGAGAGATCCCACAACATTCAAGAGAATGAGACTCTACGACGATGATGATGATGATTCTGAAGAGAGAACTGTTTCTTCTTCTTCTTCTTCTTCTTCTCTGGCTCACTCCACGGGTTTATCAGAAGAAGAAGATGATGATCAGAGCTCAAGCTTCAGCTCCGGCTGTTCTAGAAGCGAAACTAACGAGCTCTCTACAAATACACCATTCCTAGATCTTGAGGTGAAGATTCCAAAAACTCTTTTAAAGAATGCATTTTTATTTTTCTCTAAAACAGTTAAAGAATCTTTCTTTACGTTTTGGTTTTCATTATAAAGTTTCCATTTTTATGGTTTTTTGTCTCAGGAAATCTCAGAAACCGAAACCGAAATCTCGACGTTAATCACTACCCATTTCAGGTTAGAGAAAACGTTTCGTAAAGCTTCTCACTTTCTCCATCGTTATCTACTATAAATATTCATCTTTTTTTTGGCGTTTCGTAGTAAACAAGAAGAAACAGCTGTAATGGACTCTGCGACAACGACGATGACGGTGGAGAAGAGACAAAAGCAAGAGAAGACAGAGAAGTCTCCTACGCAGGCTGAGCTCGACGACTTCTTCTCCACGGCGGAGAGATACCAACAGAAACGGTTCACGGACAAGTGAGTGGCGCATGTTATCAAAGATATTTACTTAGTCGTGCGCATTTTAGCATGTTGATATATCTTAATTAAACGCGCGTTTTTTTATTTTTATTTTTATTTTTTAAATGAATTTGTGAAAATAGGTACAATTACGATATCGTTAATGATACGCCGCTTGAAGGTCGGTACGAGTGGGTTAGTCTCAAGCCATGAGAAGAAGAAGGGAGGAAGAGATAATGCTAAAGTTACACGTCGTAGTACTCTGTGAGTTTTGTCACAGACAGAGAATGAGAGAATCATAGGATTGATCGTTTTATTTTCATTGTACAGTCCTCTCTAATTTTAGTTTTTCTTTATTTATCTTCTTCTTCGTACCAAAAGGACGCAGCTTCTTCTTTTTTCTTTTTTTTTAACTAATCGAAGTTTTTCAAAATTTGAGATTAAAGTTTCTGTTAAGTTTAATTCACCGTCCATGTTTATTTGAAATCTAGTGGGAAAAAATTAGATGAATTGAGCAAAAGTGGGGTTACAAGAGAAAAATTGGAATTATTGGTGTCAGTAAAGTTTCATCTTTTTGTCAGTTTTGTTAAGAGTTGGTGTTGTGCACATTATTAGCATTTCATGAATTTGGAGCTTATATATTATTCGAATTTGGAAAAAGCTATTTATTGTTTTGATTCTCGCCTTGGATGTTTATAGAGATTGTTTCTTTCCGGTTTCTGGTGTGTGTTTGTTTGTATTGTAATGGTTTTGTTTGCCTAGTTTCGACATTCGTTTAGTGAAGTTAATAAACTTTTAATTTGAAATTTTTTTTTGAAAAAATAGAAAATTTGAATTTGAACTCAAAAATAATTTTTTTAAAAAGGGTAAAATTTGGGAAGGCAGAAGAAACGACTATTGCATAGTCATATATACAGTTGGTATGTACTTTGCTATGGATAGACTGAATATTCCTCTAATTTCTTTTTTGAATTTAATATTTCTTTATTTTTTTCTAAATGAAATTGAATAGCTATAATGGGTCCACTAAGATCATTTTTCACTCGAATTGTATTATTTTTTGTAACAAAAAGCTCGAAATCATTGTTTTGGACTTTGGCGTAACTTAAAATTAAATATTTCAACTACGAAAAAGAAAATTTAGAAGAAAAAAAAAACGAAATACTACAAAATACAAAAAAAGGAGAGAGAAAGGGAATTGTGATGGTAAAAGAGGATCTCATCATTACCTGATTCCGTTGGGATTATATTCCCTTTTCATTTTCTTTGCTTTTTACCCCTCTCTTCTTACAGCAGACAAGAGCGCGTGGCTGCACGTGCTTTATGTTATTTTAGTTTTTCCATTTTATTCTATTTTCGAGCAACCGCCTCTTAAAAGCACGATTTTTACTTTCCCCGTTTAACTTAAAAAGGATGAAAATAACATAGCGACGAAAAGAAAGAGGTAATATTGAACCGTTCAATTTGAACGTCAACCTCAAATAACCTCTTTCCAACTAGCCACACATGAAAGTTTTTGCTGCTGTGAGGGTACTTTTGTCAATGTACTCACGAAACAGTGGAATGTGTTGTAACTGATTTTATCGTGCCGGATTATTAATTTCTCAGTTTTAGTACGATAGCTAGTAGATTCATGTTGTTCAACAAAAAAGACTAATAAATTTGTAGTGTAGATAGAAAATAATGTACATACATGGATACTTTTTTGAAAAGAAAACGGGTAGTGTTCAGTTAATTAAAAAAAGTCAACTTTAACATTTTCTTTTGATTTGGTCCGTGACATGGTATGTCTACCCATATAAATTCATAGTTTATTCGTTTTCCCTCGCTTATTGCATTATAACCGGCAGCGGTAGATTGTATGAAAAAATTACTAACAATCAATATGAGAAGTGTGTGGGCTAAATTTGACATAAGCTCGTGGGGAGAGGAGGTATATTACAAAAGTGCATGCACATGACTTGGATCCTGTAACACTTTTTTTTTTATATGGTGAAAACTTTATTTCACATCAGATCCAATGTTGAACCTTTCTCCTCACATATTTTTCACTTCTAACAATAAAAAAAAAACTAAAATTGAATATATGGACGGATCCTAATTCTCAGAAACGTTTTAAATTGGGGACTAAAGGTTTGATTGGTTGTTCTGTTTGCAGACGATGTGTTGGCCAGAAGTTGCGGTTCCATGTATTCGATGCAGTATTAATCACATAGTTAAAGGCTTAAACTATGGTTTTTAATCACTTTATAAGGCTTAAACTGAAAACCAAATATAAGATGTTTTCTTTAACCAAACCAAAAAAACTTTGAAGAAAAGAGTTAATTGAGAACTTAGGCTGACACGAGCAAAACCAAGAAATCACAAACATTAAGTATTGTCAACACATTTGTGGGCTTCGTCTTTGTGTCGACAGAGGGTCCTCCAGATAATAAACTTTCCCTAAGCCATTGTATGATCATGTACCTTTTCTGGATGAACTTTAACTGAGGCTGAGTTAAGACTTAGGAGAAAATATTGTAATTTAACAAACTAAAAAAGGTAATAACTAATGTTGAAAATTCTGAGATGTCACTGAAAATTATCATCAAAGTTGATTGTTCACAATGTTCTCTTGTCAGTTAATTAAGAAAGTCCTCTGAAATGCGAGTAGCTTGGCATGTTTATCTCTTGTGGGTACGAACATGGTTCTGGCAAGGTAAAGTCATCCCGGATATTGTTACTCACACCATAAGCCGTGAATGACACTTTACCACTATAACCTTTATTCTTAAGAGCTGATCTGATATTCTACTTACAAATCAAACGAGAATAAAGACCATTAGCAACCTGATAATCCTCCACATCCCAAGACAGCCGTCTTCACCGTGGCGGCAACACGTTGTGAGATCACATGTGAGCTACCGCTATTGTCAACATGTTGTGATTTTTCTGTTTTGGTTAACAGGGAGTTCTCCAGATCGGCTTTTCCAAATTGAAGCCATGCAAATCTTACACAATGAAGTAGGTTTTTGATGTTTTTGAGGCTGGCTGGCCTATGAGAAAATTGTAATTTCAGGCATGTTTATCCCGCCGGTATGTATTCATGTTCAGGCCTGCGCTACATACATAGTCCATGGGTTTAGCATGTTGTCGTCCCACGAGTCATGTTCCTATAAGAAACCAATCACATAAACACATATATGGAAACCAATGCAGCCAAAAGCGATGAAATGACTCACCTTTTAAATTCTATATTCATCATAAATCTTCTCCTTTAACGCATTGGCACTTTATACGATAACCTGTATAGCGCACATTTGCTATTCCCCTCTTTTAAATTGCAACAAAGAGTCACATAAATAGACAGAAAGATCTCATCAATACGCTTAAAGAATCAACCAAAGAGTATTGACAAAAGAGAGAAAGAAACAAGAACATACCACATAGGGAGAGTTCTCTTTACATGTTAACAGTTATTGGTAACTTAAAGATCAAAATTGGTCAAAACTCAAGAATGAAAATATGAAAACATTCGTGATATGATGTAAATCCAAGTTCAACAAACAAATCAAACAAGAAACTTGTCAGATCTTATCAGGAACAAACCAAAATAATCGATAAATCAAAAATAAAACGTTAATCAGCACCCTGACATCTCCGTACATTTAGAGAAGAAAACCATATCTTAAAGCTGTATTATTAAGTGCATAAGTAATTTTGTAACTAACGATTTGAAAATCATGTGGAGCGACGTTGGGGGAGGTATAAGAGCCATAAAAAGAAGAAGATAGCATAAGCTGCAGCTTATTGATCCATCCATCTTCGCAAAGCCTAAAGCCTGTGAAATATGGATGTCATTAACGTTGGAGTACAATGATTGGGAATCATCATATATAGAATGTCACTTTCTAATTAATATCCAAACCTATTGATGTGCAACTTCGTTATGAGCTAAGGCCTAATCTTTCCTTCGGACTAGAAATTGGATCCACACTCACTATTTTTTGTATTTTTGGTTTTTGATCTCATTCATGCCATTTGATCTTTCGATATTCGTTAGCGATTTACAAAACATTTGAAGTGGTTAGGACTTGTGTGTTGTCCAATGACTTATGGTTTCCATTATCTGAGCTGTCTCACTCCAAAGGTATCATTTATAGCCTATTTATGCTTTCCGAGATTATCCATATTTTCTTTTGAAACAAAAGATCATGTTGTGCCTTCCATATCTTCTAGACCTGCAACTCCATGTACTTTGGATAATTCCGATTAAATTATTCAGAGATAGTTCAGATGGAAATTCTTACCAAAAATAATTCTGTTTCGATATCAAGTATTTTAAGTTTGAAAATATTACCCAAAATAAAACAGAATTTCAACTTCTTGCTAAATTTGAATAAATTCAAACAATTTCCATTAATTTCGGATAATTTTGGTTAGTTTAAGTCTTTGTTTAGGATTTAATATACACTAGAAGAAATCCAGGGTGATACACGGGATAAAAAAATTCATATATTTATTTTTAAAATAAAAATTATATTATTGTTATTATAAGGTAAAAGATAAAATTGAATTAGCTGAATTTAATTTTAATTATATTCAATCGAT